>JAGFNQ010000422.1:0-172149 GCA_024364735.1 Boesenbergia rotunda | reverse complement strand
GGCAATTTCAAGGTCGGATAATCAGAAATTGGTGCAAAGAATTTGGGATCAAGCAGGCCTTCACTTCCGTGGCATACCCCAGAGTAATGGCCAGGCCGAAGTAGCCAATAGAGAAATCCTGAAAGGGCTCAGAGCTAAGCTGGATCAGGTCGGCGGATCCTGGGTGGATGAGCTGTCTGGTGTCCTATGGGCCCTTCGGACCGCACCCAAAGAGGGGTCGGGGTGCACTCCCTTCCAGTTAGTATATGGGAGTGAAGCGGTAGTCCCCATGGAGGTCGGTTGTGAGTCGGACAGAAGACAATTGTATGGAGAAGACAATGTGGAGAAGAGACGAGCTGAACTAGATCTGATCGAGGAGGTTCGAGCTAAGGCTGAAGTCCGTATGGCCGCTTACCAACAAAGGATGCGGAACAGATACAACCAACAGGTCATACCTCGACATTTCCAAGTGGGAGACAAGGTATGGAAAAGAATCAAGCCCGTTGGAGAAGTAGGCAAGTTGGAGCCTCCATGGAGTGGTTCGTTCCTGGTGGTCGAGGCGCTGGGGTCGGGAGCCTATTACCTGCAAGACTCTCAAGGAAAGCGGCTTGGAAGACCTTGGAGTGCAGTGCATTTAAAATTGTACCGTGAGGAGAGCGGATAGAAATTATTCTTGTAACTGTACTCAAAAAGAACGATGACAAAAACTCCAGCTTTCCAAGGGAAACAACCACAGCAAGTTATAAGTGAGCTCGCGCTCACGTACCCACCGGACTCGGCACCGATCGGGCGTGGCGTCCCACGTTCGGTCGGGCCCGATCGGGCGTGGCGGTCCACGCTCGGTCAGGGTAAGTCAGACGGTGTCCAGACTCTTGCTAAGGCAAGTTATAAGTGGGCTTGTTCCCACGCACCCCACCGGACTCGGGCGCCGATCGGGCATGGCATTCCACGTTCGGTCGGGGCGTGGCGGTCCACGCTCGGTCAGGGTAAGTCAGACGGTGTCCAGACTCTTGCTAATGCAAGTTATAAGTGGGCTTGTTCCCACGCACCCACCGGACTCGGCGCCGATCGGGTGTGGCATTCCACGTTCAGTCGGGCCCGGTCGGGCGTGGCGATCCACGCTCGGTCAAGGGTAAGTCGGACGCTGTCCAGGCTCTTGCTAATGCAAGTTATAAGTGGGCTTGTTCCCACGCACCCACCGGACTCGGCGCCGATCGGGCGTGGCATTCCACGTTCGGTCGGGCCCGGTCGGGCGTGGCGGTCCACGCTCGGTCAGGGTAAGTCGGACGGTGTCCAGACTCTTGCTAATGCAAGTTATAAGTGGGCTTGCTCCCACGCACCCACCGGACTCGGCGCCGATCGGGCGTGGCATTCCACGTTCGGTCGGGCCCGGTCGAGCGTGGCGATCCACGTTCGGTCAGGGTAAGTCGGACGGTGTCCAGGCTCTTGCTCGAGACAAACATGATTCATTATCTTTCTGCAATACATATCGCCGAGTCATGGTATCCACCCGACCGAGTGAAATCACCAGATCAGGTCGTACGCTTGACTGACTATCACCTCTAAGTCAGAGTGTCGACCTAACTAAGCTACAATCCCGAGTCGGGGAAAAGGCTAGGTTGGAAGAATAACAGCGCGAATCGCCCGAGCGCTTGACACTTAGGCAAATCTTCACAGTTAGCCTAAAAGAGCGAGCTAAAAGAATTAGGATGAATATCCCGAGTGATCGGCAGTAGGCCAATGCCTCAAACAAGCGACACTTAGTAAAAATCCCACACATCGCAAACAGCTGAACGAAATAAAGAAAAAGAAAAATCCACAAAAATAAACTGAGGCCCGAGGCCATCATAAAGTCGGGCCTGAAAGGCCAAGTCAGGAAAATATAGGTCATTACAAAATTTCAAATAGCCTAGAGAGACGGGGCAAGGGCGGACAGAGCAGCAGCTCAAGCTAAAGAAAGTCGGGACCTCCAAACTAAGTTAACCTAAGTGAAGGGAAGGAAGGCATCTTCAGGAATTGATGACTTGATCTGCCTCAGCTTCACAGCGTCAGGGGGAAGGTCCTCAGGAAGATGACCGGCCTCGGCTAGCTGCTGGATAGCACCTATTGCACCGAACTTGATCATTCCACCCGTATGCTCCGATATCAGATTCAGGAAGGAGTCCGACTGGATATAGGCTACTCGGGCAGCTTCAATCCTGGCCGACTCGCCTGACTTGTAATCCTCTAACTCCTGTTGGTGCAGGAAGCACCAGATCGAACCTTATTTTGATATTGGCAAAGGATTCAAAGTTAAGGGTTGTTTGTTATCTAACAATACTACTTGAGTGTACAGGAAAAGTCCTAGCGAAGGACAGCTAGGCCCTGGCGAAGGACTGCCAGAATGGAAAAGCCCTAGCGAAGGATTGCTAGGTCCTGGCGAAGGACTGCCAGAAGAAAAGCCCTAAGCAAAGGAATGCTAGGCACTGGCGAAGGACTGCCAGACAGCAGAAGCCCTAGCAAGGACTGCTAGGCACCGGCGAAGGACTGACAGAAGAAAAAGACCTAGCGAAGGGCAGCTAGGCACCAAGCAAAGGGCAGCTTGGTAACTCAAGACCTGGCGAAGGACTGCCGGGCAAAAGTCCAACTGGAGGATCCGGTTGGCACCAGGTAAACTCTCCCTAGAGGAGTAGGTGAGGACGCGTTCCCCTAGAGGGAACATTAGGCGTTGGTTCGACCTAGGGCTCCATTTTGGAGACCCAAAGTCAGAACCAAGACAGCCAAGGCTGTGTAAAATTAACTTATTAATTGCTGTTTTGGACTAACCCTGGATGCAGGACCGAAGGACTGTGTTTCTGCAGCTCAGAGAGCCTCAAAGGAGTGAGGCAGTAGCTGAGCAGGGCGCCCCGGATGTTTCGGGCGCCCCAGAGTCAACCCAAAGTCAGCAGAGCAAGTAAACGCCCCGACAGCAGCACATTTGGGGGCGCCCCGGATGTTTCGGGCGCCCCGCGCGCATCGGGCGCCCCGCGTGTCGCGGGCGCCCCCAGTGCCACGCCGACTATCAGCTGCCCTCGCGAAGCCAAAGGATGAGGCTTTGACCGGTCAACCCGGGTGCCCGCGCGCTCGGGGCGCCCCGGTCAAAGCTAATCCCGAAGATGAAGAGATCAGTCTTGACCGAAGCGATCACCGGATCGGAAGCCACGTGGGGGGCGCCCCCGTCGACCAGGGCGCCCCCAGGCCCTATATAAAGGGCCCTCGACCTCCTTCTTGAAGAATCAATAACTGCGACTTTCATACGCTCTTCTGCTTCCACGAGACGCTCCAGAAATCTTCCAACTCGAGCTCTGACGACGTCCTGCTGCATCAATACTCCGATCTACACCGGACGTCGGTAACGAAATATTCATTTAAGTTTACGAAGCTAATTCTGTAATACTTGTGATTGTAAACTTTCTCGAACGTATAGAATTGCCCGCAGAAAACGGTCAACGACCGTGGGCCTTGGAGTAGGAGTCGACACAGGCTCCGAACCAAGTAAAACGATCGTGTTAGCATTGTTATTGTGTCTTATTTCCGCTGCGCACTAACTCTTTTTAAATCCGAACGAATTGCGACATTCACCCCCCCCCTCTCTCGCAACTCTCGATCCAACAACTCCTTCTTGAGTTGAGCAAGCTCGGCACCCTGCCCCTCGATGGTGGTCTCCCGAACGGCCAGCTGCGCCTCCTGGCCCACCAGCTGCATTTCCAAACCCCGCAATGACTCTTGTTTGGCAGCCAGCTCTGTCTCTTTGTTCTTCAGGGCGAGCTGAGTTTGGTGGTGAGCCGCATCCGACTCCTTCAACTTCCGTTGGAGTCCCTTAGCATCTGTGGTCATCTTGGCCAAGTCAGTGTGGGCTCGCTTATACCGGGACTTGAGGACCTTGTTGTCGCCCTCCAGATGAGCCACCCGGCTAGTTAGGCGCTCCGTCTCCACCGCTGACTGAGCCATCAGCCTTTGCTCTTCCTCCGAGCGGACCTCCAACTCTGACACATGAGACCGCAAGGCGGTTATCTCCGAGCGCAGCTGGTCCAGACCCGGGTCACCCGAAGGAAGGTTGCCCTGCGCCACTCGGGCTTCCAGGTCTCTCACTCGTCTTTCAGCCTCCCGGCGTGCTCGGGTGTTGTCCACCAACGCTTGGCTCACCGCGTGACCCAGTGCCCATTGCTGCATAGTGAGGTGAAGGTCATGAGTATAAACACAAACAACCAAAGAAGGGAAGAGGGTACCTGAGTCATGCCCGCGAAGAAGTGATCGGCCAAGGTAACGGCGTCCATCGCAAAGGACGCTGTCCATCCCTCCTCCCAGCCCGAGACTAATCTATCGTGCAAGTTCAAGGGCTGAGGCTGGACGGTCGGGGTTAGAGCAATAGCCGAAGGCACTTGAACGTCCACAACTGACCGCGGCGGGGAACTCATGGATAGAAGGGCTTCAACGGCGTCAGTGGGGGCAGAGCTCGGTCGAGGGGCTGGAGGACGTGGCGCGGACCTCGAGGTCGATGCGCCGGAAGGTATTGTCACAGGAGTAGGAGGTCGGGCCGTCGACCGAGGTACTGTCTGGGCCGGAGCCCGAGGGGCAGATCGGGGAATCGCAGGGGCCAAAGCTGAGCTCGGGGCCGGGAGTTGAGGGCTGGCCGCAGCTTGATCAGGGCGAGAGGGCGGTGTGGCCTGACCTTCCACGGTCGGTTCGGGAGACGAGGGTATATCCACGCTGTGAACCAACCGGCGGCGTTTTCGGACCAAGCTAGAGGAAGTTGCCGGGTCCGTTTCTTCTCCTTCTGCCTCCGACGGGGCGGAGGTCTCTTCACCAGTCGTCTGAGTGGTTACTCCCGCCTCCTCGGTCGGGAGATCCTCTCCGGGGTCGCTGGCTGCAACTATCGGCGGCTCGGGATCTGAGGCAACAACATTAACGGGTGGCACCGCACGAGCGGCTGCTAGCTGGGCAGCCAGAGCCTTCATGGCTGCATCCTCCCGATCCAGTACCGCGTCAACCCTAGCGCTGAACATGACTTCGGCTGCACGAAAGAAAAAGTCTTAGTTAGCATTAATAAATTTACCAAGCAAGTGGGAACGTACCGAGGGTGCCGGATAGCTCCGCGGGGACTTGGCTCAGCCGGAAGAGATACAACATACCCTCGACCAGTAGCTTGCCCGCGTGATATCGGGCTCCCCCGAGCTTGGAGACTGCCGACCGGTAGCTGGGTTCCGAACGGAGGTTCGTAGGTAGCTGAGGATGATCAGGCAAATTTTCCACCCAAGTAGTAGGCCAGTTCGGTCGAGGGAAGGATTGGATATAAAAGAAGTGGGACTTCCAGCCCTTATTGGAAGAAGGGACTTTCTCTAAAAAGGCCGAGTTAATACGGGCTTGAAAGTAGAAATTGTCGGGCTCTTGTTTCTTGAGATAATAAAAGAAGTGAAACACCCAAGGTTCTAAGGGAATTCTATGGGCTGTAAAGATAATCACCGTTCCGCACAGAATTCGGATCGAGTTAGGGGCTAATTGAGACAAGGAGATCTGGAAGTAGCGACAGATCTCTCGGAAGAAGGGATGCAAAGGAAAACACAGGCCGGCTAATAACTGATCGGTGAAAACGGTGAAGTGACTCAAGGGAGGCTCGTGTGCCCGACCCCGACGGTCGGGCAGAGTTATGGGATGGTCTTCAGGGATCAGGTAATCTATGCGTAGGGTTTCCACCTGACCTAAAGTAAGGGAAGACCGGGTAGATAAATACCAGGGCTCGGGGGGTGCAGACGGAGGTGCGGACGACGAGGCCATCAAAATAAAGTCGAAAAAACGACAAAACGAGGACTCGGCAGAGGAAAGGAGTACCTAAGATCGAGGTTCGCCGGAAACACTGTTGTCAGGGCGGAGATCGGACAAGAACTGGAGGAAGAGCGAAGGTCAGGATAAAAAGAGACGAAATGAGAGGGCAAACCTATTTATACCATGGGTAAAACCAGGAGGACCGTCCGATCAAGAAAAAGAAAATGGCGGGGTAGACTCCTCGCCGTCCGATCCCTGTCATTTCCCAGACCTCGAAGCATCACTCGCACGACGCCCAGGCCATGCCGGTGACGTTTCGTTGCTCGAGGCGTCCAGTCGGGAAATGACACGCGCCCTTGCATTAATGAGGATTTAATGGAGGATACGGCATTAAATGGAAGGATCAGCCGTACGAGGTGACGTGCGGGAGGACAAAAAAGAGGCAAGCCGACCGAGCAAGGAGCCTAGTCAGTCGGATTACGCTCCTCCTTCGACTAGACTTGAGAGGGAGGCTTGTGATCCGGGCGTATGATTTGTAGAAGGATCGAGGGCTCGGCCGGGTTCGATTGCCGATCTGAACCGGTATTAAATTGGTCAAGACAAAGGTTACCCCGAAATCAGGACCCCCGAGGTCAGGATCCTCGAGGTTAGCCGTCTGAGGTCGGGATCCCCGAGGTCGGGATCCTCGAGGTCGGTCATCCGAGGTCGGTCATCCGAGGTCGGAATCCTCAAGATCGGTCGTCCGAGGTCGGTCATCCGAGCTCGGGATCCTCAAGGTCGGCCGTCGGAGGTCGGGGCCCTCGGGGTCGGCCGTCCGAAGTCAAGACCCTCGGGGTCGGCCGTCCGAAGTCAAGACCCTCGGGGTCGGTCGCCCAAAATCGAGACGATCGGGGCAGGTCATTCGAGGTCAGTCCCTCGAAGTCTACTAATCGAGGTCAGGTATTCGTGATCACACGGGAGACAGCCGAACAACTGCGAGCCTCTCCTAGTGCATGAGTTTTTCTTATTAGATATTCAGAAGATAATCCCCTTCGGCATAATCATTGCCTGGCAAAGCCGCCAGTAATTAAAGAGGGACAGAAGAGACAACGCCGACATGGTGTCAAGCGACGGTGACAGTCTCTCAATATTAATGTGGCTGTCGCTATCGTGATCTGGCGATTGATCTTCGCTTAATGAGACGTGACAGCTCGCACGTGGGAAGGTCCTTTCTTCCCCCTATATAAACCCCATTTGAACTTCAGAGAAAAGGATCGCTGTCATTTTGCAACCACTCCACCATATTGAGAGCCCTATTTCGGTCCGACCTCCCAAGCTATAGCAGATCGGGTCGGCTTGGTTAGACCGAGTCATCCGAGAAAGAACCAATCTTCGCTTGTCGACATGATCATATTTTTCATAAAATATAAAAGTGCAAAAGACCCCAGCATATTTTTGGAATGACTAAATATAGAAGCTTAGAATGCAACTATACCACTCCTTAGGGAGAGATGCAATGTGATTTGAAACTCTCATTTTTTTTTTTTTTTTTGAGTTCTTTGGAGAAAGTAATTTGTTTTTAGGGGCGTAACTGAATTGATACTCGGATGATAGAATTATTTCGTTGTTCAAGGATTGATTTTCATTAGATTCATTTAGTTGAAAATTAAATATCCTCCGTCTAAGAATTATTCAATATTGCAATTTATCTTCAACTCGTGGAAGACAAGGTTGTATTGGCCATCGGAGAGATTCATCTTTTCAGAAAATGAGCATCGGTTTAGCAAATTTACTGGATAATTGTATTCTATTTATGGAGGGAAAAGAAAAGGCAATAAAACACAATCATCATATAAAGAAAAACTAAAAGGGAAAAAGAATCCTCCAGTGACATGTAATGTTGAGTAAAAGATCCATTAAACTAAATTAACTGATTCAACTAATTAAATCGAACAACATCAGTGACTGCTACTTGTTATCTTTCAAAATAAAATTTTTATTTTATTACCAGACTCGACTGTCCAATAGTTTTTAAACTTCTTAAACTGAACAAGAGCAATTGAATACTAAAATAAGATCAATTAATTTGACAACAATTAATTTATTTTTTATTAATTTGATCTGTTAGATTTTTATGATAAAGTTCGATCGATTCAATTTATTTTTTCAAAAAATAATAATTTGTTCAATTTTGATTTAATCAATTTGATGGATTCAATTAATTGCTTGACACGACCTACCAGCTAGGCAAACTTACGATGACACAACAAACTCCTGCCGCTGGAGTTCTCAGCGTCACCACAACCACAACGCGTCCACAGCCTCGCCCTCCCACGACAATGTTGCGGGTTCACGGTTGCCAATTTCACAGTGAGATCCGTATTTACAGTTGCATTTGGCTATTAAAGCAGTGTTCGGGAGAATTCGGTTAGCTATTTTAAAAAAATTTTAACTACACAAAAGTATTTTTGAGTATCTGTGAATGTCAGATTTTATTTTAATTTCTGTAACTTTTACTCAAAAGTTGAAAATAAAAATTTTATATTTTTTTTCTTATGGTACAGAATTAAAATTTGATATTTATACCCTTAATAAATTTATCATTTTACATAATTATAATCACACTTTTAAATAAAATTTTATATTTTTATATAATTTATATTTTTAGAATTTTTTATACATATTTTTATAAATTTTATAATTTTTTATATTTATATTTTTATTATTTTTATATCTTTTTTAAATATATATATTATTAAAAAAATAATTTTGATATAAAATTCAAAATATAATAATAAATATATAAAACATTATGGATGGTATATCAAAATTATATTTAGATAATTAAAAAAATTAATTTATATAGTTTAAAAATATTGTTGTCATTTAATTAAAAATTAAACTTAAAAGTAATTATATACAAAACACTTAAACTTTACCTTGTATTAGATTTGGCTTCTCTTTTCAAACATTCCATACTTTAGCTTCTCACTGACTTCAACATAATCTCTATAAGAATCACTTTTCAAGAAGTAAAATCCATCCCAAACACTCCCTAAGTAGAGTAGCTAAGCCTATATATACCCCAAAACAAGAGGCAAATAGTTTGCACTTAGTTAACATTGCTCGAATCAAATACTTGTACGTACCCAGATAAGTTTTGATATAGTCAACCGAATCATGTTGTGTTCAATCTCTGTGTCTAAGTGTGCAAGGGCTTCCTATTGTGTTTAATCCCTGTGTCTAAGTGTGCAGGAGCTTAGGAACGCAGGAAGTCGAGCGGAAGACGCAGCAGTCGAGAAGAATGGCACGAGATGGGAGCCAACGAGCTTGGTGCATCTGAGGGACGCGGAGGTCTGCGGAAGAGTATGTCGGTGGAGCGAGAAGGAAGCACACAACGTCATAGGGATGAGAAGTCGGGAGGAAGCACGCTCGAGAAGAAGGCCGGAGGAGGGTTCGGGTGAGCCCAACTCTGGAAGGCCCAAGATCATCCAAGAAGAGCAGCTGGAAACTAGTCAGCACCAGGCTGACCGAAAGTCACTCGGGCGCCTGAGTCCACTCGGACGCCCGTGAATAAGGACACCCCTATGCACTAGGGTGTCCGTGTTCCCTAACGCCCAAGTGCATATAGGCGCCCGAAAAGCGATAATTCATTCACAGCTAATCGTTCGCAAACGTTGCGCAGGGGATAACCCCTAACCACGTGTCAGGTGCCTCCAAGCATTCAGGAACCCCTATAGGGTCACGTCAACGATTGGATAAACTTCATTGGGGCAATAAATAGACCCCCAAAGCTCAGTTACTTTCAACAATTTTTTTTTGTACACGAATTTCTTTCTAAGTTTCTACTGTTTTCTTGAGTTCTTCATTCTGTAAAGAGATTTCTCCACCTCAAGGAGTTAATCAGGAGATCGAGTTTTATTCTGTCTTGGATTAGCAACCTTCCTAATTGCAAACTAAGTAAATTGATTGTGCCTCGTTTTCTTTAGTTTATTGTTTGTGTTATTAATCTGTTTATGTTATTTGTGGAACTAATTTTGATCTTTGTTTAAGCAAGACAAAATATAAATTTATATTTGCAAGGGAAATTCACCTCCCCTCTTATCGACCGCACGATCACCGACAAGTGTATCAGAGTCAGGATGCTCCAGAAGGACTAATCGCCAACTGAAGCACTTACAAAACGGTCGGACCAGTTATCTCACCGCCAAAGTTCGAGGTGAAGTTCATTAATTGGAAGTGAAAAATGAAGATATTTTTAAAACTAACTTTGAACTATTACTAATTATGAAACATGGTTTTGCAGTTCATAAAGACGCTAACGACAAAGACAAAGACGAAAGCCTGTGGACAAAAAAGGAGCAAACGGAGTTTATAGCAAACGGGAAAGTAGAGTTTCATCTGGTAATCGTTCTACCGGCGCAAGAAGTCAACCGTATCGGAACCTACATGTCAGCAAAAGAACTTTGGGAAAAGTTCCTAGAATTTCATGAAGGTACTTCTGAAACAAAGCTGACAAAACGAGATCTGCTCCACAACCAACTTAGCAATCTCCGAATGGAAGAAGAAGAATCAGTTGCCCAGCTACACGCCAAAATCAAAGAGTTGATCACGGGACTTAAGAACTTGGGAGAAACAGTAATGAGTCGCGACGCACAGAGGTATGTCTTAAACGTATTCCCGAGGATCCCAGACTGGACTTCCGTAATAGACGTATACTTCATATCTAAGGATCTTGAGGTAAGTACTTTAGAACAATTATTTTTGACATTAGAACTTCACGAATCTCGATGCGTAGGAAAAAGTAAGATGGGCAACATATCCCTAAGCACGAGAAAAATCTAGCACGAGGAGGAATCCTCAGAAGATGAAGAAGACACAACATATATGGTATGAAAACTATCCAAGTATTTTAAATCTAAAAGGGTTAATAAAGTACAGGGTAAGAAAAATTTC
The DNA here is from genome assembly GCA_024364735.1 of Boesenbergia rotunda. Classification (NCBI taxonomy): domain Eukaryota; kingdom Viridiplantae; phylum Streptophyta; class Magnoliopsida; order Zingiberales; family Zingiberaceae; genus Boesenbergia; species Boesenbergia rotunda. The sequence continues at coordinate 161,454 of JAGFNQ010000422.1, read as the reverse complement.
CCAAAGTAAAGGAAGATCTGTTGGTACAATTGTGAGAAAGAAGGCACATCAAGGAGAACTGTCCGAGGCTAAAGATGAACAAATCTAACAAGGTCAAACATAAGAACCTAAAAGCCACATAAGACGAATGATCATCAGATGAGTCTGATCTCATGGAACAGGTCGGACTTGCGCTGATGGTCATCAACGAAGAAGAAGAAAGTATCGATGAAGGGGAAGTCACATCTGAAGATAACAACGATGAAGGGAGAGTTTCGGAGTTCGAAAAATATATGGTAAATAAGGTATATTTTCTACCTCCTGATGAACTTTATTCAGGTATTAAGACAATGATGAAATCAATATGTAAATTAAAAAATAAAAATTGAAAATTGAAAAAATAACTAACTTCTTCGTTCCCACTTGAAATGTTTGACAAATTAAATATGAAAATGAAAAGCTAAAGAAAGAAATTGAAACATTGAAAAGTCTGGCATGCTCTAAAGTTCCTAGTTCTAAAATTAGATATACAAGAAGACTAAATTAATATTTATGGTTTCATAGAGGCCAAATTGTAAAAATTCCTAAAACTTATATCCACCTAAATTTTGATTATTCCTGTTGAAAAGAATATATATTGGGTCCCAAAATCTGTAATAAGCTATTAGATTTCATTTATCACTTGTTTGTCAATTAGTAATTAATTATTTTTGATAATTAATGCATTATTTGTAATGTTGTTGAAATTTTATTTCTTTCCAAAGATATAACTATTACAAAAAAAATTAGTTTAATATTTTTTGATAATACAGTCTACTGTGAGTTATCCATAAATTTTTTTTTAAAACTTTAACAGTTAAACGAATTTATTATGATTTTTCATTCGAAAACGTATTTTTAAATTTTAAAAATATCTTAAAATTTAATTTCATTGAATCCGATTTTTTTAGGATCTATGGTTTATCTTTTAAGTGTTGAGAAAAATTTTCAAATTTATTTGAAGTCAAAATCAAATTTTAATTTTTTTCGAAATTATCTACTTTAAATTCAAAATTATCTTTTTAGAGGTTAGAAAATTGATTTTACTTTGACAAGTTTTACAGAGACGCGTATGCAAAAATTTTAACATAGTTAAAAATTTAAGTAATTTTTGATTAAAAATAAACTTTTTGTAAATTATTTTTCAAAAATTAGACTTTGGATTTTAAAAATAATTTTTTGACAAAATTTTGAAAAATTAAATTTTCTGGAAAATAATTATTATGTTAGACATGTTCTCAAAATTTTTGATATTTTTTGACGCTTAAATAATTTTTTATGAATTTTTGTAAGTCATTCTTATTAGTGTTAATTTTTTCATTAACATGTTTTAAATTTTGATGTGATAAAAAAGGAGAAAATAGGATTAAGTTATGGAGGAGACTCAATTTTAATTTTTTTTTAAAATTACATTGTCACACATTTATTTTTGTAAATTTATGTGTTCTTTTACCCAAATTTAACTCGAATTTATGCAATCAAAAAGTGAGAGATTGTAAGTACCTAATTCGGATTTATGCATATCAAAAAGGGGAATATTGTAGTACCCTAGGTAAGTTTTGATATGGTCAATCAAGTCAAGTTAGGTCATATTATGTTTGATCCCTGTGTCCAAGTGTGCAGGAGCTTAGTGTTGAGGCAATCTGTGGTCCGGAGTGACCAAGTGTTTTGATGTTTGAGCAAAAGGTTTAAGTTAGGTTTCCCTTGTGTTCTAATATATGTATGTTGAGTGTGCAGGTTGTGCAGGTTTACACATATTGACTTGGCTGGACGGCTTCGGTATGGTAAAAGGTTGCATGGAGACAAGCTGGAGACTTGTATGCACCCGAGGGACCTTGGTATAGCAAGGATGATGAGCCGAGGGGCGCAGACTTCGAGGCGTACGTGAAGGATGCTATGGAGACAAGCATGAGGCTTATGTGCATCCGAGGGACGAGGGTCGAAGATGAAGAGGGCTCGAAGACAATAGTCAAAGATGCTGGTGAAGAGTCAGCAAGTCATGAAGGGACAAGAGCCGAGGGAGGAGGACTCCAAGGGCAAGCCGGGAAGTGGACTTCAAAGGGCACACGCGAAGGGTGACATGGAGGCAAGTCGAGGACTTACGTGCGCATCCGAGGGACGATAGCCGGTGGAAAATGACTTCAAGGGGCAAGCCAAGGGAGTGTACCTGAAGGCGCGCGTGGATGAGGGTCATGAAAGTGAGGAAAAGTGAGATTGTAAGCTGGGCAGTCGACTGGTGATATAACAGTCGACTGCCAGCAAGTTCTGAAACTCACAGAACACTTTTGGCTCTGGACCAGTCGGCTGCTCTGGTGTGTAGCAGAATTCGAACGTTGGAGGTTGTCAACGGTCGAATCTGAGTGGGGGCAGTCGACTGCCTTAGGAGCAGTCGACTGCCAGCAAGGGTTTTCAGCCCGAATTCTATTTAAAGAGAACTCGGTTTGGGCTGGGACTCCAGGCGAAATCTGCTTGTGTAGAGTAGATTAGTAGCCTTTGGTGCTCAGGTGTTGTCAAAGTGCTGTGGCGAGGTTTCTCCACCCACAAGGAGCGACAAAGGCTAGCCGGAGGTTATCCGGGGAGTGATCCACCGACGGATTCTTGGATTAGTCACCCTTAGGGGTGGATACCAAGTAAATCTTCTTGCTAGCATTGTTTTTCGTTGTTAGTTTCATTTTTATTGTATATTCCGTTTGCGCAACTAACAACGTAGGTACACGACTCCAAAAATTGTTATTCACCCCTCTCTAGCAAACGTACAAAATCCAACAAGTGGTATCAGAGCTAGGACCGCTCTTGATTGGAATAACCGCCAAGGGAGCAAAGGAAGCTAGAGGAGAAAACAATGGAAGACAAGTTTGGGGACGACATCTACACTCCACCGCCCTACGATCATCAAGATTTCGACTATTGGCGGGCAAGAATAGAAACATGGTTTGGAATGGAGTAAGACCTTAGGATTGCACTTGAAAAACCATTCGAGATTCCAAAGGATAAGCACGGGAAGAAGCTTAGGCCTAGATATTGGAATCAAGAACAACAAAATCAATCCAAGGGGAATAAAAAGGTAATTGATATATTGCATAACATTTTGCCTACTAATGTGTTAAATGGTGTAGGGGAATATCAAGACGCACATGATCTATGGAGAAAGGTAGAAGAATTCCATGAAAACCCTACACGAGTTCAATTAGTGGAAGAACCCGAGGAAGTGAGCTTAATAGCCCAAGAGGAGGAAGAAGAGAGTGAGAGATCATCAACCTCATCAAGGGAAGAGGAAGATGTCACCACCTCAAGGATTGAGGGAGAGGAGAGACTCACTTCAATGTCGGAACAAGAGGAAGCATCCACTTCATCCAAGGTTGAAGAAGAAGTCAACCTAACCTCCACCTCCACCAAAGCAAAGAAAAATGACCATATTATATGTTTTGGATGCAACGAAAAGGGACACTACAAAGATAAGTGTCCAAAAGGTACAAAGGAAGTAAAATCTAAACTCATTTCAAGTTCTTTTAAATCTAACATGATTTGTAGGAATGAAGAAGCCTAAGCTAAAAGAAAGAAGATTCGATACTTCACATGTGGTGAGCTAGGGCACTACCACACCAAGTGTCCAAGAAAAGGAGAGTTAAAGAAATTGGGACACTTGAGAAGATGGGAGAAGGAGGAAAGAAAGAAAAGAAGCTCATGTCAAGGAGGAACTACAAGGGTAAGAGAGGTAATTCCTAACCCTAAATTAAAATGTAATTCAAATTCAAGTTTCTCTATGCATGATAAAAATAGAGTTAATTATTCATCCATGCATGCTAGAATTAATGAAAATTGCTTACTGGTGTACAATTTTGGATTTAGGTATAATGATAGGACTAGAGTTAATAAGGTAGATCAAAACCTTAGGAAAATCATGCATTATGATAAACCTAGAACCTTAGGACCTAAGGATCATGGCATTGATCCCAAGAAGGGAAAGAATGTGCCTAGAAAGGAGGGTAGGTCTAGGAATGTCCAAAGTGGACATATGGACACTAAAGTTAGAAACTTGGAAAGGGAAAATCAAGCATTGAGGGCAAGACTTGATACATTGGAAAAGACCCTAGAAAGATTCAAGGTTGGATCTAAGGGCTTAGACATGGTGTTGGGTAGTCTAAAACCCAACTATGATAGATCAGGTTTGGGATACCAATCTAGAGTCTCCAATGCCAACAAAAAGAAGTATGTTGGGGAAGCATACAATTATGGCAAGAAGGAGAAGTCTAAGGATGACAAGGGAATGCCATCAAAAGGTAAAAAGAATGACTTAACCAAGGACAAGGTGTCCAAGGTTAAGAAGGTTAGATTTGAAGGCCAAGAATCACCGGGGGCTCACCGGTGTGGCGTAGTGTGGATTGAGTCACCTAGGGAGGTGGCTACGGCTAAGAGCTCAAGGGGGAGCTCTAGGAGCATTTGGGGTCCATGGTAAATGGATCTCAAGAGGTTTTCTCCTAGGAAATTAGATGAAGTGTGTCAAAGGGATTGGAAGACTAGGGTAAGTCTTAATCCTAGAGAATTGGCACATCAAAAGGAGAATTAGGGAGAAAAAGATGAAAATAGAGTTATATTCGATAAAATTAAGGTTTAATAGGGTTTTACCATATAATTCAATGCTAGAAATGAATTGTGATCAAGAATGAGAAGATACATTGAAGAAAAGTCAAAATTAGAACTTTTGGAAAAGTTTAAATGATACACTTTAGGAGAAGTTGAGTTTCGTACCAATCTTGGGATTTGAAGTACATTTATTTGGAAACATATTTTTCCCAAGTAGACATAGGTTCCATAAATCTCCCCACGAAATTTCAAATTTTTTGGAGACTTGTAAAATTAACTAGGCATTTCTGAAATTGTGTTAAAAATCTGAAATTCAGGTATCAGTCGACTGCCCCCCAGGGCAGTCGACTGATCCGAGTGAATTCAACCTTAAGTGCTCTCTGTTCGTTTTAGCAGTCGACTGCCACAGGGGCAGACGACTGATCCATGGGTTTAAGCAAAAAGGGCAGATTGGGTGATGAGACCTTACAATATTGAAACCATAGGAAAAGGGTCATGTTACCTTATGAAATGTTATGTCATTATATGATTTAAAGGTCATGAATCGCTATTGGATGTAGGATATGACTTTGAATCAAATTCTTTATTTATATTGTCATATTCTTTGAATAAAGGTTTACTTCATGATTGAAGTTGAGTGTATGAGATAAGACTTTATTAATATCATGAAATTAAAGGAGGATTGATGAGTGCTTAAGGTTCATTGAATGATATTGAATGATAAATTTTTGATAAATGAAAGAATATGGAAGTTTCCCATATGTATCTAGGATTAAGAGATAAAAAGGGGGAGGCTTTCATCATATTAAGGATACATTGAGGACAATTCTATGTGTCAAATTATAATGATAAGCCTTAGCAAACGCATGGAATTATAGATGGATTTGAAAATTGATACAAAATGTCAATGTTTAAGGAAATTAAAATTGATACCAAAAGTCAAGCACATTTATATTTTTTCACGGAACCATATTTTTCTAGAATAGGGTATATCCTAACAAATGCGCTTTCCCATATGTATCTAGGATTAAGAGATAAAAAGGGGAGACTTTCATCATATTAAGGATACATAAAAAGGAGAGTTGAGGACAATTCTATGTGTCAAATTATAATGATAAGACTTAGCAAACGCATGAAATTATATATGGATTTGAAAATTGATACAAAATGTCAATGTTTAAGGAAATTAAAATTGATACCAAAAGTCAAACACATTTATATTTTTTTCATGGAACCATATTTTTCTAGGATAGGGTATATCCTAACAAATGTACTTGCAAATTCTTAAATTTTTTTCAGATTTTCTAGGATTTTTTAGAGGGTTCTAGGGTAGAAAACTTGGATTGTTGAGTTAGGAGTAACTTGACAAAAGACAAAGAAATGTGTCATGTTAAGTTGGGGTATAACTTAACTCTGTGTTAGTGTGTCAAGTTGGGTAGAACTTGACCTAGGAAAATTGAAAATTGGGAGAAGACATAGATAAAGGGGGAGATTGCCTCTTAGTTGCCTTATTTTCATAGGAAATTTTTGAGTTTTGTGTCCAACTTGGGGATGATGATAGATACATAGTTGAATATATTTTTCCCAAACAGGTATATGTACCACAAAGTTCTCTACAAAATTTGAAAATTTTTGGAGATTTGTGAAATTTCTGGCGCATTTCTGAATATGGCCTGAAAAATTGATTTTTAGAGTATCAGTAGATTGCCCTGGGGGCAGTCGACTGGACAGGGTTGATTTGTGTATCAGCAGCTGGTTTGGGGTCCAAGTGATGTAAAACATGTGTATAGAGGGAAATACACTGTGTTTAGGATCATTGGGGATTAAAAGAACTAATAATTGGGATATTGTTGGGGTCTTTTTGATGTTAGGCAAAGGGGGAGAAGTGTTGGGTTTAATTTAGGAAACCAAATACTCTTTTGCTAGAAGCCCTAGGTTTAGGGGGAGCTGAGATGAAGGGGGAGCATGGTTGCTCCGTTCTTGGCGTAAGGGGAACCTTGGAGAGGTTCTTAAAAAGTCTTTGTAAGTCCAGTGTAGGGGGAGTCTTGGGATAGACTTTAAAAAAACCCATTTTGGTGAAAAATCCTAACTTGGAGGATTAGGTGTGGAAAATTCCTAACTTTGGGGAGTTAGGTGTGAAAATTCCTAACTTGGAGGGTTAGGTGTGGAAAATTCCTAACTTTGGGGAGTTAGGTGTGAAAATTCCTAACTTGGAGGGTTAGGTGTGGAAAATTCCTAACTTTGGGAAATTAGGTGTGGAAAGTCCTAACTTGGAGGGTTAGGTGTGGGATGCCTTGGGATAAGATCCATATATGGTTGCATTGCATATGCATTGGTGGTGTAAGCCCAAGATGGAGTCTTGGCAACGTAAGTCCAGTTGTTTGTTTAGCATTATTTTTGCTACTTATTACTATTTATTTTTTCTAACTTAAACGTATTGCCAAACATCAAAAAGGGAGAGATTGTTGAGGCAATCTGTGGTCTGAAGTGATCAAGTGTTTTGATGTTTGAGCAAAGGGTTTAAGTTATGTTTCCCTTGTGTTCTAATATATGTATGTTGAGTGTGCAGGTTGTGCAGGTTTACACATATTGACTTGGCTGGACGGCTTCGGTATGGTGAAGGGTTGCATGGAGACAAGTTGGAGGCTTGTGTGCACCCGAGGGACCTTGGTATAGTAGGGATGATGAGCCGAGGGGCGCAGACTTCGAGGCGTACGTGAAGGATGGCATGGAGACAAGCTAGAGGCTTGTGTGCATCCGAGGGACGAGGGCCGAAGATAAAGAGGGCGTGAAGGCAATAGTCAAAGCTGCTGTTGAAGAGTCAGCAAGTCATAAAGGGACAAGAGCCGAGGGAGAAGGACTCCAAGGGCAAGCCGGGAAGTGGACTTCAAAGGGCACACGTGAAGGATGACATAGAGGCAAGTCGAGGACTTGCGTGCGCATCCGAGGGACGATAGCCGGTGGAAGAGGACTTCGAGGGGCAAGCCATGGGAGTGTACCTGAAGGCGCGCGTGGAGGAGGATCATGAAAGTGAGGAAGAGTGAGATTGTAAGTTGGGTAGTCGACTGGTGATATAACAGTTGACTGCCAGCAGGTTCTGAAACTCACAGAACACTTTTGGCCCTGGACCAGTCGACTGCTCTGGGAGCAGTCGACTGGTGTGTAGCAGAATTCGAACGTTGGAGGTTATCAACGGTCGAATCTGAGTGGGGGCAGTCGACTGCCCTGGGAGCAGTCGACTGCCAGTGAGGGTTTTCAGCCCGAGTTCTATATAAAGAGAACTCGGTTTGGGTTGGGACTCCAGGCGAAATTTGCTTGGGTAGAGTAGATTAGTAGCCTTTGGTGCTCAGGTGTTGTCAAAGTGCTGTGGCGAGGTTTCTCCACCCACAAGGAGCGACAAGGGCTAGTCGGAGGTTATCCGGGGAGTGATCCATCGACGGATTCTTGGATTAGTCACCCTTAGGGGTGGATACCAAGTAAATCTTCTTGTTAGCATTGTTTTTCGTTGTTAGTTTCATTTTTATTGTATATTCCGGTTGCGCAACTAACAACGTAGGTACACGACTCCGAAAATTGCTATTCACCCCCCTCTAGCAAATGTACAAGATCCAACACTTAGGACCGCCGAGAGTCGAGAAGAAGATGCAGCGGTCGACAAGGATGGCACAGAATGGGAGCCGACGGGCTCGGTGCATCCAAGAGACGCGGAGGTCTACGGATAGAGTTGTCAATTTGGGTTGGGCTCGTCGAGTTGGCCCGCCACGCCAAATAATTTAAGCGGGTTGAGTTGAAATTTTATCAACCCAATCCCGTCGTGGGTCAACCCGCCTAGGCCCGCGACCCGCATGGGTCAACCGGCGACGGGCTTGGGTTGGCTCGCGGGTTGAGAAACACGTGTTAATTAAGTTTTCTGTCAATTTATTATCTTTCTTTGTTATAATTTTAAAATAAAAATAATATTTTTTCATCGGACATGAGTATTTGTTTGTATCCATTTACATTTAAAATACGTATTTCTAGATATATTTGATTGATGAAAATTTTCCGAAGGAAAATGTCGAAGATATGAATTTTTTTAAATTTTTGATGGGTCCACGGGTTGGCCCGCCTAACCCGCGACCCGCATTGGATTGGGTTGGGTTGGGTTGAGGATTTCCCAACCCACCAAGATGACGGGTCGGCACGCCCTGCCACAGGTTGGCCCGTCTGACAGCTCTATCTGCGGAAGAATACATCGATGGAGTGAGAAGGGCGCGCGTGACGTTCGAGGGACGAGAAGTTGAGGGGAAGTGTGCTCGAGGAGAAGGCTGGAGGAGGGTTCGGGTGAGCCCAACTCTGGAAGGCCCGAGATCACCTAAGAAGACTCGCTGGAGACTGGTCGGCACTCGGCTGACCGAAAATCATTCGGGCGTTTGAGTCAACTCGAGCTCTCGTGAATAGGGGCGCTCCTATGCACTAGGGTGCTCGTGTTCCCGAGCGGCACAGTGCATACAGGTACCCGAGAAGCGATAATTCATCCATAGCTAGCCATTCGCGAACGTTGCGCAGGGGATAACCCCTGAGCCACATGTCAGGTGCCCCTAAGGCCATCTCCAATGGATACCCCATTGCACCAAATATGGTGTGATTTTCATACCATTTCACTCCAATGGATACACCATTTTGCAACACCAAATTTGGTGTTGCAACAGTGCATCACCAAATTTGGTGTTGCACTGTTGCAACACCAAATTTGGTGATATTAATATTTTAATTATTTTTATATTTTAAAAACTTATTATACTATATAATGAGTAAATATAATATGTATTAGTACAAACTATATTACTAATAAATATCACAAATAAAAATTAATTTATAATAAATATTTTTTCCATAAATATTTAATAATATTAATTATTTATTATAAATATAAATTAAAAAAATATAATAACATATTTTAATTTTATTAAACATAATTATGTTTGATAATTACGTAATAAATATTAAAAATAAAAATAATAATTTTTTATATATTAATTGGGTGTAATTTTTTTTAAAAAGTATTAAATATAAATAAAATATTAATTTTAAATATAATAATTATATTCAAAAGGATTACTAAATTAAAATTTAGATCGATAATTAAATTATGAATAAATGAATAAGAAAAAATAAAATATTCTATGAAATATTCCTTTTGGTGTGATATATAGTGTGAATGGGTTGGCGTTGAAATAGTGTTTGGTGTTGAAATTGCACCATTTTGATATGAAAATGACATCAAATTTGGTGTTAATGGTTGAAGATGGTCTAAGCACTTGGGAGCTCCTGTAGGGTCACGTCAGCGATTGGATAAATTTCACTTAGACTATAAATAGATCCCCAAAGCTCAATTACTTTCAGCAATTTTTTTTTACACGAATTTCTTTCTAAGTTTCTACTGTTTTCTTGATTTCTTCATTCTGTAAAGAGACTTCTCTGCCCCAAGGAGTTAATCAGGAGATCGAGCTTTATTCTGTCTTAAATTAGCAGCATTTTTAATTGCAAATCAAGTAAATCGGTTGTGTCTCTTTTTCTTTTATTTATTGCTTTAAATTATTAATTTGTGTATGTTATTTGTGAAACTAATCTTGATCTTTGTTTAAGCAAAATAAAAGATAAATTTATATTTGCAAGAGCAATTTACCCCTCTCCTCTTGCCGACCGCACGATCACCGATAATACTAACTTCTTGCCAGTCCTCAATGATCTAAATCAGTTCGATAAAACATATTATATAAAGAAACAATAACCATTTACTGCCGCTAAGGATTTACACCAATGCTATAATCTCTACAAGAATCAAACAATGAGCAAATATTTCATTTTGACATTACAATTTACTTCCTCTTGATTCCAGAAAATGGGCAAACCAGTAAAGCAAATTTCTGATCCGATAAAGAGATCGTAAGACATGGTAAAATAGTTGTTTAGAAAAGCATAAAAAAAATACTTGACCTGGAGGTCTTATTCGTATATCCGTTTTCTCTTTAAGATTGTTGGAAATATGGTGACGAATCCAATCAGGAAGAGTACTACGAGCGTCTTCATGTCGTACAGATCTCTAATTGACTTCAAGTCACCAAGAGCAAGGCCAGCCTGAATACATCACAAGAATGTATATGATGGTTAGAGTCGAACTTAGCTTGCTTCGAATTGAATTCATTAGCAGGACGAATAGTCCCCTTTAGAGAAGTGAAAAAACGATGCGTTCAGTAATTTGTGATTAACGAGGTTTTTTCAACCAACCTCGTTCAGTAATTTGTGAACTATGATGAATTGAAAATTATCATCATCGATGGATGTGCATAGTGCAAATTCTTCTCATGATAATGTGTTTTGCACATGATGGATGCAAGCAATATGCGAAATCACAATTCATATCAAGAAAAAAAAAACTCTAATCATATGTAAGATATACAATAAAAAAAATGAAAAGTTGCATATGTTGTAAAAATTGCTAGATTCAAGAACCCAAGTTTCAGCCTCGGTGATAGTTTTTTTTGTTTCTTTTTCTTTTGGGAGGCAGAGTTGTGGGACGTAGGATAGCTAGATCCAGAGGACTTACGGCCAAAGGTTGGAGGGTTCGAATTCATATAATGTCGCTATTGAGGGTTGAACCTTGTGTCTCCTACCCCAAACATATTCCATATCCAATATAATGTAGACACCTCATGATCGGTACAACTTAATTTCAGCCCATATAATCTCAAAACATGAACCAAATGAGATAATCTCAAAACATGAACCAAATGAAAGTCTTGATAGTTGATAGTTAATACCATCTTAACAAAATACAATCGCATAATAAAAAAATTCAATTCTGATATCAGATTGAATATAATTTGAATAACATTAGGAATATGTTGATACAAGCTTACACTTATGCCAAAATACAGACTGTATAGAGAAAGCAAACTTTTGCATATCTATCACTAGACATGATGTTTAAGAAAGCTATCTTATCTCAACTTCCAAATTATGGGATATATTTTGATGTACAAGTGATTCCCAAGCAAAGACTTTTAGATATCATGACGGTCGAAGTCAAACTTAAATTTCGTAAATATGTAGGAAGTAAGAAAGTTTGAGAAAGACATAAACAGATAGGTACTCCAATGTGTTCGACAAGTTAATTGCAGACATCAAACTCAAAAAGTATCCTAATCCTAGCTATTACATAATCGAATGGACTAAGCACTCTTGCCCAGAATGACTCCCTGCATTAGTATTCCAACTCAACCCAGAGAAAAGAGGTATCGTTTGCATTAGATTCTGATTGATCTTAAGAAAACGAAGCCACAATCAAATAGCAATATGATGGGATTGGACATGGTGCAAGGATCTGTATTTTGTGTGTCTAGCATGTGCAATGGGAACCAGTTATGTATCAACCATATCACCCAACATCTACAAAGCGTGTGAACTGGAACAGGGTGGCAGAGCTCCATAGAACCGATGTATGGTTGAAAGACATACCATCTACCAGGTGCAAGCACATGAACTGGAAAAAGGTGACAGGGCTCCATAGAACTAATGCACATGACATAGTAGTTTTTTTGCCTGGATATGCCATCCAAAGTTGTAGTCCCAAGTGCTAACATAGATTTCAAAGAAGACAGGTCAATGCCATGTGATTTCTCTCTCTTATACTCTTCCTAGATCTCTGCATACAATAGACACTTTCCCGGACTCTGCATTGGCGGAAGCTTCGTGCACCAGGTTGTCCTTTATACTCTCCCTAGATCTCATGCAAGCGCAAATGAAGATAGAGGGAGATCCTTCCATTCCTTTCTACCTAATCCAAAATTAATATGTCCATAATTCAGTCAAATTCAATTAAATGACTCCACCAAACTATATGCCTAAATTGGGTCAAATCTGAGCCCCAAACCAACCTTAATTAGTAAAACCATGTCCAACCCTAGAGTTCATCTTAAACCCTCCAGAAGCCAATTCAAGTCATTAAACTCAATTAAATCTAATTTAGGTCCAACTCGAAAATTTTCACCATCATTTTGACTCAACTAAAAATTACTACAACATACAAGTATGTAATAATACATAAGTATTATATTAGGTAACAATAGATCTCTACAATTTGTTTTCAGGTATTACAAAATTTAATTGATTATATTCTTTTTTTAAGAAAATAGACCAAGTGAGAAGAATTTGGAGAGGTGAGCCAGCCTAGAACATAGTCAACATATATGACCTGTGGAGACCCATAGCACATGTCTATATATGTCAATACCATTTTAAAGTGTCAGGCAGAGACAAAAGTGGAATAAGCAGAATATTAGACCTTGCTCTTTGTTTCTTTCACTGCAGAAAAAATCAAATTCTTCATAATAACAGATTACTGAGTCCAAATTTGGACAACAAATTCGAAAACATGCATCTAAAATGATAAAATGCATAAAGAGACGAGTTAAAGGTTTTAAGCATGGAGATTTGCAAGTGCACTTATCACTGAAACTAAACTAGATACAGAAAAGACAGGACAGGTGAAAGTGGAACCTAACAAAATGAGAACACAAAATGGGTAAATTCTTTTAAATCATAAATGCACTTACTCTGGCAGTTATATAAGATGCTGGAATGAGACCAACTAATGTTGCAAGAAAGAAAGTATGGAAGGGAATGTCAACAATCGGAGATGCCAGATTTATAAATGTGTTCGGCAAAGATGGAGTTATCCTCAGAAAGAGCATGTAATTTAGTAACTTTTCTCTGTGTTTTGCAATCTGTATCCAGAAATAAACATAATTGTATATCAGTTAACCAGAATTTCATTTAGAAGGTAGTTATGGTCTCAAAATGAGGTGACAACTAAACATACAGTGTCTGTGAAAATCAAAATGAAGTCTTAGTAAAGAAAACAATTAGTACCTCTGTTTGGAAAAATTTCAACTTATCTGGCCACATCCAGTTAACCAAAGGCCGGCCAACCAACTTTGAAAGAAAATAGCAAGATGAAGCACCGGATGTTGCAGAGAAAACAATCAGAATGATACCTTTTGCCACACCAAAAAGCGCTCCAGCAAGTAATGACAAGAATATGGTTCCAGGTATCATGAATGTCTGCATGAAGATGTAGATAGAACAGTACCCAAATATAAATTTGGCTTGGTAATCTCTCGCATATACAGCCAGATTTTCTCTGCAATAATGATTGAAAATGGGAATGCCAAGTTAACCAATAGCATGAATTAGGGAGATGAATGAAGTTATATATTATTGTCAAATATTGTATTTAGCCAGGATATCATGAATGTCATCATAAGCCAATAAAGAAGATAATAGAAAGAAGACAAATAGAATGTTGATCTTTTTGTCATTCCGAACAACCAAACTTGCAATTACAGGATAACAATAGAAGATAGTATTATGTCAAGCACAGGGATAATTTTGCTGCTGCTACAAAGCACAAGGATATCAATTACTAGAAATCTCTTTCAAGTTCCAATGAAATAAATATGGAGCAACATTGACTGAATTTTTCACATCATAATTTTCCATATAATATTGTTCAGACAAAAAATTTATCCATACAATAGAATTGAGTTGAGTCATGATTACTCTTACTTGTGAATGATTTCATTAACACAATAAAATGATAACTACTCAAATTTCTAGGTTATGATTTATTAGTGCATCCAAAGTATCAAGGTTTAAAGCAATGCAACTATTATGGGTTTATAAGATTTAGGACATAAATGTGGGCACTTATGCAGTGAATACTAAGGAATACTTGAGACTAATTCCATCAATAAAATATATGATATGTATAACCAAGGTTTGAAATATTGTTCTTAGCCAAGGTTTCTGTCCCTGGTCAAAATGATAGTGTCAATCTAACACTATTTTAATTTAATATTATTTTAATACTGACCAACTATATGTTCTTGCTTAGGCGCCCACTTATTAACTAAGCCCTATGCAGTGGGTTGCCCACCAACCACTTGAAACTATTTAAAAACCTTTATTTCAATTATTATCAACTCAACCTAAAAACTAAAACACACAAACAAATAATATGTAACTAAACCCACTATACCATTAATATTATTAGTTCAATATACTTGATGCTCCCCCTCAAATTGGAACACAGATACTCTTAATGTCCGTCTTGTTATGTATAGTAGAATATAAACTAGATGCAATAACAAGTGAGAAACACACTACTTGCACATAGACAAGATAAAAGTTCAGTTAATGGAGCACATCACCAACAATCCCTTCAAGTTAATATCAACACACAAGCAACTATGTCTTCAACATAAAATCAATGTATCAACAAAGATGGAAAGAATAAAGAGAGAAAATCCAAGTGAAATGACAATGTAGATAATTCTCAAAACTGTTCTCTTAAATAGGCCTCTTCCTAATGAGGTGATTCCAGTAGCACATAATAGATTGAGGCGAAGAAAAATGCACGAGAGTCCTAAGGAAAAAATGGGCAACATGGCCAGGTCCTTTACTAAACAAAAATAGGAACCAAACAACTTCTCTTTTCATGTTTTCACTGAAGAAGAAAAGCACAGCTTGATGTAAAAAAATAAGAACAAAAAATTTCCTAGTTTTTAGGTCATCAGTAAAGAAGGAAAGCACAACAAACCCTTTAGCTTTGCTAAAGGTAGAATTTTCTCTATTCAAATGACTTTAAGTGACATATACAGCACACATATATGATAAAATAAAATATTTTGACAGCACAATATAAAATCCAAAATGAAATCATGCCAATAAAGCTACAAATCATTAGTTTAGTGGTTGAATGGTGGATCAATTGGTAGATTGCATGTACCCAAATATTGAACAGTGGTATAGATCCACTAGTTAGACTGCAAATTTGTTGATTTCTTCATAAGCTATAAATTAAGTAATGAAGAATTACAGAATAATGTCAGATAAACAAATTCCACAACACAATGAAACGCTTTGCTATTTCATTACAATTTGGTGTGCATCAATAAAAATAATCTAAAACAAAACTTGACGAGCTCTATATTGATTTAAATTACTAGTAAATGATCAAATATAAAAATTTAATTTACTAGTACATATTGAACAATTATTGATACAAAAAATTGAATAATCAACTTGCAATTATATTATAAATATAGAGGATTCTAATTTTTTTTGTATATTATTAGAATAGGTTAAAATATTGAATGTAATTATTTTCTTATCCCATGTTTGATTATTTAAAATTATAAATGGCATCTTTTGATATATCAAGTTTATGAGTAATTGACCCAATTCTCTAGAAATCTTTCTAACCGGCTCATTTTAATAAATAAGGCTTAATCCGACCTCTTTTTTACCTATTATTTTGCATGAATGTTCAATGAGCTAACACGGCCCAAAGAAGTACTCTGTAATAGTTTTCTAGGTCGCATGGTGGTTGAGTCCAATTTTAATAACTTTGGGTAAAAGGAGGAAATAAGGGAGCAAACACAGAATGCACATGAAATAAGAAATAAGGAGAAATGAGCAACAGAGGTACCTAAAAGTGCTACAAATAGCATGATGAATAAATGCCCAAGGACTCCCCTTGTAGCTTGACCAAGTGAATATATGCATGCCAAAAATTACAATAGGATGTAGAGAACACACAGAAGATGCAAATGGTGTTAAAGCCCTCACACATGGAGACAAGTTGTCAAACTTTACATGGTGAAGAAATTAAAAGCACCTGGTGATGCCAAGTAGAATATAATGAGAAGAAATGGGAGTTGAGAGTGACACAACGAAGAATGCTAAGATGAGTGATATGTCAAGCATGAACCTTTATGAGTGGCACAACAAAGAATGCTAGCATGCACTCCCTTGGAATGTTTTAGCTTAGAAGCTCCACTCATCTTACATAGAAAATGTGTAAATAAGGAGTATCCTATAACTTACATGGTGTATCAGATATAAGTGCATACATAATTTCAAGTTAAAGTGCAAAGAAAAAGGAGATTAGGAGACGCCAAAGTGAATTTAAGACCCCAGTTCCTTGTGATATGATTAGTTGAAGGTTATTAAGTCCTCAGAATAAAGAAAAAAAATTCTACTGCTCAATTAATCAAATATGCTGACAGTGAAATATATATATCCAAACAGGTCAGCAAGCATCCAAATTGAATACGAAGCATTGAAGTAGCATATGTGCAAGCAACACTCTGGACTACTGCAACATAATTTAATAGAGGATTGAGGAGGACATGAAAAGGAAGGGACTGGAAGGAAAACCAGGAGAAGCTAACAGCTTCCCCCTCCGGTCTGGATTATCAAGCATGACCTCTTTATCCTGTTTTTTCACTGTTTTTGACAAATCATACAGTTCTAAAATTTAAACATGGCTTTCGGATCAGAATTGGCATCATGTTGGTTGAAACTTCATGCGTGAAACAAAGTGCCACAAATTTTGTTTGCTACTCCTAGCAATAAAGGTCTTTTCTGGTTGCATCAGACAAAACTCTATTTAACAAATCCTGAAAACACTTACAATCAAGGGGGCATATAAGGACGAAAACACAAAGGAGGCTAATCCACTGCATTACGTATTAGCAATTTCATGCAAAACAACATGAGAATAAAAAAAGAGCTAACTTGAGGACACGAAGATCCGAGAGGTTCCGCGGAAGCCTGAGGACCTTATCGTACTCGGCTTCGGGCATTGTAAAGAAGATGCAGCACAGCCCGACAGAGAAGACCAAAAACACGGTCGCCGCGGCAGCAGCTTCCCACCTCGTTAATGAAGTTGTGGATTCGGCCCTAGGAGGCCTCTTCGACGTGGGCGAGTCGTCCGCTGCGCCTCCATCGGCGCTCTCCTCGTCCCGAGGGCCGGCCGCCATCCTGAACTGCGCCATGGAGGCAAGGGACGGGACCGGGCAGCAGAATCAAGTGGGCGACGGGATCGATTGCAGGAGCTGCGACTGCTTCATGGACGGAGGCGAGAGCAAGATCGCACCATTTAGGAGGAGGAGGAGGATTTCCGCGTGGGATCGAAGAGTTGAAAGGGTCGAAGAAGAAAGTATTAAAGTCGTCGATTGGGTTTTTGGGAAGGGACGAGGAAAGAGAGGGATTTAGTTTATATATTTTTATAGGCGATTTTTTTAAAAAAAACATCTTAATTAAAATTATTTTAATTTAATCAAAATCATTTTAATCAAATTATTTATTTCCCCGCCTTGACTATTATTTTCAATGTAAATCTAGAATATTATGATCAAATTAAATTTTATTCCTTGAATTAAAATTATAGTAATATTTTAATTAAAATTAAATCACTTTATAGCAGTTTTGAACAACAGGACGCCATCTTGATACTTTGATGAAGCTACTCTAAGTTATTTATAATTTGGTTAAAATTATTTTACAATGGAATACTAAAGGATATTTTAGGTGTTAAATTATTGCTAGTTTTTTTTACTAATTTAAAAAAAAACGCATAATTTTTAAGAAAATGAGAATTGTATTGAAAAAAAAATGATTAATTAAGTTAGGTAACAACGAATCTGGGATAATTAATTCGGTTTCATAAAAATTTCTCACCGACCGTCAGAATAAATTGAAAAACAGTCTAGAAACTTAATACCTCATGATTACGAGTCTCATTTAAAAAAAATCATATAAAATTCATCATAAAAGATCGAATTGCAATGGTTGAGAGAGAATTAATTACTCTTTTACTATATCTTAACGTCAGAGGTGAATTTTATTGAAATTGAAGAGTTGCCACAATATAGTCCTTTTTATTTTAATTTTGTTATTTTTCATTATTAATTACGTCGAGTCAACAATATTAGGAGGCGTTTGATTTAGGGTAATAGAGAATAAGGAATGAGAATCGATAGTAATAATTCCCATTGACACTTTTTGGTAAGTGTCAATGGGAATGAAAATAAGGGAATCATTCTCTTATTTTCATTCCCTACTCTTCCCTCATCAATCAAATTCCTCAATCATTCCTTCATTTTCATATATTCAAAACACTTTTTTTTTAATTTTACATTTTTCATTTTACTATCTCTGTTACGAGATTAGAACGGAAAAACGACAACAAGAATAATAGAGAACACACCAGATTTACGTGGAAAACCCTTGACAGGAAAAAACCACGGGCAAAGGAGGAAAAATCACTAAGAACGACGGAATACAAAGGTGGAAATTCTTATATCATAATAAAGTAAAGAGAAGTAGAGAAAAAAGAGAGGTAGAGAAAAGAAAG
The DNA here is from genome assembly GCA_024364735.1 of Boesenbergia rotunda. Classification (NCBI taxonomy): domain Eukaryota; kingdom Viridiplantae; phylum Streptophyta; class Magnoliopsida; order Zingiberales; family Zingiberaceae; genus Boesenbergia; species Boesenbergia rotunda. The sequence continues at coordinate 142,607 of JAGFNQ010000422.1, read as the reverse complement.
AAGAGATAACCAAATAACTTTCTTGATTGATTGATTCAACTTGTCTATGAGATACACAATTTATAGGGACCTTAGAATACTTAGTCAAATAAAAAATTAATAACAAAACTGTTAATTAACAGATTTATAAAAAATCTATTAATTAATATATTAATAAGAAAATATCTAATAAATATTAACGGATTAAACAGAATTCGGGTTACTAAATTCTAACAATCTCCACCTTGACGCGAATTCCACAAATCTTCAAAAAGAACATTCTCCACCTTTTCCACAAAAGCACCACAGGCAAATCTCAGCATCTAGCATCAACCAAGTCCAAGTAATGCTCAAACTTAACAATAGGAAGTGCCTCACATCAATGTGTTTTGTCCTCTCATGAAGCATCTGATCCTTCGTGAGGAAAATGACACTCTGACTATCACAAAAGACTGTAGTAATCTGCAAGTCTTCGCTAAACTCACTGAAGAGTCCTTTTAACCAAATAGCTTTCTTATAAGCTTCCCGTAAGTGATCTACTTTTATCAATATCACCTTGTGACGGCAACATCACCTATTACTGTGGATCCCTGCAGAACATATAAATTGGCAGTTTTCCTTAGTCCCTTCATCACAACAAGAGACCCTTTACTGGCCTTCATAGCTCCACCTTCACCAGTGTACTTGTACCCTTTAGAATCAAGAATACTCAAAGAGATCATATTTCTCTTCAAATCAGGAACGTGTCTCACATTACCAAGTGTCCGAATGGCACCATCAAACATCTTAATTCTGACCGTACCAATACCAGCAATTCTGCAAGATGTATTATTGTCCATCAAAACGGCACCACTTGAAACCGTTTCATATGTTGAAAACCAGTCCCGATTGAGACACATATGAAACGTACAACAAGAATCAAGAATCCATTCCTCACTCTGCTTCAAATCAGCATCAGAGGCAACGAGAAGTTCACCATCACTGTAATTTTCGGCAACATCAGCCTCACCAGACTTCTCTGATTATTTTTCCATCGAATTTTCACATGCCCTTTTATTCTTATTCTGCAGCTTATAACATTCAGATTTGATGTGACCCTTCTTCTTGCAATAATTACAGATTGTATCGCTATTTCTGCCCCTGATATTACCATCAGAGTCTTTCTCCTAAGTCCTTCCTCGAATAATAAGACCCTCACCTTGAGCCTCAGATCCTTCGACAAGCTGTTTCATTTTCTCTTTTGAGAATAATGAATCATAAACTTCATTCAAAGTAAGAGTATCACGACTATATAAAATAGTATCTCTAAAAGCCGTATATGACGAGGGTAACCTCTAAAGCAAACCTCTAAGTCTATTTTAAATCTAACTTAAGCACTCGTAATTGTTGATAGCTCCCCCTATGTATCGGGGTTTGAAGTGTTGGCTCCCCAGCATCCTGTCCACTCAACCACACCTTTTTGTGGTATTTGTTGGAGTACGTACAGTTGTCACAGCCCCACCCACTCGGTCACACAGATGAGATGTGTTGGCGGCTTGACTGGCGTCAGGGGTGACACATGTCATTGCATCATATGTATATGTATTTCTTTTATGCATTTTCTTGTGATTGTTGCATTTATATGAGCTATGGTTGTTGCACATGATTGACATGCATGTATATCTTGATTTTATTGTTGTTGTGTTGTTTTACACCTGTTTAGTTGTTATTTGGTTTTATAACATGTTGTTCTATATATGATGCATGTTTAGGTGATTCTATATTCTGTATGGACTGTACTCTGTTGGTTCTCTACTTATTTTACCTTTTGTTATGTCATGTTTATTGTCTACTCATATACCCGTAGAGTCCGCCCGGACTCACTGCCCCTGCTTTCACTTTTTGTTTCAGATAGCAGGTAGTTGCGTTTCTTGGAGCCAGGAGAGGATCCAATCGCCAGTCCCTCAGTCCCACCGTGTTGGTTTGGTTTGGTTTGGTTTGATTTAGTGTCTGATTTATTTCCGCAGTTATTTTTATTTGTCAAGTATCAGTTTGGTTTTGTCGTTATTACTGGTATGTAGGCTTTCTTTATGTTAATGATGGTTGAGCCATCCATTTATTTTGTTTCGATATAAACTGCGTGGATGTATTTTTTATTTATTATTGTGATGCCAGCCGCTTGTGGCTGAGCTATATTGGTGGTGTGTTATGTGTATTTGCCCCATCTTGTTCGCCGTACAGGGGAGATGCTGCCCGATTTTCGAGTAAGCATGTGCCTCTGGGGGCGTGACACCCATGGCCAATGGATCTCGAGAGGACATCTCTTGAAGGTCTAGATGGACCATGAAATGTGTCAAAGGGTTTGAAAACGGATTTGAGTCTCAACCTTAGGGATTTGACACATTTTGGTTGAGTTTCATGCATGAAAATATGACTTTGGGGTCATATTACATGAAAATTAGTTTTTGATGTATATATGTCGTATAAACCAATGTTAGGGATGCATTGTGATTTAGTATGGGTAGATACATCAAGAGGAAGTTAAAACTAAGACTTTAGGTCAAGGTTCAATTAAATCATTAGATAGTTTTGGGTTTTGTATTAATCTTAGGATTGGTGATAGATACATTTTTGAATGTATTTTTCCCAAGTAAACACGGGTACCATAATTTTCTCCATAAAATTTGGCAATTATTGAAGATTTGTGGAATTAGTTATGCATTTTTGAAATTGGGTTTACAAATGTTGAAAGGTTGATTTCTGAGTATCAGTCGACCGGTGCAGGGTGCAGTCGACTAATAATTCTGTAAAATTATTTTTTGATAGGGGTCAGTCGACTGATAACTGTTTCAGTTGACTGATACGTGCTGAAATTATTTTCAGCAAAGTCGAAAAGTGTCCTAGTAATGTCAAACATGTGTATAATCTTATAGGGGGTTAATACACAATATTTATGATCATTAGAGGATAAAGAATTCAATGATTGGGATATTGTTGGAGTTTTTTTTTATGTGTAGCAAATGGGGAGAAATATTAGATTTAAGTGGGAAACCAAAAATGTTGGGACCGGTGCGTACGGCTAGAGGGGGGTGAATAACCGATCACCCACTTGATTCGCCGATTCTTCCTACACGTGTTAGTGCGCAACGGAATACAAAACAAACTAAAGCTAACACAAAGAAAGACAAACCAATTTAACGTGGTTCGGAAATAAAGCTCCTACTCCACGGTTGTCCGTAAGGTGGACGATCCCGATCCGTCGGCGGATGATTCCCCGAAAAGCCTCCGGCTAGCTTGTGTCACTCCATGTGGGTGGAGAAACCTCACCATAAACTCCCGACAACACCTAAGCACTTGGAGACTACTAATAAGTTTTACCCAAGCTTATTTCGTCAACCTTTGCCCAGCCAAACGAGCTCTCTTAAATAGAGCTCACAGCTGAAACAGCCGTAACTAGTCGACTGGTGCCAACACCAGTCGACTGGTCTACCTTGGATTCGAACGTTACAGCCCAACGTTCGAATTCCAACCGACACCAGTCGACTGCTACATGCAGCAGTCGACTGATCTTTCTGTGTCCCTTACCAGTCGACTGATCCAATCATCAGTCGACTGATCAAACCCTAAACCTAGGGTTTCGGCCCCAAGTATAATCACTCAGCACTCGTCCTCACCCGACCAACCTAAACCTAGCCTTCTAGCCTCCTCCATCAGCCTTGCGTCCCTCGGATGCCTCCCCATCCTTCACGCCTTGCCTTCTGGAGCTTCCTTCGACCTCGGTCCTTGTTGTCGGATCTTCCTTTGCTAAGATGCCACTTGGACTTTTCTCCTTTTCCAAGATGCCACTTGGACTTCCCTCATTGTACCTGTATCCTGCATACTAACAATGCATATCAAATACAACAATAAACCTAACTTAAACCTTTGCCCAAACATCAAAACTCAAGGTACCTAGATTGCTCCAACAAAACATACCTTTGCAAGAAATTCTAGCTCAAGGGGAAGCTTAAATAAAGGAGGAGCATTGTTGCTCATGCATTGGCAAAAGGGGAACCTTGTGATAGGTTCTTAAAAAGTCCTTGATAAGTCCAAGAGTAGGGGAGCCTTTAAGAGATTTTTAAAAAACCCTTTGGTAAAATTCTAACTCATAGGGAGTTTAGGTGTAGGAGGAGCCTTGTGACAGGATCCATGCATGTTTACATATGCATTGCATATGCATTAGCAGTGTAAGTCTAAGGTGTAGCCTTGGCAACGTAAGTCCAAATATTGATTAGCATTTGTATTTGCTATTTATTTTTTCTAACTTAAACGTATTGTCAAACATCAAAAAGGGAGAGATTGTTAAGGCAATCTATGGTCCGTGGGGCCATGTATTTTGGTATATAGGGAAAGGGTTTAAGTTAGGTTCACCCTTGTATTTGATATGTGTATTTGAGTGTGCAGGTTTGTAGGATACACATATGACTCAGCTTGACAGCTTCGGGTCCGGTGAAGGATGGAGAGATATTCGAGGGATCGTGGACAAGGCAACAACGATGATCCGAGGGAAGCACACTTTGAGACATACGCGAAGGATGGCATGTGGAGACAAGTTGCGGGCTTGTATGCATCCGAGGGACGAGAGCCAAAGCGAAGAAGGCTTGAAGGCAAGAGTCAAAGCTGCAAAGGAAGAGTCAAGTGAGTCGTGAAGGTTCGAGTGCGAGTGAACTATACTCGGGATGGGAACCCCTAGGTTTATGGTTGTACCAGTCGACTGGTATGGGATCAGTCGACTAGTAGAGGTCACAAAAAGATTAGTCGACTAATCTTCTGTGCAGTCGACTGGTGTTGACTGGGAATTCGAATGTTGGACTGTAACGTTCGGATTCGGCTGGATCAGTCAACTGGTGTTGGAACCAGTCAACTGGTAACGGCTAGTTCAGTTACAAGCTCTATTTAAGGGAGCTTGGTTTGGCTAGCTAAGGTTGACGAAATTAATCTTGGTTAAAGGTCAATTATTAGTCTAAATGTTTTTGTGTCATGTGCGAGTTTGTGGCGAGGTTTCTCCACCCACAAAAAACTACACGAGCTAGCCGGAGACTTTTTGGGGAATCATCCACCGACGGATCAGGATCATTCACCTTATGGACAACCATGGAGTAGGAGCTTATCTTCGAACCACGTAAATTGATTTGTCTCTCTTCTTGTTAGTTTAATTTAGTTGTTATTCCGTGTGCGAATTAACACGTGTAGGAAGAGAACCGAGTATTTGGGTGAGAAGCTATTCACCCTCCTCTAGCCGGGTCATTGATCCCCAACACAAACAAGTTTAAATGATCAAGTTCAATAATCAATCAAGTAAACTTGAATTAAAAATTCGATAACATCTAAACCAAGCTCATAAAAATTAAACCAAACTAAACTTAAACAATCATTTCAATTATTGCTTGGTTCATTTTATGTTTGACTTAACTTGATTATCTTATCAACAAATTTGAATATCCTAAAGCTTAGCTCGACTTGTTTAACATTCTAATTCAAGGGGTCATCGAAGATAATAGTTTTGTTAAAAAAAATAGCCAATTGGATTATTTAGGATTTCTTATTGATCAACGATATAGTTGTTGGTTCTCTAAGAATAACTTGTGCTTGTTCAATCGACTAGGGCCATTCTACAAAAAGTGGTTATTAGAGGTCTTCTTATAAAAGTTTTTGAAGAGTTTCACTTGATGGTTGATTAGAGCTCCTCGTATAATCTATGGACGGGCTATAAAGAGCATTTGGGATAAGCATAATCACATATTTTTTTTTTTTACTATAATGGACAGTTTTGAGTTGGAAGGCTCAACAAACCATTCTTGATATTCCTTTTATCAAGTTCTTACATTGCTCAAAGGTGTTCAAAAGCTTAACAATAGGAAACCTTATTCAAATATCCAATTGACAATAGATATCAATAAGCAAAGCAAAGGAAACATGTCTTCATGTCGATCACTCGAATATGCGATTCAGCGTTGCAGCTAACCTTACTGCACTCTCAGCAAGCCTTAGATTAACAATAGGCAATCTGCTTAAGAAATAATCATCTGCAAGCACGAGTTCGATGACGATTAACCTTTTATACATTGTATGTTTATAGTCATGCAACATGTAAATATGTTTGATTTGATTCTACGTTTTCGACTAACCTTCCAATACTGTGTTGTTTTTGACGTCCTTGTAAGCCCAGTTGCATGCTGCCTTTATGCTTTCAGATGCATATCTGCGAAAATTACAACAGTTAGTGTTAATGCATGAATTGAGGGTACTGATGCTGAAAAAAAGGGTTTATTGAATTCCTATATGTCCTAGTTTCACAAAGAAAAAAAAAACTGTTCTTTTTATTTAATCGTCAAAAGGACAACTCTCTCTTAAAAATTATCAAAATAATAATCTATCCATAATTTTCTAACCAAAATAACCCTCTGCACTATATCTTAGAGTTATTTTGTACAAAATAATACCACTTTAAAGCTGCTTTGTATAAATAACACTTTCTTGAAATTACTTTTTACAAAATAGCTCCAAGATGATAAAGCAACTTTCTTGGAATCACTTTCAAAGCAATTTTAAAGTGGTGCTGTTTTGTATAAAATAGCTCTAAGATAGTGTTGTTTTATAGAAAAACAACTTTAAAATAGAGCAAAGGATATTTCAGAAATTATATAAAATAGTTCTTCTTTGGAATCATTTTATACGAAGTAACTCCAAGATGATCCTGTTTTTGACTAAAGTGGGGTTAAATTAACTTTGAGATGAAGCTACCTTGGAGTAAAATGATTAACGAGGTTTTTCTAACCTCGGACGATCGGCCCGACCTCATGGAAGTTTCCCACCGGCCGCCAGGGTAAATTGGGAAGCATTCGCAGTGGGTGGTCTAGAAGCCCAGCGTCCCAGGGTTCACACCCCATTTGGAGGAAAAATTCCTGTAAATACGCCGTAGCTGGGGATCGAACCGCTACCTTGGAGTAATTTTGACTAAAGGCGGTTAAAACAATTATTTTGACTCAACTTTGATTAAAATTGTTACATTTTAGAGTTGATTTATATAAAGCAATTTTAAGGTGGCATAGTTAATACAAAGCAACTACAAAGTGGTGTTATTTTGTACAAAATGACTCTAAAGTAATATTACTTTATACAAAGCAGCTTTAAAATGGAGCGTAAAAGGGTATTTCAAAAATTATATAAAATACTATCTTTTTGGAGTTATTTTATACAAAGTAGCTACAAGATACAGTTTGACCAAAGTGGGATTAAAATAGCTTCGAGATGAAGCTACCTTGGAGTAATTTTGATTATAGGTGGTCAAAACAATTGTTTTGACTCAACTTTATTAAAATCGCTACACTTTAGAGTTGTTTTATATAAAACAATTGCAAGGTGGTGTAGTTTTATACAAAACCACTCCAAAGTGATGTTATTTTGTATAAAGTAGCTCTAAGGTAGTGTTGCTTTATGTGAAGAAGTTTTAAGATGGACCGCAAAAGGGTATTTAGGAAATTTTATAAAATAGTACCTCTTTGGAATAGTTGTATACAAAGTAGTTCCAAGATGATACTATTTTTGACCAAAGTGGGGTAAAATGACTTCTAGATAAAGCTACCTTGGTGTAATTTTGACTAAAAGGGGTCAAACAATTGGTTTGACTCAAATTTGATTAAAATTGCTCCACTTTAGAGTTGTTTTATATAAAACAATTTTAAAGTAATGTAATTTTATAAAAAACAACTCCAAAGTGATACTCTTTTGTACAAAGTAGCTCTAAGGTAATGTTCTTTTATATAAAGCAACTTTAAAATGGAGCGCAAAAGGGTATTTCAGAAATTATATAAAATAGCACTTTCTTGGAGTCATTTTATACAAAGTAGCTCCAAGATAATATAATTTTGACTAAAATGGGATTAAAATAGCTTCGAGATGAAACTATCTTGGAGTAATTTTATCTAAAGGTGGTCAAAACTACTGTTTTGAGTCACCTTTGATTAACATTGCTCCACTTTAAAATTGCTTTATATAAAACAATTTCGAAGTGGCACACTTTTATACAAAGCAACTCTAAAGTGGTACTATTTTATACAAAGTAGCTTTAAGGTATTGTTGCTTTATACAAAGAAATTTTAGGATGGAGCGCAAAAGAGTATTTCAAAAATTATAAACAATAATACCTCCTTGAAGATGTTTTAGATAAAGTAGCTCCAAGATGATACTGTTTTGACCAAAATAGGAAAAGATAAATTCGAGATTGACCAAAATAGGAAAAGATAAATTCGAGATGAAGCTGATTTGATGTAATTTTGACTAAAAGTGGTCCAAACAAATGTTTTGACTCAACTTTGATTAAAATTGCTCCACCTTAGAGTTGTTTTATATAAATCAATTTCATGGTTATTTAGTTTTATATAAAAACAACTCCAAAATGGTGTTATTTTGTATAAAGTAACTCTAAGATAGTGTTGCTTTATAAAGCAGCCTTAAGATGGAGTGCAAAAGGGTATTTAGGAAATTATATAAAACAAGGTTTAAAATCTCGACCCGTGTCGAGTTTCGATCTCAGACCGGAACGATACGGTTTCGATATCGTATCGTGCTGTGCCTATACGGTTTCGATATTTTCTTATTTATATATAATAACTAGTATAATACCCGTGCGATGCACGGGAATCTTACACAATTCAAATAACATGTTTAGTGATAATATATATATGTCAATTTTTATTATTAAATGAAAAATTAAAATGAAAAGTAATTTTATTTCATCATGGATTCATGTCAATATAAGATATAATATTATTTTTTATAGTGATCATAAGTTTTACAAGGGTGGTGGATGTGGATGTGATCTAAAGTTTACTTTTCTTTGATAGGGGTGTGCTAGGCCTGTGCTATAGTGCAACACACGGCGACACATGAAAACCCTAGTAGCAAGCTACTGTGATGGGTCATCCCCCAAATAAAAATTAATTTAATATCAAAGTGGACCAATGACCCACATATCAGATATTAAACTGATAAGAACAGATACTACACTTGATCTTAGCCAAAAGGCTGAGAAAGGTATGAGTTATTTTATCGTTCTTTGTCCATTTTTATAATTGCTCTATGTGTAATTCGCCTTGGTAACTTCATATGTGGGACTATCAATTTTCTTACATCAAAATTATTTTTTGAATTATCTTTTTTCAATTTGATAAATTATTTTTTAAATTTTTAATTTTGGATTAAGATATGAATTTTTCTTTTTAGGATTTGTAATTATATATTTTCTTTTGAATTTGTATTTTTAATTATAAATTTTTTATTTAGAAAATTTATATTCGATTTAGGTGGGAATCCCAAGCTCCCTGTGAATGTCACGTCTGCATGCAAAACTGTATTTTATAGATATTAATAGATTACTAGATAAATATATTTATTATATATAATTTAAAAATAAATTATATATTAATTTAATATAAGTTTTCATTATTTAACAATTTAATAAGGTTAGAAAAAATAATTAAATATATTTTTCTTTAAAGAAAATTGATCTATCAATAACTCGAATTAAAATTGAAACATTATAATATGTCACCTTACTAATACTAAACAAAGTAGCGTGAATTAGATAAAAAAATATTTTACTTAGATAATTCTATAGTTCTCCACCGCTAGATTAAATAATTATAATTATATAAATTAATACTTAATATATAATAATTATATAAATTATCTATTTATTTAATTAATTAATTATTAATTTGAAATAGTAAAAAAATTAGAATATTAATTAAATATTAAAACAATAAAAAATAAAAAAATAAAAATATATCAAAATATAAATTAGATTTAATTAGATTTTTTAAAAATATTTTTAGATTTAAAAAAAATTATAATTGTTAAATAAAATTTAAAACAATAAAAAATAATTTCAAAACATCAATTAATAACATTAATAATTATTTTATAATTTTAAATATATTTTTTATATATTTCATTTAAGTGGGAATTGTTTGAATTAAATAAATCATAATTTTAATTTTCACTGTGCTCGTTGCCTCGACCCTGCCGACGACGCCAGAAACGTCTGGTGGCCCCGGATGCTTCCGGGGACCCTTCCGGCCACGGATGCTTCGGCGCTGGGGTCCAACGACGCCTCCTACGCCCGTGTCCAGCACCGCCGCCAATTCCGATGGAGGAAGTGTCGTGTGACGCTTCATGCGCCGGCAGAAACATCGCGTAACGCTTCCTACGCCGGCGGAAGCATCGTGCGAAGCTTCCTGCGCCGATAGAAGCGTGCATCCTTTACCGGCGGCGTGCCGGTTTCGCTTCTTCACCGAAACGGCAAATACCATTGGTTTCAGGCGGCACGGCTCGACACTTTAATCGCTAATATAAAATAGTACCTCATTGGCATCATTTTATACAAAGTAATTACAAGATGATACTGTTTTGACTAATGTGGGGTAAAATAGCTTAAAGATGAAGCTACCTTGGAGTAATTTTGATTAAAGGCGGTCAAAACAAGTGTTTTGACTCAACTTTGATTAAAATTGCTCCACTTTATATAAAGCAATTTCAAGGTGATGTACTTTTATACAATGCAGCTCCAAAGTAATGTTATTTTGTACAAAGTATCTTTAAGATAGTGTTGCTTTATAAAAAGTAACTTTAAGTTGGAGCGCAAAAGGACATTTTGGTAAGTATATAAAATAGTACCTCCTTGGAGTTGTTTTATATAAAGTATAACTCCAAGATGATACTATTTGAACCAAAGTGGAGTTAAAATAGTTTTGAGAAAAAGCTACCTTAGAGTAATTTTGATTAAGAGTAGTCAAAACAATTGTTTATTGTTTTGACTCAACTTTGATTAAAATTGCTCCACTTTAGATTTGCTTTAAATAAAGCAATTCAGCCCCCGTGGGCATGACACGATTGGTAATGGCTCACTTGGGTGATCCCTCACTTCCCGGGTTCGAGTCCTCCCTGGTAGAGCGCGCAGTATGCTGATGGAAGAAATCGCCACAGGCTGCTGTGTGATCTGGTCATCGGGTACCGATATCATAAGTGGTGAAGTCACCACTTGTCTCCGTCCCGCGATTTACCCTCGTTGATCGGTGGGGACTCTCGTTGAAGGTTGTGGGGCAGGGTCGGTCAGCCAAGCGGATTAGTTGGGCGCAAGCCTGGATACCCCTTGTAAATAAAAAATAATAATAAATAAATAAAGCAATTCAAGGTGGTGTAGTTTTATACAAAACAACTCCAAAGTGATGCTATTTTGTACAAAGTAGCTCTAAGGCAATGCCACTTTACACAAAGCAACTTTAAGATGAAGCGCAAAAGGGTATTTTAAAAATTATATAGAATAGTACATTCTTAGAGTCGTTTATAGAAAGTAGCTCCAAAATGATACTATTTTGACTAAATTTGGATTAAAATAGCTTCGAGATGAAGCTAGCTTGGAGTAATTTTGACTAGAGGTGATCAAAACAAAACAACTATTTTGAATCAACATTGATTAAAATTGCTCCACTTTAGAGTTGCTTTATATAGAGCAATTTCAAGGTGGTATAGTTTTATACAAAGCAACTCTAAAGTGGTGTTATTTTGTACAAAGTAACCCTAAGGTAGTGCTTGTTTTATATAAAACAACTTTAAGATGGAGCACAAAAGGGTATTTTAGAAATTTTATAAAATAGTACCTCCTTGGAGTTGTTTTACACAAAGTAACTCTAAGATGATATTATTTTGACCAAGGTGGGGTTAATAGCTTCAAGATGAAGCTACCTTGGAGTAATTTTGACTAAAAGTGATCAAAACAACTATTTTGAATCAACTTTGATTAAAATTGTTCCACCTTAGAGTTGCTTTATACAAATAAATTACAAGGTGGTGCAATTTTATACAAAACAACTCTAAAGTGGTGGTATTTTTAACAAAGCAGTTCTAAGGTAGTTTTGTTTTATACAAAGTAGTTTTAAGATGGAGCGCAAAAGCATATTTCAGAAATTATATAAAACAGTACCTCCTTGGAATCGTTTTATACAAAATAGCTGCAAGATGATATTGTTTTGACCAAAATAGCTTCGAGATGAAGGTACCTTGGAATAATTTTGACTAACAATGGTTAAAACAACTGTTTTGATTCAACTTTGATTAAAATTGCTCCACTTTAGAGTTGTTTTATATAAAGCAATTTTAAGGTGGTGTAGTTTTATACAAAGCAATCCTAAAGTGGTGTTATTTTGTACAAAGTAGTTCTAAGGTAGTGTTGCTTTATACAAAACAGCTTTAAGATGGAGCGCTAAAGGGTATTTCAGAAATTATATAAGATGGTACCTCCTTGGAGTTGTTTTACACAAAGTAGCTCCAAGATGATATTGATTTAACTAAAGTGGGGTTAGAATAGCTTCGATATAAGCTACTTTGGAGTAATTTTGACTAAAAGTGGTCAAAACAATTATTTTGACTCAACTTTGATTAAAATTGCTCCACTTTAGAGTTGCTTTATATAAAGCAATTTTGAGGTGGTGTAGTTTTATACAAAGCAACTCCAAAGTGGCGTTATTTTATACAAAGTAGCTCTAAGATAGTATTGCTTTATACAAAGCAGCTTTAAGATGGAGCGCAAAAGGGTATTTCAGAAATTATATAAAATAGTACCTCCTTGGGGTTGTTTTATACAAAGTAGCTTCAAGGTGATACCGTACCAAAACGGAGTTGAAAAAGCTTCGAGATGAAGCTATCTTGGAGTAATTTCGATTAAAGTTAACTGTTTTGACTCAACATTGATTAAAATTGCTTCACTTTAGAGTTGCTTTCTATAAAGCAATTTCAAGATGGTATTATTTTATACAAAACAACTCTAAAGTGGTGCTATTTTGTACAAAGTAGCTATAGGATAGTGCTATTTTGTATAAAGCACTTTAAGATGGAGCACAAAAGCAAGGTATTTTGGAAATTATATAAAATATTAGCTCCTTGGAGTTGTTTTATACAAAGTAGCTCCAAGATGATACTGTTTTGACCAAAATGCGGTTAAAATAGCTTTAAGATGAAGCTACCTTGGAGTAATTTTGACTAAAGGTGGTCAAAACAACTGTTTTGACTCAACTTTGATTAAAATTACTGCACTTTAGAGTTGTTTTATATAAAGCAATTTCAAGGTGGTGTAGTTTTATACAAAACAATTCCAAAGTGGTGTTATTTTATACAAAGTAGCTCTAAGACAGTGTTGTTTTATACAAAGCAACCTTAAGATGGAGCGCAAAAGGATATTTCAGAAATTAAATAAAATAATACCTCCTTGGAGTTATTTTATACAAGGTAGCTCCAAGATGATACTGTTTTGACCAAAGTGGGATTAAAATAGCTTTGAGATGAAACAACCTTAGAGAAATTTTGATTAAAGGTGGTCAAAACAACTATTTTGACTCAACTTTGATTAAAAGTGTTCCACCTTAGAGTTGCTTGGTATAAAGGAGTTTCAAGGTTATATTATTTTATACAAAGCAGCTCCAAAGTGGTGTTACTTTGTCTAAAGTACCAAAAAGGTGGAACCGCCACCTTAGCGGCCCTCTGATCCCGGCCCCATAGGTTTTCAGAGGGAGGCAAATCACGGTTATCACTGGTGTGGTGAGGCGCCTGGAGTCGAGGGAATTAATGCCAGCAGACCAAGGTTTTATCCCCGTGCGCAACTGGCGACCCTCGAACCTGTGACCTCGAACCTGTGACCTCGACCTCGACCAAATCGGCCAGGCGCCTCACCATCTTAGAGTTGTTTTGTATAAGTAGCACCGTTTTAGAACCGTTTTGTATAAAACATCACCACCTTAGAGCTGCTTTGTACAAAGCAACTTTAAAGTGGAACAGTTTGAATCAAAACAAGGCCAAAATAGTTGTTTTGGCAATTATATGATTTCCAAAATACCCTTCTGCGCTCCCTTTTGGAGCTATTTTGTATAAAGCAACATTACCTTAGATCTACTTTGTCTAAAGTAGATCTAAGGTAATGTTGCTTTATACAAAATAGCTCCAAAAGGGAGCGCAGAAGGGTATTTTGGAAATCATATAATTGCCAAAACAACTATTTTGGCCTTGTTTTGATTCAAACTGTTCCACTTTAAAGTTGCTTTGTACAAAGCAGCTCTAAGGTGGTGATGTTTTATACAAAACGGTTCTAAAACGGTGCTACTTATACAAAACAACTCTAAGATGGTGATGTTTTATACAAAGCACGCTAAGGTGGAGCGCAAAGCGGTATTTCGAAAATTAGATAATGGGCGGGCATTGTTTTGATAATTTTTCAAAGAAGAATATCCTACAAATGATATGGATAAAAAAGTGTACTTTTAATTTCTACCAAAAAGTTTTAAGCAGAAGTCTCAAATAAACACAAACTGCATATGGCACTTACATATCAGGGCAAGTAACATCATTATTGCTGCATTTCTCCCATTTCACAACTTGATCAGACCACTCGCCCTGTTGTTCAAACAAAGCTTTAGCCAAAACTAACACAAAAACATGCACAAGTTCATGGTGAATTGTCTTACCGTGATATTCTGTTTGAGTGTGTCGACAAATTCCTCCATAACATTGTCGTAAAATCGATCTTCAGCTGTCTCAACGATCTCTTTATCCCACACCTGAATCACAACACACATCAACATAGAAAAATAGTAGTGTTGACAAGGACAAGAAATTCCTACACTGTGGAGCTCTGATTTCCGTCTGAACCAACGAACATCGATTGTATTTCCTCCCCTATCGGAAGTGAATCCCACATGTAGAGGCTGAAAATCCCTCAAAGTCACTATTAGTTCGCTCAAATACCCGAAGAAAGCAACTAAGAAATGATATTTTGTACCTGATGGATGTCACCCATGAAGTGGGATAGGAAGAGAAGTGCCTCTGTGAGATTATCTGGATTACAAGTGAAGAATCATCATATAGGCGATGAAGTGAGCACCAACGATATGATATGATCTAACAACAAGAGTCGGAAATTGATGCATTACATTGGAATTCATCGGCTGAGCTTCCATAGGTGAGAAGCTGGTTAGTGTAGTTAGTGATGGCACCTGAGACACACCTCCCTCTCACACCCCTTTCATCTTTGCAGTCCCCTGTTAATCTCCAACATATCATTGTTAGCATTATAAACTACATAAAAGGTACCAATTTTAATTCATATAGTTAAAAGAGTCTTGCTTTTATAAAATCTATCAAAGCAGTACTTCGCCCATAATTGAATTCCTGAAAGTTTTTTATGCTCCGCCTTGAAGAAATTTTGATCAAAGTTACTTTGCACTTAGAACAATGTATCTTCAAGGCAGAGAAATGCAACTTGAAGCATGTTTGAGTGAATACTTTTAGCTAAAGTTGGGTCAAAATTGCACCACCTTGAAGCAATTTCGACGAAAGTTACTCGCGCCCTTTAGAACAATGTATCGCCAAGGTAAAGCAACTTTAGCCAAACCTGCAACAAGGTGAACCGACCAAAGTTCCTCCAAAGTAAAACAAATTTAACCTAAACCAAGTCAAAATTGCACCATCTTAGAGCAACTTTGACTTGGAGTAGTTTTAACTAAGATAAGTCAAAATTGTTTCAAGGTGATGTTTTTTAGTCAAAACTACTCCAACACTGTGTAACTTTAATCAAAACTACTCCGAAGTGGAGCACAAATAGATATTGAAGTATCAATTTATAGGTGAAATAATTTTTTGATAAATTTTAAAAGAAAGATGGTCTTGTAATAAACTCTTAGACTGAAAGCACCAGCACTGACTGTTGTAATTATAAGTGCAAAGATCATCAGGAGTGTCGATGTAGTGAAGCTCCGACGACCAGCGGTATCGGAACTTGATTCTGTCTGCCCATGGGCAAAGGGTGCTGAGGTCGTCCCCTGCATAGGCAGGGAGCAGCTCTTTAACTGCTGCCGCTGCAGACTCACTCAAACGATCCTGAAGCCAAACAAATAGACAAATAAGAAGAGGAAGAAGAAGAAGGAAAAGGTAGAAGAGGATACTTGTGCAATCTTGCAAATGATTTGGTGGCCGTCGATTCCCCATCCGTAGGCGAAGGCTGGGAGTGATAAGAGCAGGAAGAAAGAGGGAAGAATGTGGGAGTTGAAGTTGAAGTTCATCTTCTTTCGACACAAGAAAGAGGAGGAGGGATTTTTCTGTTATATTGCCCTGCAATTTTGGCTCCATCTTTGTCATAGAAAGGGAAGGTGGAACCAGACAAGCAAGCAAGCAAGCAAGCCAATAGTAGGTTTTAATTGTAGGGCAAAAATAAGAAGGGGCTCTTATTAGTGCTATTTTCATTCAAATAAGTTTCTTTTAAAAAATATATTCAAATGACATTATAGCATATTTTTATTCCCATAAATACTTCTATTTCTTAGCCAATGTAATCATCATAATAATAACTACTATCATATAATATAATATAAAAAATTATAATTTACTTATCTATGAAGGAGAATGGGATCAGTCGTATAGGACATGCATTCAGGATTAATATATAACGTTTTACTACAACGTAAAATAAAATTTATTCTTTAACAATTAAAAATTTATCAATGCCTAGCTCTACCAGTTGGCACATTTAGTACTTGTAAATATTATTATTGTAATAGTTCATCAGATTGATTTTTAACATTAGTAAAATATATCGCAGGTCAGCCCTCAAATGAAGATTATAATTTTTTTAGATGCGTTTGATTGAGGATTATCTTTGATAAGCTTAGTTATCGATCTAAGATTATCAACGAAAATTTTATTTGGTTTAGATAATCAGTGATATCTAAGTAATGATTAATGTTCGACACGTCGGCAAAAGGGGCATACAACTGGGAATCAGAAAACCTTAGGAAAATAAGGTTTTTCTTGATTCCGGGTTATGAAACTTATCTAACCAAAATTATCCTCCAATATTTATATTTAAAACGAAAATAACCATTACAATTTATTAACTTCGGGAAACATTATTCACGACCGACGACCGACGACCGACAATGACGGCCGGACCACCGTCAGGGACAATGGCCGACGACCGACGACCACCGGCGGCGGCCGGCGATCAACGATCGGCGACCACTATCGGTGGCCAGCAGTCGACGACGACTGCCGCCTGCGATCGGCAACCACTGTCGGCGGCCGACATCGACAGTCGACGACCGACATCGATAGCCGGCCGACAACCATTGGCGATCTGCGCCGATCGTTGGCGTTTGGTGTCGACAATCGTCCGCCGGTGTTAGACCTCGACTGCTTTCACGGACACCGATGGTCGATGTCGACGTCGATGTCGCCGGCGAATATTTTTTTAATTTAATATTTTAATTAGATTTTTAATAAATTAAATAAATTTAATTTAAAATTTTACAAAATTATCTAAACAAATTCTAAAGAGTAATACGGTAAAATACTATATTATGTTATAGACTATTATCTTCAAACAAATAAGATTTTAGTTGATTATTTAAATTGAACCAAACAATTTTAGATTGTATTTTATTTTCTATTACCTTAGTTATGTGATTATTTAATAATTACATAACTAAGATCATATACGATAACTTGAGTCAAACATATCCTTTATTATGTTTGAAAGGACTGTCAAAATCACCATCTCACTTTTATCACACAAAAATTACTTTAACTTATGACAGTTATACCATAATTGTTATTGTAGTTTTAAAATCATTTTAATTAAATTTAAATAATTTTTAAGATAATAATATTATATTATATTATATTATAGTAATTTTAATTAAGTCGAATCAATTTATTTTAATATATTATAGCAAATTTGATATATATAATTTTTTATAGGTAAATATTGATATCAGCCAAAACGCCATCTTTTCACCTTACAATCTTATTTAGGGGGCGTTTGGTTCAAATTTATTAATCGGAATGGTAATAAAATTCATTGAGGGGTCAATGAGAATGAGAATCATGATTCTATTGGTAGTGTTTGGTTCAAATCCTGGAATGAAAATTATTGTCATTGATGATGTTTGGTTCAGTTTAATTTTAGTAATAGAAATCCATAAAAATGTAGAGAGAGAAAGTAATATAGAAAATATAAAGAAAAAGTAAAAAATAAAAATAAATAAATTATAATAAGAGGGGTAGAGAGAGAAAGTGATATTGAAATTATATAGAGAGAAAACGAGATGAGAGAGTAGAGAGAGAAAGGGATATAGAAAATGTAAAGAGAGAAAGTGATATATGAAATATACAGAAAAAATTATAAATAATGATAAATAAATTATGATAAGAGAGGTAGAGAGAGAAAGTGATTAACAAAATATACAGAGAGAGAATGAGATGAGAAAGATAGAGAGAGAAAGTGATATAGCAAATATTGAGAGAGAAAGTGATATAGAAAATATAGAGAAAAAGTGATATAGAAAATATATATAGAGAGAAAATGAGATGAGAGAGGTAGAGAGAGAGTGATATAGAAAATATAGAGAGAGAAAGTAATATAGAAAATATAGAGAAAAAGTAAAAATAAAGATAGATAAATTATAATAAAAGGGGTAGAGAGAGAAAGTGATATTGAAATTATATAGAGAGAAAATGAGATGAGAAGGTAGAGAGAGAAAGTGATATAGAAAATGTAGAGAGAGAAAGTGATATATGAAATATACAAAAAATTGATAAATAATGATAAATAAATTATGATAAGAGAGGTAGAGAGAGAAAGTAATTAACAAAATATATAGAGAGAGAATGAGATGAGAAAGATAGAGAGAGAAAGTGATATAGAGAATGTAGAGAGAGAAAGTGATATAGAAAATATAGAAAAAAATGATATAGAAAATATAAAAAAAGTGAAAAATTAAGATAGATAAATTATAATATGAGAGGTAGAGAGAGAAAGTAATATTGAAAATAAATAAAGAGAAAATGAGATCAGAAATGTAGAGAGAGAAAATAATAGAAAATGTAGAGAGAGAAAAGAATAAATACGTAGAGAGAAATTTTAAAATGTAGAGAGAGAAAGTAAAATGAGATAATATAAAATGAAATAGTAAAATGAAATATAAAAAATAAAAAAGGAGTGTTTTGGATATATGAAAAGGAAGGAATGATTGAGGAATTTGATTGATGAGGGGGGAGTAGGGAATGAAAATGAGGGAATAATTTCCTTATTTTCATTCCCATTGACACTTACCAAACAGTGTTAATGGGAATGATTACCATCCATTCCCATTCCCTAGTCCCTATTACCCCAAACCAAACGCCCTCAATTCATTCTTACGTAAAATTTTCATTAATTATCGTAAATAAATAAATAAATCATGGTGGGTTGGAAGTAAAAAAAAATTATGTATTAATTTATTAAAATTAAAATTTTATTTTTAAATATAGAAATTGAACAGATAATCTGTCGCTCCTGGCCCCGATAATACATGGTAGCATTTGCGGACAGAGATTTTCTGGTCCCAAAATCTTTGGTTTATCCTTAGTCCATATTAAAATTGCGACCGAATCGTGATTGTGATCCGACCGCAATTTGTTCCAATCCCCTCTAGGGTTCACCGTGCCTCTCAGGTTATAGTTTGAGTTCGGGCAGGTGGCCGAAGACCACCGGACGACCTAAACCCTAAATCTAAAACCCTAAACCTTAAATCCTAAATCCGAATTTAGGGTTTAGGCTGTCGGGTGGCCTCCGGCCACCCGTCGGAACCCAAACTATAACCTAAGGAACACGGTAAACCCTAGAGGGGATTGGAATAAATTGCGATTGGATTGCAATCACGATCCGACCGCAATTTTGATGTGGACTAAAGATGAATTAAAAATTTTAAGATTAGAGGATTCCTGCCTAGCACTTGCATTGAAATGGAAATATGAATTGGCACAGCCGATTTCGGCTGGATTTTATTTATTTATTTATTTATTTATTATTTTGCCGGTTACGTCGCTCTACTTGGCAGTCTAATAAAACGGCTGAGTTGGAAATGTGGATGTTGATTTAAAAAATATTCATTTTTTTATATAAGATAGATGCATTCGAGTTTCATCCGATTATTTTTTTTAAACAAAACTAAAAAAGTCTTCATTCTCATTGATATTTAAAAGTTTAGAACCTCTTTAGATGTGCAATCCCACAATATTTTAAAAAATAAATAAAAAGATTAGAGTTGGAATCTAATAAAAAAAATATTTTAGAGGTCATCTACGTACATCCAAAATTGAACCAAAATTTAGAAAAAAATAATTTCAAGCCCCGGTAACGTTATAATGACAGGATGTTAATCCGGGGAAAGACGTGGAGTATAAGTGGTTAAGTGACCCATAGTTCAGAGTGTATAGTCGACTGGAGCCATAGGAAGCTAGCCGACCGGACTTCTTAAAGGCAGGGGTGACCGATTGGATTAGCCACTCTACGACTGACCATTTTCCAATTGACAACCCTATGTGCCTTGTAACATGACTGTTCTAGTCAAGGTCATACTGTCCATAAGACGAGATAAACAATCATCTCATGACCCAATCTTTTTATGAACACATTTGAACATGATTGCTCTGTTGGGACCGGGTGCATGTTGACATGGATGCGGGGTTCGTAATTTTAAAATTAATTACGTGCAGCGGAAGGTTTATCATAAATAATTTCTTAAATTATTTAACTACACATCTAAGCATGTAATTTTTATCTTGTGTAGACATGATCATATATTTAAAATTTTACAAAAACGTAAACTAATTTACGTATTACCTCGCGTAACTCGAAGGATGGGATGAGATCCAACCGTAAGCGTCCCTTGGAAGCTTCGCCTCTATTCGTGTCCACGCCGAGTATCTTCGGGATGACTTCGCAAAGCCACGAGTTTCGTGTTCTCGAGAACTACTAGATTCTCTGAAAACGCGACGAGAAAAACCAAGAGAGCAGTCGGAAGACTAACCACAAAAGGATGGCCGGCTGGTGCTCCTTCTTGGGGCTGGTTGGCGCACGACAAGAAGGGGAGAAGAGAAGGAGAGAAAGAGAGGGAGAGAGCCTATGCCTTCATCTATGTGATTCTCTCCCAAGCCTTGCCTTGGGTCCTTTATATAGTGGTCTCTCAACCATCAAGCCTCTCAAATATGGAATAACTTATTCCATCATACCAAATTTGATTTTATATCATGGTTAAAATCATATTTTAATTCATGATAAAAATCAATCAAGTCTCTTCTCTCCTATGGAATAAATTTCCTTATCATGGTAAATCAATCCATGATTGATTTTATAAAATAAACCAATCCATGGTTCATTTTAATTTCCATGAAAAATAAACCAAACCTTGGTTTATTATATAAAAATTTATATCACCCATAATTTTATAAAACAAACCACACTTGGTTTATTTTATAAATTGAACAAAAAACTTGGTTCTATCCCTTTGTTGTGGCCGGCCAAGCAAAGAGGATGGAGGCCCTCTTTGGTCGGCCCATCCAAGCCAAGCCCCAATGAATTAAACTTATTTAATTCATCTATTAAGTCTTCAAAAGATTTAGCCATTTTACGCTTTCGATGCGTCTCTGAAAAATTCAGATTCGACTTATCGTTTGGCTCAACCAAACTTAATCTCTCTTGATTGGAAAATCCAATTTTCAACTCGTTTTAAATCCCTCGGATTACTCGTAGTACGTGTGACTAAATAGACTTTCGATTTATGTTGGCCGTCTATAATTAATCAATTATAAAACGATCATGAGTGACACCTAGTAGTACATCATGATCCCCAATTTATCGAAAGATCAACGGTTGACCTCAGAAACAATTCTGAAATCCTTCAGCAGCTATAATGAATCGTGCCTCATTCCCTTCACCATCTTATACCCACTTGGTTCAGGACATGGTCTATGTGTGTCAGTCCCCACTAGGCTGACTACGTCACACCTAGCCCAAGTAACGTTTTCTCGTCCTACGGATTCTAATTACTCCCATGTATTTAAGAGATTCATACTCTGAACATGTCATGCTCTGGCCAGAGGCTTCGAGTAACAATCCGACGATAGGCCTCAGGTATACATCTCCTCGCAAGGAGTGGTGAATCCTTTGTAGGATGTTCAAACATCTTCGGGCACTTCGGCTTATACCCAATCATCCTGGGTTCACACCTCCTTAGAGATGCTTGCTTAAGATGTCAAAGAATGAGTCTCCATGACCAAGATGACTTGAACACCGCAAGTCAAAGGAACATCGCACTTAAGCTGCAGTAAGAACTTCACTGACATATCTATATGTAGACTATCATATGAAGTTTTACATCCAGTCACTCCAATGAACTAGTTCCCTTAACTAGCATTCATGTTTATCTCCGGACATCTCAATGTCACCAGCCAGTGAGAATCAGCTGATTAGAGAATAACCCATGCTAGTCTCAACAAAATTGATAGTGTCCGTATTTATCAATTCATCGACTAGGGACAATTTTAATACTTCACAATTGCACATGTAGAGATAATCACTAGTTGTGAATTCATCACAAATTCTCTCATGCTGTGAATTGTATTGCGGACATTCAGTAAATAAGTTTAAGATCTCAATCAAATACACAAACATGTATACTCAAATAGTGAATATTTATTTATTAAAATAAATGATTACAATCATAAGACGATTGCCTTAGGACACTTCTCTCATATTACTAACAAACTCCCACTTGGCCTAATGTCAATCGCTACGGTACCCAATACCACAGGCTCTAATATGACCCTCAAACTTACTTTGAGACATGACCTTAGTTAAAGGATCCGCTAAATTCCTTTTAGTGGGAGTTTTCTCAATTTGTATATCATTCCTACTTATAATCTCTCTGATCAGATGATAGCGGTGAAGCACATGTTTGGATCGCTTATGAGATCTTGGTTCCTTCGCTTGTGCAATAGCTCCATTGTTGTCGTAGTAAACCGGTATTGCTTCATCAATGGTTGGAACCACACCAAGTTCTGAGACAAACATCTTGATCCAGACTGCTTCCTTTGTTGCTTCCGAAGCTGCAATATATTCCGCTTCCGTGGTAGAATCCGCTACGGTGTCTTGCTTGGAACTCTTCCAACTTATTGCACCTCCATTCAAAATAAATACGTATCCGGACTGAGATTTGGAGTCATCCTTATCTGTCTGGAAACTGGCATCTGTATACCCACGTATTACCATATCACCTTCTCCATATATTAGGAATACATCCTTAGTCCTTCTTAAGTACTTGAGGATTGTTTTGACAGCCGCCCAATGATCCATTCCTGGATCAGACTGGTATCTGCTTGTGACACTCAGAGCATACGATACATCGGGCCTAGTACATAACATAGCATACATGATAGATCGTATCGCGGATGCATAAGGAATCTTATTCATGCAAATCCTCTCATTTTCTGTGCGCGGACACATAGACTTCGAAAGGTTGATCCCATGCCTGATAGGAAGGTAACCTTTCTTGGATTCCGACATGCTAAACCTTTCTAACACTCGGTCTATATATGTAGACTGCGAAAGACCAAGTAATCGTTTTGATCTATCTCTATAGATTCTAATCCCAAGGATATAGGTTGCTTCTCCCAGGTCTTTCATGGAGAAAGTTTTGGACAATCAAATTTTAACTGACTGTAAGACTGATATATCGTTTCCTATAAGTAATATGTCATCGACATATAACACTAAGAATACGACTGCACTCCCACTAACCTTCTTGTACACACAAGGTTCGTCAGGATTTTGTGAGAAATCAAACTCTTTGATTGTCTCATCAAAACGGATGTTCCAGCTCCTGGATGCTTGCTTTAGTCCATATATAGATCGTCGAAGCTTACATACTTTGGTTTTATTAACCGATGTGAAACCTTCAGGTTGTATCATGTATACATCCTCAAGCAGGTTTCCATTAAGGAAAGCTGTTTTCACATCCATTTGTCATATCTCATAATCATAATGAGCTGCTATGGCCAGGAGCATCCGAATGGATTTAAGCATAGCTACTGGCGAATAGGTTTCGTCATAATCAATTCCTTGTTTCTGACGATATCCTTTTGCCACTAATCTAGCCTTAAAGGTAACAACATTACCTTCTATGTCGGTTTTCTTCTTGAAAACCCACTTGCACCCTATGGGCTTAATCCCTTCAGGTGGGTTAACCAAGTCCCATACTTGATTTTTGTACATGGAATCCATTTCCGACTTCATAGCTTCAAGCCATTTATCCCTTTCTGAATTTTTCAGAACATCTTCATAACTGATAGGTTCGTCATCGTTAATGAGTAACATGTTGTTTGATTCACTTATGAGAAATTCGTATCTCTCTGAAATATTGCGTGTCCTATCAGACCTACGAAGAAGTGGTGTTGTTTTAGGTTCAACCGATAGCTCATCATTATGAGTTATTGGTTGTGGGTCTAGACTAGGTGTCTCTGTAATATCTATTGAAGTTTCTTGAACTTCTTCAAGTTCAATGTTACTCCCACTGTTTTCTTGTAAAAGAAATTCTTTTTCTAGAAATACAGCATGCCTTGAAACAAACACCTTTTGTTCCAAGGGATGATAGAATTGGTAACCTTTCGTTTCCTTAGGGTATCCAATAAATAGACATTTATCAGACTTAGCATCCAATTTGTCTGATACAATCCGCTTTACATAAGCAGGACAACCCCATATCTTTAGGTGAGATAAATGAGGATTCTTACTATTCCACGTCTCATATGGAGTAGTAGAGACTACCTTGGTCGGGACTCTGTTTAGTAAGTAAACAGCTGTCTTAAGCGCATAGCCCCAAAAGGATTTTGGAAGAGTTGCATGATTCATCATAGATCTAACCATGTCCATCAAGGTTCGGTTATGCCTCTCAGATACACCATTATGATATGGTGTATGTGGCGGAGCCCATTGAGACAATATCCCATTGTCCCTAAGATAATCTTGAAACTCTTGACTTAAGTATTCACCACCCCGATCGGATCGAAGTATCTTAATACTTTTGCCAAGCTGTTTCTCTATTTCACTTCTGAACTCTTTGAATTTCTCAAAAGCTTCAGATTTGTGTTTCATTAAGAACACATATCCAAATCGTGAGTGATCATCGATAAAGGTAATGAAGTAGCTATAGCCTCCTTATGCAAGAGTTGATATTGGTCCACATACATCAGTATATATTAGACCAAGCAATTCTCCCACTAGTTTACCTTTCCCGGAAAAGGGAAATTTGGTCATCTTGCCTTTTAAGCATGATTCATATGTATCAAATGAACCGGGTTCAAATGATTTTAGAATTCCACATCGGTGTAATTTGGTCATGCGTTTCTTACTTACATGGCTAAGATGACAATGCCACGTATAGGAGTCTATGTGAGTGTGAAGGGTTGCATGGAGACAAGCTGGAGGCTTGTGTGCACCCGAGGGACCTGATATAGCAGGGATGATGAGCCGAGGGGCACGGACTTTGAGGCATACGTGAAGGATGGCATGGAGACAAGCTGGAGGCTTGTGTGCATCCGAGGGACGAGGGCCAAAGATGAAGAGGGCGCGAAGGCAATAGTCAAGGTTGCTGGTGAAGAGTCAGCTAAGGCAAGGGACAAGAGCCGAGGGAGGAGGACTCCAAGGGCAAGCCGGGAAGTGGACTTCTAAAGGCACACGTGAAGGGTGGCATGGAGGCAAGTCGAGGACTTGCATGCGCATCCGAGGGACGACAGCCGATGGAAGAGGACTTCAAGGGGCAAACAAAAGGAGTGGACCTGAAGGCACGGGTGGAGGAGGGTCAAGAGAGTGAGTAGGAGTGCTGTTGTAAGCTGGGCAGTCGACTGGGGGTTGTCCAGTCGACTGCCAAAACTCACAGTAGGTTCTGGACCATGGACCAGTTGACTGCCATTTTGGCAGTCGACTGGTAAGTCACCAGAATTCGAACATTGGGATGTCAACGATCGAATCTGAGTGGGGGCAGTCGACTGCCCTGGGACCAGTCGACTGCCAGCGAATTTTTCAGCTTGAGTTCTATTTAAAGAGAACTCGGATTGGGCTGGGTGTCTTGGCGAAATATGCTTGGATAGAGTAGATTAGTATCCTTGGTGCTCAGATATTGTCGAGGGGTTGTGGCGAGATTTTTTCACCCACAAGGAGCAACAAGGGCTAGTCGGAGGTCATCCGGGGAGTGATCCACCGAAGGATTCTTGGATTAGTCACCCTTAGGGGTGGATACCAAGTGACTCGGTATTGTTAGCGTTGTTTGTGTTTATTATTATTGTTTCCGCTTGCACACACTAACAATGTAGGTAGAAGAATCGAAGAAGTCCTATTCACCCCCTCCTCTAGCAAACATCATCGATCTAACACTTTTTACTTTTCTAGTACGGTTTATATGACTTGTTATTACTTTAGTTATGATTTGTGCAATCTTATAGTTATATGATGAATCCTAATTTACCTTCTATCAAGATATTATGTTAAAATATAGTATATTTGGGGGCTAAAATGAAAAATTTTCGAAATTAGAGGGCTGCTGTGTGAATAACCAAATTGGGCGGGGTTAACCGAAAAAAATGCCATCTTATATCCTTCGACTGATTAGGTTTTCCTCTCATTTTCTTTTCTCTTCCTCGCGAACACCACAGCGATTCCTCTCTGCCGGCGCCGACGATCTCTTCCCCTTTCTTTTCCTCTTCTTCTCGCGAGTGCACGCCGAGCCCCGATCCATCTCCATCTGTGCTTCTTCTCCACTCCAAGGTCAGCGATTTAGGGCATGACTCCGCATGTTACTCAGGGATCTACCTCCTACCTTGCGATCACTACACATCCTCATCTGCGATCCCTCATCTCGCAAGCTTCACCGACGGCAGGGGACTCGATCGGCGCATCTTGGCAGCATAGGAGTTCTGGATCTTCCTTCTCAACCTGCTCACCATTGGATACCTTGGGTCGTTGGATCGTTGGAAGATATGGTCGATTGAGGTCCTCACCGACGGCTTATGGTAAGCGCATTTGATCAAAGATTGGGAACTAGTTTCTTTTGAGGTTGTTATTCATATGGGCTGGGGGATTTGTTCAAATTTAAATGGTTATTGTCACTGCCGATTGAATGGGATATCTATAGTTCTTTTGTAGTAGTCGCTGTGGGATTTTCTCTGAGTTTTAACTCTGTCGGATTCGATCCGGGTGCTGGTTTCCATCTCTGTTCTTGTGTGAATTCAATGTGATTCTGGTTTGAATATGGGATTGGGCATTTGGATGTTGTTTGATCGGTGGTGATGGGTTAGCGGTTGATCAGTGGATGATGTTTGAGATTGGTGTTGATGAGGAATAGGTTGTATATGCTGTTATTTCATCTTGTTCTGTTGCTATTCGAGCATGGAAAAGCTGGATGAATTTGGAACAATTTGGATGAGTTTATAGGTGTTTCTTTTGATCTTGTACTAATGTGGATTGATCAGTAGAGGGATT
Organism: Boesenbergia rotunda; assembly: GCA_024364735.1. Classification (NCBI taxonomy): domain Eukaryota; kingdom Viridiplantae; phylum Streptophyta; class Magnoliopsida; order Zingiberales; family Zingiberaceae; genus Boesenbergia; species Boesenbergia rotunda. Next base: position 115,216 of record JAGFNQ010000422.1, on the reverse strand, counting down.
AGCATGGGTACATGATACGTGTTTTGTTTCCCTTGCTATATCAAATTTCTACTTCTTGGATTAATCATGATAAAATTGTTTGGTCTTTGGGAATAGGTTTTGGTTGTAGCTAGCTCAGTTGAGGAGCTACTCTATTAGAAACCTAGTATAATCGTATCTGGGTTTTGGACTAACTTTAACAGTAATGAACCCATTACATAGTTTGGGTTAGTATGGTTTAAGGTTTTGTTTAGCTACTTAATATTGGTTATGATAGCTAAAATTTGTGTTGTGATACAGATCAGTGATTCGGCTATTTGGAGTTCACTTGTGGCGGATATTTTTGGAAGGGAATTTCTACGTGCATGGACTTCGTCGTATTGAGGCGGGTATCTCTGACTCTTCTTTTAGAATTGTCATAGATATATATATACTTGATAGGCTTGTTTAGCAATAGCGTAATAAATTATGGCATGACTCTTATATTTGTTTTGTTGATGTTGTTTGTGCCACAATTGACTCGTGATACCTATACCTTTAGGACTTAGGTTATGGTGCTTTATCCACGAACCTTGCATATCATGTCGATATAGGTGGACTAGATAGTGGATGCTATTTGACCAGTGTTATGCAACATCGTGCACTGTGCAACACTGTCGAGCAGGGGCCCCTTTTGGGTGAGCTAGGTCGACAGTCATATTGACCTACCCATACGGCCACTCATGGGTTAGTGGTTGACGGAGTATGGGTAGTGTGCTCTGTGCTGCTTCGCTCGTGCACTCATGAGTTAGTGAATCGGAGCGTGATAGCAGGCAGATGTCCCTCCTTGAGTTGTCCAGATACCAGGAGATGAGAGGGAGATGTCTCTCCCCCATTATATACATGGGGTAGGGGTAACACTCAGACAGAGATGTTCTCCATAGATGACCTTAGGCTGATAGAGATATCGCTAGGATAGGCCTTGGAGTAGGGGTGTTACACCGGCAGCATTCCGTCTACTCGATCGCTCAGGAGTAGTGATGGCAGAGTATGGACGGCAGTCACAGCCCTACGTCGGAGGGTGGCCTCCGCTCAGCTTCCTCCCGTACATAGGTGACGATGTCTGAACGACAGCAGGGGTGACCATGTCATTGCACTTTGTGTGTTCGTTTATTTTGCCTTACTTGTGCTTGTTTATACTTGATGTTGTATATGTTTGACATGCACTTACAGGAGACCCTTATGTCTGGTCTTGGCGACTCTGCTACTTTGGTATGGTAGTTATTATTATGCTCTTGCAGTTGTTCTTATTCCTGCCTATGCACGTGTTATTTCGGTAGTCTATTACCCTGTTGCTATCTTAGAATATCTTATATATATATGATGAGATATTCGCTGAGTTTTATTACTCATACCGTTAGCTCCTTGTTTTTATTTCAGGATAACTGACTGGAGCGTGCCCGACAGCCTGTCCCAGTTCGCATAATTGTCAAGATGTCTTCGAGATTTATCGTCTAGTTTGTTGGTAGTATTTTCTATTGTTTTCTTCCGCTGTTGCTTTTGTGTTGGACTTAGTCATACTATACGGCAGTATAGTTCTACTTTTGTGAGACTTTATGCTTTGTGTTTTGTCGTAAGTCGGACCGGTCCGCAGTCAGGTATGGTTTACCCGGTTTTATATTATATTCTGTCTTGATTTGAGGCCTGAGGCCATTTTAACTGCGTGGTTGTGTTTTATGTGATATGTGTATGTGTGAATTGTCCGTCGTACAGGGGAGGTGTTGTTCGATTTTCTATTGGATCAGCGGCTCCTGGGGTCTCGGGGCGTGACAATTTATTTGGTATCAGAGCCAGGTTCTCGAGATACCTTGTGGTCCTGTGGGTGTTTTTCGGATTTTGTGTCGGAGTCGTTTTCTCGATGGACGCGATTGGGACATGGCGGCGACGGGACTCCTCCAGGCGACACGAGGTATATGATGTTTTTCATTTACCTCTTTTGTATCTATTGTATAGTGCAGTGTTAGATATAGTGGTTTCAATTGTATAGTGGAGAATGTTGATTCTCCGATAGTGCTGACTGATGAGTCGGGGACTTGGGTCGAATCAGACGACAACCTATTGTTGGTTGTATGTCTTAGTTGACTTTATCAGCTATGAGATCAACTTATTTTAGCTCATGGAGCTTCAGTTATTGATAGATATCCTAGATGACATGTTTGGAGGACATGATCTGCTGTGATACAGCAGAGAGGATATTTGTTGTTTATTATCTCGGTTGATAGAGGATAAAGATATCCTATTTCCGTGGGATTTTTTTATCTCAGATGCTTTATGCTGGGTTATATAACCAAAAAGTACAGTCAGATGTGACTTGTACCGATTCGAAAAGGTGTGATGCTAGTTTCTTGACACTTGCGGGTTCCCGTTAGTAGTTGGTTTGGTGAACCAAGGAGGTATCTACGTGCTTATGATTTACGCTAAGATAAATCACTTTCGAGGTTAGACTACCGTTGGGTGGAAAATGTTGAGGAAACTGTCAAAGAACCAAAAATCACTTCATGATTATGTTGAGATACTCTTGAGACATAGCGTGTCTCTATGTTATGGAGTTGGAACTCAGGGGTTTTTGAACCTGGAGTGGAGAACCGGAGAAGTTTTGATTACGAGAAGACGGTTAGTCGACTCGTCTTACACTATTCTAGTCTAAGAGGATTTATGACTCATAGACAGGTCGTATGTGTTAGGTATTTCCGATAACACATGGAAAAGTAGGATCTGTTGGGATGCGGTGGAATGGGTGTTAGCATCTGACACCGGTGAAATTTGGCGGTAACTGGTGTATGTTATAAAGGGCAGTCTCCGAGAGGTAGACCGTTGGTTATCAAGTAAGAGTGGTTACGAGTTGACCTCCAAACCAGTCTATGTGGTGGTTCATTGGCACCAGAGACGACGAGGTTGTAGTTATCTCCTTGTCTCAGGGCTAGCAGTTCTAGCACGTGGACGTTAGGGTTGCCTATTGTCACTAGGTCGTACTGATGACGGTGGTAGCCTTAGCTCTCGGACGTTTCCGTAGTTCGAGAATTTTTCGGACGCCTGTCCGAAGGAGTGCCTAGCGTCTTCTATGGTTTGAAATTTTCTGACCTATTTACAGAGGAGCTTCATTGATTGTCTCACTTAAGAGGCAAGTGAGGCTCACCGTTCTTGGTTTGTGTGTTTTGCAGGTAATACCGAAGATACAGAGACTTGAAGTGTTTCCGTTGGTGGACCGATATGGGGAAGGATATCGTGGATGTTGCGGTTAGATGTTTGGTAGGTTAGTAGATTAAGGTTAAACCTTGGGGATCCGCTGGGTTATATTAGGCGTTTCCAATTTATGATTGGAAATAGGAATAAGTATTAAGGACCTTGTCGGGGATTTACTTAGGACTCAGGGAGGGTTTGAAGTGAATTGGGTGATTGTTCCAATTTGCGCAGTTCCCTGGGTTTGGTTGGCTATGACCGATGCTTGGTTGAGACTTCTCCAGCATTTCATCATCCCTTACACGTCTGACCAGGAAAGGCATGAAATTTGTATGGACAGAAGCCTGCGAGACCAGCTTTCAAGAGCTGAAGCGGCGGCTGGTATCTGCACCAGTTCTAGTATGGCATTCGGGGGAGAATGGTTTCACTCTGTATACTGATGCATCTCTCCTGGGACTGGGCGCGGTACTCATGCAACTTGAACGGGTGGTTGTTTATGCTTCACGACAGCTGAAGGAGTATGGGAGGAACTACCCCGTTCATGACTTAGGGGTGGCCGCTATCATTTGCGAGCTGAAGATCTGGAGGCATCATCTGTATAGGGTCACCTTCGAGATCTTCACAGACCATATGAGCCTTCAGTATCTGTACACTCAGCGAGAGCTGAATCTCCGACAGAGGAGGTGGAAGGAGTTTCTGAAGGATTACGACTGCACCATTAGCTACCATCCTGGGAAAGCTAATGTAGTTGCCGACGCCCTCCGTTGGAAGTCTAGAGCTGTTTTGGCATGCCACAGTGTGATGGTCACAGATTTGATTTAGAGTTTCTCTGAGCTAGGGTTAGAGGAGCAATCTCGGACAGAGAGGACTACTAGTGACTTTGATGGCTCAGTAAGAGATTCGGTCGAGGATCAAAGAGGCTCAGGCCAGTGACCATCACATTCAGTTTCTAGGTAGCCAGGCGATTTCAGGAGAGCAGTCGGATTTCACATGTGAGGAGGAGGGTGTTCTGTACTTCCGAGAGAGGTTGTGTGTACCAGAGGCACACCCTATCATGAGGAGTTGCTGTAGGAGGCTCACCGATCACGTTTTGCTATTCATCCGGGTAGCACTCGTATGCACCGTGATTTGAGATGTTCTCATTGTTGGAATGACATGAAGAGAGACATCGCGGAGTTTGTTGCTAGATGTCTCGTATATCAGCAGGTTAAGGCAGAGCACCAGAGACCTGCCGGACTCCTTCAGAAGATCCCCATACCCGAGTGGAAGTGGGAACACATCACCATGGACTTCGTTGGGGGTTTGCCGAGGACTAAGAGAGGTCATGATGCAATTTGGGTAGTTGTGGACCGACTAACCAAATCTGCCCACTTCTTAGCTATCCGGAGGACAGATTCTCTTGATAGATTGGCAGAGATGTATTGCCGGGAGATAGTTAGATTGCACGGAGTTCCTTTGAGTATTATCTCAGATAGGGATCCGCGCTTTACATCTCGGTTCTGGCAGAGTGTGCAGAGGGCTATGGGCACCAAGCTCCGTCTCAGCACAGCTTTTCATCCCCAGACAGATGGTCAGTCAGAGCGTATTATTCAGACCTTGGAGGATTTACTGCACTCGTGTGTGATGGATTTTGGGGGCAGCTGGGAGGACCATTTGCATTTGGTAGAGTTCGCCTACAACAACTGCTTTCATTCGGCGATATTGATGGTACCGTTTGAGGCGTTGTACGGTAGGGCGTGCAGGACACCCACCCTCTGGGATGAGGTTGGTGAGACTCAGCTGCTGAGACCCCAGAGAGTTCAGCATGAGGCAGAGTTAGTACGGACTGTCAGACGTGTTGATGCAGTCTGGCCCGGTTGTTGTTTTGGTGTTTGACAATGATTTAAGTTTGGTTGAGCGAATTTGGGTTAAAGTCCTGGTCGGGGACTGGGCATGAAACCCTGGTGAGTGAAGCCATGTCCTAGCTTGTGAAGCTAGGTTGAAATCCCGGTGAGTGAAGCCGGGTCCTGGTGAGTGAAGCCAGGTGATGGAAATCCCAGTGAGTGAAGCGGGGTCCTGGTGAGTGAAGCCAGGTGTTGGAAATCCCGGTGAGTGAAGCCGGGTCCTGGTGAGTGAAGCCAGGTGTTGGAAAAGTCCTAATTCGGAAGGGTTGGGTGAAAAGTCCTAGCTTGGAGGGCTAGGTGAAAAGTCCTAACTTGGAGAGTTAGGTGCAAATTCCCGTCCTGGAGAATTAGATGAAAAGTCCTGGCTTGGAGGGTCAGGTGCCTAGCTTGGAGGGCTAGGTTGGATGAAGGTCTTACTCGGAGGGGTTGGGGGAAAAGTCCTAGCTTGGAGGGCTAGGTGAAAAGTCCTAGCTTGGAGGGCTAGGTGAAAAGTCCTAACTTGGAGGGTTAGGTGCAAATTCCTAACTTGGAGGGTTAGATGGAAAAATCCTTAGCTTGGAGGGCTAAGGTGGATGGAAACTTAGCTTGGAGGGCTAAGTTTAAGTCCCTGGATCGGTCTGGTGACCGATCAGGGATTCTGGCACGCTGCTCCTTCGTGGATCGGTCTGGTGACCGTTCCAGCGATGACTGATCGGTCGGGTGACCGATCAGGGAGCACACAGTGAGGTTGGGAACCTACTGTGCTGCTCCTGATCGATCTGGTGACCGATCAGGGAGTATGCGTTTCACCCATTGACTGGATCCTGATCGGTCGGGTGACCGATCAGGGAGCGAGCAATGAGGTTGAGTTCCCTTGCTGAACTGCTCCTGATCGGTCTGATGACCGATCAAGATCACTGTGCAGATCGTTCTGGTGAACGATCCAGCTTCGCGGGCTTCTCACTAAGATCGATCAGGACGGTTCCTGATCGGTCTGGTGATGACCTGATCGGACTGTTAACCGATTAGGTGACACCCTGATCGGTCAGTTGACCGATCAGAAGGCTTAGCCTGCGAAACTCAGAAATCGCCCGATATAAGGGTGGATCGGTCCGGTGAACAATCCACGACCTGGGATCAGTCTGGTGATCGGTCCAGGAGAATCTCAAAGAAATCACGATTTCTAATTGAGCGTTGGGGATCGATCAGGACGGAGCCTGATCGGTCTGGAACCAGCCTGATCGGTCTGGTTACCGATCATGTCACGCCCCGAGACCCAGGAGCCGCTGTTCCAATAGAAAATCGGACAGCACCTCCCCTGTCCGGCGGACAATTTACACATACACACAGACAAATATATCACAACCACGCAGTTAAATGGCCTCAGGCCTCAAATCCATACAGAAATAACAGTTATATGACTATTACTATCGTAAAACCAAAATACGATCTCACCTGAGCTGCCAGGGGGCAGGAACAAAGCCAAAACTCCACGAAGTCCAACATAGGACTCAAAAGTACAATACCATCGAATTAAACATGAATACATGTTCGAAACACCACAACGGAAGCATAGGAAATACTACAGGGTCCATAAGCACAATAAACATAAAATAAAACCAAGCGGAGCTCCTCTGGAGCTGGGGACTGGCTGCTAGGGATCTCCTGGCAGGCATCAACCTGAAATAAAATGTATGGCAACGGGGTGAGTCCATAGCTCAGCGAATACCCAACAGATATGCATAGAAAGTTATACCAACAATAAGGGTTCAGCTAATACAGTCTCATATCAACAGTAGGGAAAGACTGGAACTGAAAATACTGGGTAAGTACATACCTGAATCCATCTAACCTGGAAAGAGGGTAATAAGTACCAAGAGAATATCAAAAGACATATAATCTCAGATAACAAGTCTCCAGAATATGCATGTCAAATAAGTGCAGCAAATAAGTGCAGCAAACAATGCACGATGCAAAATATGCACATGGTGCAATGCCATGGTCACCCCCTAACTCCAGTCAAGCCACCGAGACAGGCGATACTGTGTCGGCCAAGTGAAGTAGAGCTGTGACACTGTCAGCACTCTGCCATCACTGCTCCTGAGTGACCGAGTGGACAAGATGCTGGTGGAGCTATCGCTCCGCCCCATGTATATATGGGGGAGATATCTCTCTCATCTTCTCTGGTCTATGGGTAGAGAAGGGATCCCTGCTTGCTACCACGCTCTGAAACCACTACCCCTGAGCAGACGAGCGGAGCAATACAGAGCAAATGCACACACCCAGCGGTATCCACTAACCCATGAGTGGCCGTGTGTGCATATCATGTGCCGGAAGACGATTAGGCTCGACCACAAGGGAGTCGCTGATCGCCGGCATGCAACAATGCAAGGATGGTGTATGATAGATACACATACCTCCCCTTCCCAAGTCCTCAGTATACTAAGTCTCAATCTGAAATCCTATAATAGGAAGTACAGGGAACCTACACGGTATACTGACTGGAAACTACAATTCCCTCAAGGTCAAAGGCAGGAGATACAACACGATCTCTAAGCATACATATAGTTATGACAATACCTGAGACTGTATGGAACTACAACATACTAACTCAAGGGTAAACCACATGTATCCAGAACAAGTATAATAACTCAGGGATAGACAACAAGTATCCAGAACAGGTATAATAAGCAGGGATAGCGTATAATCTTACTGCTATCTATAACAGTCTATGCATAATCACATGACAATATCGAAAGAGATAAGTCAGAGGGTACCCGCCTCCAAGAGTGGAAATCCGTATCAAACGCGATAGAACCACCCGCCAATAATCCAATCAAGCTCCTGTATCAAGGATTTATTTAATTAGCTACTATACAAATGATAGCTAGCTAAATAATCCCTAAACCATGCTCGGTTTATCCTAACCATTTCCTTTTCATTTTAATTACCTCTAATTAAATGAGAAGTTTCCCAATTACCCCAAAATATGCTAACCCCATCAACCCAGAGGTAAGCTCTCATAAACAGATCAAGGTATAAACCAAAAATACCTCTTAGTATCATCTGATCGAAACTTAAAGAAAACCTATTCCATTACAGTGACAACTCATGCAATAAATTCATAGCTCACATCCCTTAGGTAGATTCAATTCAAATGCAAGAAGTTCTATATCTGATCCAACTACAATTGCATAGAATTTAGGGCTCAATGCAGTATCACATACCCAAGCTAACATCTACCAATCTAACACAGAACAAACATCCACATGCTACCCTCAATCCAAGATTCTATAAGAACCCTAGACAAAGATCTTCTCACCTGACTTTAGCTGGTTTTCACAGCAACAAAAGCTGAGGCAAAAAAAATAGATCTCTAGTCCAGCAATCTCTAGAAATAAGGAACTCGAAAATTAGACTCCAATCAGATTCCAAGCCAAGCTTCAATGATCGGAAGCACAGAACCTATCAAGAGTAATCAATCCAAAATAGAACAGAAGCTTCCCATGCTCAATTCCATCAAGATTAACACAATAGGTAAGATCTTACCTGAAATCGTGTCGGTGAGGACACTCGACACTGAAGGCAATGGCTACAAGGCAGAAATCCAACTTGCAACCCACCTTCAAGAGCCCGGGAAACCCTTACACCCTTCGGAGTTCCACTGCTAGAATAAATCCAACATAGAGATTAACCCTAGTTACTCCCCTTCCCAAACAAAGATCAGCCAAGCAATAGGAAAACGCCAGCCGGTATACCTCTGATTCGTGGGTGCCCCATTCGATTCCAAACATCCGGCGATCCTTGGCGAGAAGCTGATTTCACTGGCCGGCGGAGAAGATTCTCGAGTGCCGGCTTCGACGATGATGTTGAACTCCCGTGGGACCGTCGCTGCGTCTGGATCGACCCAGGGTCAAGGGATCCTAGGGCGCGTGTGATGTGGCGTCGCGGACCAAAGCTAGGGCACAACTCAAACTGAGAGGACAGAGTGGATCGCCGGTCGCCTGCGGCTAGGGTTCGCCGGAGATATGGAATCCGAAGGAGGCGACGTCGTTGGTTCTCGATCGAGAGTGGAGGCGGCTCGCGTGAGGTGAGGGTGTGCGTTCGAAGGAGAAGAGAGGAGTTAGGCGAAGGCGTGCGGCGGAAACAAAGCCCTAATCGGCTTAAATCACGGGTCATTTTGCATTTAAGTCCAATTTGTTGCCTTTTTGCAATTCCGCCCCTAATTTATGAGATTAAGCCACTAACTCCCCTAATTCCGATTTCAGCCCTTGGTTGTGGAAATTTAAGCCCTTCAAATATTTAGTTTAATCCATTTGAATCCCCGAAACTCTAGGAATTTTCCTAAAGAATTTTCCAGAGCGAGTTAAAAGTGTCGGGTTTAACATCCTCCCCCACTAATAAAAATTTGGTCCCCAAATTTCGGCATTCACTTTAATCAACACTATCAAGAAGTATGCTGATATAAATACTGAACAGTAACTAATCATATATACCTCAAGTGAACAGGTGGGGGTAGCGAGCTCGGATGTCATCCTCAAGCTCCCAGGTAGCCTCCTCATCTGAGTGATGCTGCCATCCGACTTTAACCAGCCGGATTGTCTTGTTCCGCAACTGACGCTCTCGGTGACCCAAAATCCGTACAGGCATCTCCTCGTAAGACGCATCAGGCTGAAGTGGAACAGAGACATCCGACAGCACGTGCGAAGGATCTGGTATGTATCTCCTCAGCATCGATACATGAAATACATCATGTACACCGGTAATAGCTGGTGGAAGTGCCAACCGATAAGCAACTGCTCCAACCCTCTCCAGAATCTGGAAGGGACCGATGTAACGCGGAGCAAGCTTCCCTCGAAGACCGAATCGTTTCACCCCCTTCATAGGTGAAACTCGCAGAAACACATGATCACCCACGGAGAACTCCAGAGGTCTCCGTCTCCGGTCGGCATAACTCTTCTGACGATCTTGCGCCTCGGATATCCTGCGTCTGATGGTACGGACTAACTCTGCCTCGTGCTGGGCTCTCTGAGGTCCTAACAGCTGGAATTCCCCAACCTCCTCCCAGAGGGTGGGTGTCCGACAAGGCCTACCATACAACGCCTCATACGGGGCCATTTGGATAGCCGCATGATAGCTGTTGTTGTAGGCGAACTCGACAAGATGCAGATGATCCTCCCAACTGCCTCCGAAATCCATAACACAGGCTCGCAGTAAGTCCTCCAAGGTCTGGATCGTACGCTCTGACTGACCATCGGTCTGCGGATGGAAGGCGGTACTAAATCTGAGCTCGGTACCCATGGCCTTCTGCAGACTCTGCCAGAAACGTGAGGTGAAACGCGGATCTCGGTCAGAGATGATACTCAATGGCATGCCGTGTAATCTGATGATCTCTCTGCAATATAGCTCTGCTAATCTGTCCAATGAATCGGTCCTCCGAATAGCTAGGAAATGCGCGGATTTGGTCAATCGGTCAACGATCACCCAAATCGCGTCAAGGCCTCGTCTGGTCCTAGGCAATCCCACCACGAAATCCATAGTAATGTGTTCCCACTTCCACTCGGGAATGGGAATCCTCTGAAGTAGTCCAGCAGGTCTCTGGTGCTCGGCCTTAACCTGCTGGCAAACTAGGCATCTAGCTACAAAATCCGCGATGTCTTTCTTCATGCCGTTCCACCAGTAGGAACGCCTCAGGTCTCGGTACATACGGGTCCCGCCCGGGTGGATGGCAAATCGGGAGCGATGAGCCTCCTGGAGTAACTCCTCTCGGACCGGATGTGACTCGGGTACGCAAAGTCTCCCTCGGAAGTAGAGAGCACCCTCGTCATCTCTGGTGAACTCAGACTGCTGTGCTGAAGCTATCTGGCTGCCGAGGGACTGCAAGTGCTGATCACTCGCCTGAGCCTCTCTGATCCTCGTCCGGATGGAAGACTGAGCAACAATGGTCGCCAGAATACCCCTCTCAGTCTGACCCTGCTCCTCTAGACCCAACTCTGAGAAACTCTGGACGATCTCGGTAACCAGTACTCGGTGGGAGGCTAGTACTCCTCTGGACTTCCTACTCAGGGCGTCAGCAACGACATTAGCTTTCCCAGGGTGGTAGCTAATGGTACAATCGTAGTCCTTCAGGAACTCCATCCACCTCCTCTGTCGGAGGTTGAGCTCCTTCTGCGTGAAAAGATACTTGAGGCTCTTATGATTCGTGAATATCTCAAAAGTGATCCCATACAAGTGGTGCCTCCAGATCTTCAGCGCAAAGATAATGGCTGCAAACTCTAAATCGTGAACTGGGTAGTTCTTCTCATGCTCCTTCAGCTGTCGAGAAGCATAAGACACTACCCGCCCGTGCTGCATCAGAACGGCGCCCAATCCCTGATAAGATGCATCCGTATAAAGCACAAATCCGTCCTCTCCTGATGGAAGAACGAGGACGGGTGCCGACACTAATCTCTGCTTCAGCTCCTGGAAACTAGACTCACAAGCCTCTGACCATGAAAACTTCACGCCTTTCCTGGTAAGGCGTGTCAGCGGCATAGCATGCTCGAAAAGCCCTCGACAAATCGTCGTAGTAACCGGCCATCCCAAGAAACTGCGAACCTCCTGAACAGACTTCGGCTGCTCCCAACTGGTGACAGCCTCGATCTTCTGGGGGTCTACTGAAATACCACGGCTGGAAACCACGTGGCCCAGAAAACCAACTGAGTGTAGCCAGAATGCGCACTTGCTGAACTTCGCATATAAGCACTCCCGTCGGAGGATCTCCAGAACAATGCGAAGGTGCTGCGCGTGCTCCTGCTCAGAACGTGAATAGATCAAGATATCGTCGATGAAGACAATCACGAACTGATCTAGGTAATCCAGGAATATGCGGTTCATCAGATCCATGAACACCGCTGGAGCATTGGTAAGCCCAAATGGCATTACCAAAAACTCATAATGACCATATCTGGTGCGGAACGCTGTCTTCTGGACATCTGCCTCTCTGACCCTCAACTGATGATATCCGGATCGCAGATCAATCTTAGAATACACTGAAGTGCCTCTGAGCTGATCAAACAAATCCTCAATCCGTGGCAGGGGTACTTGTTCTTGATGGTCACTGCATTCAACTGTCTGTAGTCGATGCACAACCTCAAAGAACCGTCTTTCTTCTTCACGAAGAGAACTGGGGAGCCCCAAGGTGAAACGCTAGGCCTGATGAATCCCCTGTCCAATAACTCCTGGAGTTGGACCTTCAGCTCATCCAACTCCCTCGGTGCCATACGATACGGAGCTTTCGATGCCGGCGAAGTCCCCGGTATCAGCTCAATAGTGAACTCAACCTGTCTCCTGGGAGGAAGACCGGGTAGCTCCTCTGGAAAGACGTCAGAGAACTCTCGAACCACTGGAACATCTGGAAGAATGTGCTACTGCTATCGTCTGCGCTGATCATGGATAATAGAAAGCCAGAACAACCCTGGGATAGCAATCTCTGTGCCTGGAGCGCAGAAATAACGATATGCCGTCGTCTCGGATGCCGGTGAAATCCCACGAGGGTTGGTCCGGAGGCCGAAAGTGACCACCCTCGTCCGACAATCCACTGTGGCATGGTACGCTGTGAGCCAATCCATGCCGAGAATGATGTCAAAATCCACCATCTCCAGTACAAGCAGATCTACAGTAAGAATCATACTGTCGAAGTCCAAGGGACATCCTCGGACCTCCTGAGTGATAGACAAGGTCTCACCAGATGGTAAAGACACAGATAGCTGTCGTGCTATAGAGGTAGGTAACCTACCAATCCTAGCCATGAATAATCGTGAAATAAACGAGTACGAGCTACCAGTATCCACTAATAAATCTGCAGGTACTGAATATAAGGAGATAATACCGCGAAATACGGATCCGTCCGCCCTCTGTGCCTCCTCTCGTGTAACGGCGAAAACTCGTCCTGACTCTGGCGGTGGAGGAAGAGGAGGATACTGCTGGGGCTGCGGTGGTGGCAAGGCTGGGGTACGGTGCTCCAACCGCAGTCTGAGGCTGATACGGTGCCGGCTGATAACTCGGATAGTACTGAGGCTGTGTCATATACTGATGCGAGGGTGTCGAGATAGAACTCTGAGATGTCGCTGGAGTACCGACATGCTCATATCCAGACATACCATAAACCACTGCTGGAGTGACTGTCTGGGGTGGACGAAAAGAATGCTGGGTCCTCCGTCCTCGCTGTGGTCCTGACTGTGCAGTATGACCACTGTGTGCAGTATGGCCACTCTGGCCCGTGCCTCCGTCCCCTCGTGTTGTGCCTTCAGGGCACAATCTCTACTCATGTGTCCCGGGAGCCTGCAGTAGAAACACACTGGATGCCCCACAGGGCAGTCTGTCATGGAATGCTCACGGGAACCACACAAGGTGCACTGAAAACTACCGCTGGTCTTCTTCTGCTGACGCTGCTGAGAATGCCGAGAAGAACCTCTAGAGTAGCGACCAGACTTCTGAGGCCTACCAGATGCCCCAGAAGTGCTCTGAGCTGACTGTCCCTGACTGCCACGCTTCTGTCCGGAGGTCTGCTGTGGCTGAGTCTGAGATGCACTCTGAGCTGACTCTTTTCCCTTTTTCCTCTCCGTGTTCACCTCCTGCTGGGTCATCTCAATCAAAAGGGCTCTCTCCAAAGCCTCACTGTAAGATGCAGTACTAAATCCGGCAAGCTTGAGTCGGATATACGCAGCCAGTCCTCTAGTGAAGTGGATCATCCGAGATCTATCCTCGGTAACCAGCTCGGGGCAGAATTCAGCCAACCGGTCGAATTCTGCGCTATATTCCATAACCGTGCGAGTCCCCTGCTGCAGAGTCAGGAACTCCTGTCGCTGAGTCATCTGATAGGATAACGGAACGTAGTGACTCTCGAATGCCTCTCTGAAGACGGCCCATGTGAGATGCTGCTCTCCAATAATCGTGCGCCGCGAGGCCCACCAGGTAACCGCCTCGCCTCGTAAATGGTATGCGGCTAGCGCCGCCTTCTCCCACTCGGAGCAAGCCATGTAATCAAACGTACCCTCCAAAGTCTCCAACCAGTCACGGGCAGCCCTAGGATCAGCTCCTCCGTGGAATAATGTGAATCGGCCTTTCACCGACTCTGCAAGTGCGGGTATCCGTGCTCGGGCTCTGGCACACTCTGCCGGAGTAGTAGGGGGTACCGGCGGAGCTGCATAGGGTGCTATGCCAAGAATAGTAGATGGAACTGTGAAAAATCCTGGAACAGGGGCCACTGGTGGGGCCGAATAAGCTGCTGGAGCTGGGGCCACTGGTGGGGCCGAATAAGCTGCTGGAGCAGGAACCACTGAGGGAACCGCAGAAACTCCCGTGAAAGGTACTGAGGGGTAGCTAACCGTAGGCATCGCCGGGGGAGTAGGTACTGCTGTGGGTGCCGCGGAAGCTCCCGCAAATGGTACAGATGAAGGCACCGAAGGGTAGACAACGGGGGGCACCACTGGAGGTGTAGGTACTGCTGAGTACGCCGTGGGTGGTGCTGACAGAGGTATGGTCGGGTACGGAACTGCTGGCACCGGTGCAGGTGAAGCAACTGGTATCACAGATGGTCCTGCTGAGTAAGCAGTAGCAGGCACCGGTGCTGGTACTGTGGGAATCAACGGTGTAGCAGTCACGGGTGGTACGGTCGGAACCGCTGACAGCAGTGGAGATGGGGGCCTCGGAACAACCGGAGGAGTCTGTCCCTGACTGACCGGCCCCGTCTCCGTCGGTCTCTCGGGTGACCTGGTCACCGGAGACCCAATAGTAGACTTACGTGGCCGTCCTCGACCACGTCCCGGTGCGGGGGCACGTCCGCGCCTAGTCATACCTGTTACAATATTAACCATTGGTTACTAAGGATATATGTCACTAACCTTATCAAATCATACATTTGCTGCCCGGAGATGTCCCGTCGCCGCCAAGTCCCATGGTCCACATCACACCGTGAAACAACTCCGAAAATCCGAAATGTACTCGGGTAGACTCATCTACCCCGAGCTCCGACACCTACCGAGTAGGTATCAGATTTAACTTCCGAGAAATCCACGAATCGATGGTATCCCGCATCCTGGGCTTGATACCAAAAATACCAAAAATAAATCGGTATCAGATAAACCACGAAAATCCCGTAAAACACGTAGGCATCGAAACCTACGCTCTGATACCAAAATAAATTGTCACGCCCCGAGACCCAGGAGCCGCTGTTCCAATATAAAATCGGACAGCACCTCCCCTGTCCGGCGGACAATTTACACAACCACACAGATAAATATATAACACAATATCTATATTTGCACAACCACGCAGTTAAATGGCCTCAGGCCTCCAATCTAATGTAGCTATAACAGGTATATAACTATAACCGTCGCAAAACCAAATACGAACTCACCTGAGCTGCCAGGGGGCAGGAATAAAACCAAAACCAAGCGAAGTCCAACATAGGACTCAAAAGTACAACACCATCGAATAAAACATGAATACATGTTCAAAACAGGGCAACGGAAGCAAAGTATATACTACAGGGTCCATAAGCAAAAACAACGTAAAATAAATCCAAGCAGAGCTCCTCGGGAGCTGGGGACTGGCTGCTAGGGATCTCCTGGCAGGCATCAACCTGAAATAAAATGTATGGCAACGGGGTGAGTCCATAGCTCAGCGAATACCCAACAGATATGCATAGAAAGTTATACCAACAATAAGGGTTCAGCTAATACAGTCTCATATCAACAGTAGAGAAAGACTGGAACTGAAATACTGGGTAGGTACATACCTGAATCCATCTAACCTGTACAGAGGGTAAGAAATACCAGTGGAATACCAACAGACATATAAGCACAGGTAACAAGTCTCCAGAATATGCAATGTCAAACAGGTGCAGCAAATAAGTGCAGCAAACAATGCACGATGCAAAATATGCACATGGTGCAATGCCATGGTCACCCCCTAACTCCAGTCAAGCCACCGAGACAGGCGATACTGTGTCGGCCGAGTGGGTAGAGCTGTGACACTGTCCGCACTCTGCCATCACTGCTACTGAGTGACCGAGTGGACAGGATGCTGGTGGAGCTATCGCTCCGCCCCATGTATATATGGGGGAGATATCTCTCTCATCTTCTCTGGTCTATGGGTAGAGAAGGGATCCCTGCTTGCTACCACGCTCCGAAACCACTACCCCTGAGCGGACGAGCGGAGCACTACAGAGCAAATGCACACACCCAGCGGTATCCACTAACCCATGAGTGGCTGTGTGTGCATATCATGTGCCGGAAGACGATTAGGCTCAACCACAAGGGAGTCGCTGATCGCCGGCATGCAACAATGCAAGGATGGTGTATGATAGATACACATACCTCCCTCCCCAAGTCCTCAGTATACTAAGTCTCAATCTGAAATCCTATAACAGGAAATACAGGGAACCTACAAGGTATACTGACTGGAAACTACAATTCCCTCAAGGTCAAAGGCAGGAGATACAACACGATCTCTAAGCATACATATAGTTCTAACAATACCTGAGACTGTATGGAACTACAACATACTAACTCAAGGGTAAACCACATGTATCCAGAACAAGTATAATAACTCAGGGATAGACAACAAGTATCCAAAAACAATATAATAACTCAGGGATAGACAACAAGTATCCAGAACAGGTATAATAAACAGGGATAGCGTATAATCTTACTGCTATCTATAACAGACTATGCATAATCACATGACAATATCAAAAGAGATAAGTCAAAGGGTACCCGCCTCCAAGAGTGGAAATCCGTATCAAATGCGATAGAACCACCCGCCGATAATAAGCCAATCAATAAATCCGATCAAACTCCTGTGTAAATGACACATTTTAATTAGCTACTACCCACAATTAATAGTCAGCTAATTAATCCCTAAACCTTGTTAGGATTTCCCGAATCATTTCCTTTTCCTTTAATCTCTCATAATTAAATGAAAGGTTTTCCCAATTACCCCGCGTAATTAAGATTTAAGATTATGTTTCCCTTAACACAGTTAGATCAAGTTTCACTACCCAATCAATATCATTGCTACAACTAACTCCATCATAGGCCAAATAAACAGAACTAACAATTAGAGAAAGACATCTCCTCACCCAATTCGCAGGTTTTCACAGCAATAAAAGCTGAGGCAAAAATAGATCTCTAGTCCAGCAATCTCTAGAAATAAGGAACTCGAAAATTAGACTCCAATCAGATTCCAAGCCAAGCTTCAATGATCGGAAGCACAGCACCTATCAAGAGCAAGCAATCCAAAATAGAACAGAAGCTTCCCATGCTCAATTCCATCAAGATTAACACAATAGGTAAGATCTTACCTGAAATCGTGTCGGTGAGGACACTCGACACTGAAGGCAATGGCTACAAGGCAGAAATCCAACTTGCAACCCACCTTCAAAAGCCCGGGAAACCCTTACACCCTTCGGAGTTCCACTGCTAGAATAAATCCAACATAGAGATTAACCCTAGTTACTCCCCTTCCCAAACAAAGATCAGCCAAGCAATAGGAAAACGCCAGCCGGCGTACCTCTGATTCGTGGGTGCCCCATTCGATTCCAAACATCCGGCGATCCTTGGCGAGAAGCTGATTTCACTGGCCGGCGGAGAAGATTCTCGAGTGCCGGCTCCGACGATGATGTAGAACTCCCGTGGGACCGTCGCTGCGTCTGGATCGACCCAGGGTCAAGGGATCCTAGGGCGCGTGCGATGTGGCGTCGCGGACCAAAGCTAGGACACAACTCAAGCTGAGAGGACAGAGTGGATCGCCGGTCGCCTGCGGCTAGGGTTCGCCGGAGATATGGAATCCGAAGGAGGCGACGTCGTTGGTTCTCGATCGGGAGTGGAGGCGGCTCGGGTGAGGTGAGGGTGTGCGTTCGAAGGAGAAGAGAGGAGTTAGGGAAGGTGTGCGGCGGAAACAAAGCCCTAATCGGCTTAAATCACGGGTCATTTTGCATTTAAGTCCAATTCGTTGCCTTTTTGCAATTCCGCCCCTAATTTATGAGATTAAGCCACTAACTCCCCTAATTCCGGTTTCAGCCCTTGGTTGTGGAAATTTAAGCCCTTCAAATATTTAGTTTAATCCATTTGAATCCCCGAAACTCTAGGAATTTTCCTAAAGAATTTTCCAGAGCGAGTTAAAAGTGTCGGGTTTAACAATTTGGTTGCTGGTAATCTTGATAAGGCTGGAATGGTTGAAAATTTTGTTGAAAATTTTGGGTTTGGGAATAAGGTTGCTGAGAATTCTGATAAGGCTGCTGATAACTCTGAAGTACTGATACTCTGCCATGGAACTGCTTGAATAAGTAGAAAAAAATTTCCAATAGCTTCTCAAACTTTGATGGTTGCCCACCTGCAGTCCTAGCCACAAACAAATAAAATTGGCAGCAAATGTATATAAAAAGATAAGCAAATGAAAATAGAATCAAGGAATATAAATATTAAACACAAGCTCAAATTAAACAAACTCAACTAGTTATTCCCCGCCAAAAATTTGATGGACCCAGAATAAATGTCACGAATGTGAGTCTCAAATTTAGATATTTATAAAACTGAAAACCCTTTGGCTAACAAAGTTAAAATGTAGTAGAGGGGCCTCAGGTCGTATTTTTTCATAGACTAGTTGAATGAATGTTTAACTCGAGCTTGCAGGTTTATTTGTCGTTTGATGTTTGGGTTTTCTAGATAAAATGAGGCTTTTGCGATAGGAAATTGACAATATGAAATAGCAATTCGGAACAAAGTAGAATTAACTAAGCAAGGTAATGAATTAAGAAGTTGCACGAACTGCACTTAAAGAACTTAACGAGATGAGCAACTAAACAATTAAAGCCAACTTATAGAGTTGAACTTAAAGAGCTAATTGCAGGTAATAAATTGTAGAAAATGAATTGCAAGGAATTGATTTCAGATTAGAGAATAGCTAGAACAAAACTTGGCTTAAGCACATGACTTGAAGTGTAATGGAAACAATTATAACAACTTTAAGAAAACAAATGCTTGGAACAAAATTACCCTAAATTAAACACCAAATCAGTTTATCCCGAGACTTCCCTTTGCCATCACACAAAGGATGAGCTGCTCAACGATCAACGACGAAGAAAAACTTCCTAGCTCAGTTCTGGTTCTGCTCTTCCTGATCGGTCAACCCGACCGATCATGCCTTCCTCTAATTAGTCACGGGACCAATCAGAGTCCTCCCTGTCCGATCAACCCGATCAGTCAGTAGCTGAAAGCGATTCCCGAACTCTCCCTTCTCAATCGGTTGGACGACGATTGAACTCAGAATCCATCAAAACGCTTCGAGAACCCCTCTGAACGCTTCAACAGCTCCGCCCGAGGAGATCCAACGATCAACAAGGGATCGATCAGTGAAAACAAGGCTTTAGCGACACCCTCACCCGAACTCCTTCAGCTGCGAGAATTGGTTAGCAAATCTGAACTGGAAACCTTACCTCCGTGATCTGAGATCTTGAAGACAACTAATTGATGTGGTCGCGCGATCTTAGGAAGAAAACGATGAACAAATTGATGAGGAAATGAAGAAATGGCGATTTGAAAACTACTCTGCAATCTGCGACATGCGACGACGAAGAACTGGCGAGGGAATTCCCAATTTATTCATCCCATTTAAATTTGGACGGCTGTGATTGAATCGGATTCATCCAACGGTCAGATCTTCTCCGATCTGAACCAAACTCCCCAGATCTTGATCAATGGTCCTGATCTATCTGTCCTTAGCTCGGATCAACCAGATCTGTGGCGGATGGTCCAGATCTTCCTTTCTCTTGCTTGGATGGTCTAGAACCCCTTGAGCTTGATCCATCGGTCAAATTGCTTCTGATTTGGATGAAATTTTCAGATCTTGATCAGTGGTCATGATTGACTCTATCTTGAACTCGGATTGATCAGAAGTTGACCGATGGTTCAGATCTAGCCGTTTCTTGATCGGGCGGCTCATATTAACCCAAGCTTGATTACTTTGATCCGGATTCAATTCTGACTCAAGTTTGACCCAATCTGATCTAGGTCCATGATCATTTGAAGCCTACAAAATTAGATTCATAATTAATGCCAAAAATATCTCAAATATAGAAAGATTTGAATTAAAAGCCAAAATAGAGATAATTCATGAAACTTAATATAAATGCAAACTTAAGCATGTAAAATGTGGATCAAACATGGATTTTAAAGCCTAAAATAATCAACAAAATGATAGTTATCAACAGGCTCCCCTACTACGCTCTGGGGCACACCAACCGATTGTGTTGGATCAGATCGAAGAATTTGTGGAGTTCCATTTGAGGCAGAAGACCCCTTGAAAGTCAACCATTGCACTTGTTGATGTTCCAATACTCCTTTTATCGCTGCAGCTACAATCCGGTCTAAATCTTTTAAAGCGATTGTGAGAGTGGCAGGATTCCCAGTGTTAGTCATCCAAGTATCTCAATTTATGTTTAAAATCATAATTAGGTTTAGAGTTATAGTGATCCCATTTATACAACCCAAGCCATACATGGTATTTTGGATCAAAAATACCAAATAAACCTGAAATCTCATGACTCCCGGCGGCTTCAACTCTAGCACACTTGTGGCACGGGCGTGTTCATTTCCTCATACTTGAACACAACCAGACTATGTTTGGTGGCATGGTTGTGCCTGGCAACATGACCTAGTTGTGTCCTATAGCACGACCAATGGAAAGACTTCTCCGAAACTCTTTTAAAACTCACAGAACTTGGCATGACCCTGTCGTGCCTCCTAGTATGGTTGTGCCTCTCAGCACAGCTATGCCTCATACCTTAGCAGCTGACACAGCCTAGCCATGCCTCACAGCACGGTCATATCCCGTGTATTAGCGGCTGACACTGCTTAGTCGTGTCTGCCAACATGGCCATGCCCTATGTCGACCAAATAGGAGTTATCTTCAATAATCTCCACCTTGACGAATATCCACCCTTTAGGAGAATCACAAGCATCTGAGAAGAATTCCTCCTAGAAAGCTGAGTTTGGGTTGCCTCCCTCTAGCAACTAGAGACACAAATCAAGTTCAAACAATGCTTGAACTTCTCTATACTAACTGACTTTGTCAACATATCTGCAATGTTTTCAAAAGTGCAGACATTCTCAAGTAGTATTTTCCTGAAAGATATTAGCTCTCCGATCTTGTGAAATTTCACATCAATATGCGTATTCCCCACATAATACACTCAATTCTTCATCAAATAGATAACACTCTGGCAATCGCAATACATCTTGTTGAACACCTAGTTCTCTGACTAACCTTGTAAGCCACAATGCTTCCTTAGCTGCTTCAGCTATTGTCATATACTCTGAAATCAGTAGTAGACAATACAACTATAGGTTGAATCTTGAACTTCCAACATATAGGTCCTCCCACCATGGTAAAACACATACCCTGTAATAGATCTTTTGTCTTCCATATCCCCTACATAGTCTACATTCACATATCCTAAAACTGAAGGATCTCCCTATTGTTTGTTGAATATAATGCCATAATCTATAGTAATCCTCAAGTATATGAAAATCCACTTAACTGCATCTCAATGTTGTCGGCAAGGATTTGAAAGAAAGTTGTCCACCATACTAACAGCTTGCGCCACATCAGGACTTGTGCAAATCATGATATACATTAGACAACCAATTGCACTGACATAGGGAAATTTCGATATGTCTTGGATCTACTCATTTGTCCTTGGCCACTATGCAAGAGATAATATGAAATGATACTCCAGAGGTGCACTAATAGACTTCACTTTTCCTATGTTGAATTTGTCCAATATTTTCTCAACAAAACTCGATTGAGATATCCATAATCACTCAGAGACTCTGTCTCTGTATATCTCCACCCCAAGAATTTTTTTGGTCACATTCAAATCCTGTAGGATCGGTGTCGGTCGATACAGTGGGGTGAATATCGACTCGTAATTTTCTCATTGGAAACTTTGTTTGATCGTCTTTCTATCAGAGTTAGTACACAGCGGAAATTATAAAGAAACACAAAAACAACAAAGTCTCGTGGGATTTACTTGGTTCCCAACCCCCCAGGGTCAGTACATCCAAGGCCTAAGTACTCAGCGTGAGTCCACTAGTGGTCTCCTTTCTGGAGGCGGAGAAACCCGTCTTACAGTTTATTTTTACAAAGACAAATAAATAAACAATAAAGTACTTGTAAATTAAATCAAACCAAACAAGTCGACGATCTCGACCAATCTGGAACTCCGAAGCGTCGCACATTTCCTCATGGAGCCTCCTCGGTCGCAGAGCTTCGCCTTGAGCACTTTTGCTTTGCACAGATTCACTTAGCGGATGTAGAAATTGTTGTTCTGAAGTGAGGGGTCGAACCCCTTTATATATTGCGTTCTCGGACCCCTGAGGGCTCTTGGGCGCTTGCCACGTGTGGTCAAAACTTCATCCGTAGAAGAGAGAATCACGCAGGGATAAGGCAGCCTTCCCAGGCATTTGGGAGCCTCCTAGGTGCCTGGCTTACTAGGCGCCTGGGATGGGTGGCCCCTAACTAGGGCACCCAAGCTCTTACTGGGTGCCTGATTCATTCAGGCACCCAGGAAACCTTCTTCCCAGGTCTATTTTTCCTGTGTTTGCTCTCCTATCTTGCCTCCAACTCTAGGTACCTACAAGACAACAACACACAAGACAAAAACACAAATAATCTTAGCCTTAATTGATTGGTTCTGACTTTGGATTTCACCCAAAATCCTAGGTTGAACCGACGCCTAATGTTCCCTTTCCCGGGGAATGCATCCTCACCTACTCCATACTGGAGAAGTTACCTTTGCCAACCAGGACCTCCGGTTGGACTTTTGCTCAGCCTCTGAGAACCCGGATCTCGAGATGTTCGACCTTGACCTATCTCTACTTCTGTCCGTGATTCCCTCTTGACTAAAGCTTTTGCCAACCGGGACTTCCGGCTGGACTTTTGCTCGGCCTCCGATAACTCATATCTTGAGACGTCCGACCTCGACTCGTCTCTACTTCTATCTGCAATCCTCGCTCGGCTAAGACTCCGTTGCCCGATTCCCGACCAGACTTAGTGCTCAGTCCCTCGGACCAAGACTTCGTGCCCAGCTTCACTCACCGGGACTTAGTCCACCTAACTTCACTCACTAGGACCTTGCTTCATTCACCAGGATTTAGTCCACCTAGCTTCACTTACTAGGATTTCGTCCACCTACCTTCCCTTGCTAGGACCCAGCTTCACTCACCAAGGTTTCTTTCACCTAGCTTCACTCACTAGGATTTCTTCCAACTTAATCACTTCCTTGCTAGTCATCTTAATCTTGACTAGACTTCCTCCAACTTTCAGGTAAATAAACCAAACCTCAAGTCCGGTTCGATTTAATTCCTTTGTCAAACTGACCAACACTGGGTTCTATTCATTCTGCCAAACATCAGATCCTGTTCACTTAACCCTTTGTCAAACTGATCAAACATGGGTGTACCCTACCAAACATAAGGTCCTGTTTGGTTTAACCCTTGATCACTTTGACTACACCTTATATTGTCAATCATCGAAACTCTAGAGGTTGACTGTGCATAACTGATGCACTTGCACTAACAATCTCCCCCTTTTGATGTTTGACAATATCTTATGTTAGGTTAGGTCTAAGGGTTCTAGGTTTAACACTTGGGAGAAATCGAAAAAAATCTAACTTAAGCCTCTCTCCCTCTTTGTCACACATCAAAAGGAAATTATGAATAAAAATACTTGCACCAACAATAAGATTTTTGAAAAAAAATTCTAAGTTAAGCTTCTCTCCCCCTTTTAGATAATCTCTCTCCTTTTGAAAATACTTTATATATATATATATTTTAAAAAATGATTTTCCAAAACTCTTTCCTTTTTTTTAAAAAAAACTAAGTACTTGTTCTAGAAAATATTCTAAAAGGCACTAAGTACTTTAAATAACATTGCACCAATAATATATGAATTTAAAAGGAATTTGAACTTCCCTAAGTCTGACACAATCTTAGGAATTGTGTTGACCACAAGAACATTCCTATGTGTCTTAGGGATTTTTCAAAAATGAATATTTTCAATGTATTTAGTTTTTTAAAAAATAACTTTCTTGATTTAGTTTCATTTCCAGTCTGACACAATCCTAGGAAACCTTGTTAACTACAAGAAAAATTTTCCTAAGTGTCTGGAAAATTTTTCCAAACTCAACTAAAAATTATTTTCAAAGGTATTCCAAAAGACAAAAGATTTTCGAAATAGGTTTTGGAAAATGAGAATATAATATTTTCAAAAGTATTTTTAAAAAGATAGTGGTTTTAAGAAAATATGATATTTTTGAAATTTCTAATGATTCTTTTAATTTTAACCTACCCCTAAACTTGACACATTCGTAGGAAGCTTGTTGACCACAAGTTGATCTTCCTTTGAGTCTTAGGGTTTGATTCAAACGAAAAAGAATTACACCAGAATTTTTAAGACATATATTGAAATAATCAGTAATAGAAATAAATTAATTTCTTTTGATTAGGACTCCCCCTAAACCTGACACAATCTTAGAAATCTTATAGATCATAAAGAAAACTTTCTATGTGTCTTTAGAGTTTATCCAAATCACAAGAGCAATTAAAGTAATTTTGAAAACTATTTTTGAAAGAATATGATAACTTTCAAAGAAATAATTTTTGAAAAATATTTTGAATGACACAATAAGTTTTTTTTAAAAAAAAATATTTTTTGAAACACATTTTGAAATGATAATAATTTTTTAAAGCACAAACCATTTTGTAAGATATGACTTTTCGAAAAGAGTAATTTTGAAAGATAATTTTTAAAAGAACAACAAAAAAAACTCTCCCTGAATCTGACACCTTCTGGCTACCCTTGTTAACTACAAGGACCTCTATCTAAGTATCTTAAGGGACTTTAGTGTTGACCTAAAAGGTTTGTGTCTAAGTATAGGTCAAACAACTTTCAAAAAGATATATAATTTTTGAAATATGTATTTATAGCTAAGCACCCAATCAAGCATGTAATTCATTAAAACATTATTTTGAAAATAGATTTTAAGAACATAACATAATTAAAGATTTTGAAAACATTTATCAATTAATTAGTCCTTATCATCTCACCCATTCTAAGTGTCGCAGTATAAGCAAGCACGGTTGCCTTATAGGTATTTGTGAGATGCTTGAATAATTTTTCTCAATTTAATTTATAGATTGCTTGACCTTGAGTTAGATTCAAGTTTAACAATTTATAATTTAAAAGCATATTTCAATAATTGGCTTCCAGGTTTTGGTAAGACATAGGGGCCTTCTTTGGCTGTAGATCATCAACTCTTTCCTTAGACAAAGCCTTTTAAAGAAATAATACTCTTAATTTACTCTTTGAAAAACTCTGGTCTAACTAATCTAGGATGTGGCGAGGTAGCTTCGGCTAGTTCCAATAAGCTAGGTTGATCAAGTTGGGTACTCCTTACCCTTCCTGTCTTCCTAGACCAAGCTTCTCTAACGTACAATCATCTTGCCCCACCCTGGTACTAGGTTAGGCAAGTATCAACCAATCTTTTCCTATCTATTCATTCTAAATTAAGCAGAAAAATAAACATGGATGACATGATAAATATATACGAAAAGATAAGCAGATGCATGAGCATGACATTTATGCATGAATCAAAAGAGTCAAATAGTTTTATTAGGTTTCTAATAATGTATCAAATTCTCAATTTGATACAGACCGTGTGAACCCGCAAATATTTCAACACACTATGACATATTTATCTTTTATTAAATTGGTTGTTCTAGTTGTGCAGGATTTTATTTAATTACATATCTGAAGGTAATTAATTGGAATTTAGTTCATGGATTTTGTTGAATTAAGGATTGAATTTGTTACTAAAGTTGAATTGTTAATTAATTAAGATTTATGATTTTAAGTTGTTAAAATATAGGTTTTTAAGAGTTATTTAAACTTTAAGTTGTTAAAAATTAATTTAAGTTGTAGAGTTTATTAAGGATTTAAGTTATTAAGGATTAATTAAGGTTTAAGTTTACTAAGAATTAATTAAGATTTAAATTATTAAGAATTAATTAAGGTTTAAATTATTAATAATTAATTAAGATTTAAATTATTAAGGATTAATTAAAATTTAAATTATTAAGGATTAATTAAAGTTGAAATTGTTAAGAATTAAGTAAAGTTATTAAGAATTAATTAAGGTTTAAATTATTAAGAATTAATTATGGTTTAAATTAGTAATAATTAATTAAGGTTTTTAGGAATTAATTAAGGATTAAAATTATTAAAAAATAATTAAGGTTAAATTATTTAGAATTAATTAAGGTTTAAATTATTAAGGATTAATTAACATTTAAATTGTTAATAATTAATTAAGGTTTAAAATTATTAAAAATTAATTAAGGTTAAATTATTAACAATTAATTATGGTTTAAATTGTTAACAAATTTTGGTCTAGTTGCATCATTTCCATTATTTCAAAAATCTCTGATTCATCTATTATTTCTTTTGCATTTAAGTTTTCAAGTTTGTTTAATACTTCTGCTTTATTTGAATTTTTATAAGCCTTATTAAATATAGATTTAATTCTAATAAATTCTTCTTCATCTTCATCCTCATCTTCAGAGTTATATTCAGAATTTAAAATTGTATCATTATCTTCATAATATGTAGAATAATTTTTAGGGTTGCTAATTAAGGTTGTAGCATTATATTCAAAATCTGTAGAATTAACTAAGAGTTTACTATTATTCTTACCATTATCTTCAGAAATAGGTTGAGTATTATTATGAATATTATCTTGAGTATTATCTTCAACATTATCTAGAGTATTATCTTAATATTATGTTCAAAAATATTAAGATTATCAGCAATATTATTAGAAGTTAAGATTTTATCATCATTCTTAGCATCATGAGAAATATTAGAAGTTAAAGTATTATTATCATCCTTAACATTATCAGAATTATCATAAATTAAAGTACTATTATCAATTTTAACATTATCAAAATTATCAGAAATTAAAGTACTATTATTAATTTCAAAAATTCTAGCATTAATATTAAGGATTAAAGAATTAATATTTTGTATTTTACTATTATCTATGTTAGATCCATTACTAACTAATTTGTCATTCAATATAGTTAACTCATTATGTAAATAATTTAATTTAGTAGGAAGATCTAATTTTGCAGGAAATTGAAAAACATTTTTGCAAAAATTTACTTTCCGTACCTCCTTTACCGTGGTTGGACATTGGTTCTTATAGTGTCCCTGTTTTTGACATTTGAAACAGTAGATGCGACTCTTGTCCCTCCGGACTCCTGGCGTTGGTACCTCCGTTGCCGCCGGTGGTGAGGAACGACTCTAATGAGTAGGACACTGGTTTTTATAGTGTCCTCTCTCCCTGCACTTGAAACATATAATATGAAATTTGAAAATTGACATTATTTAAATTATGCCTATATTCACCCTTGCTCCCCCTCAATTCCTGGCTTCTTTGCTCCTTCGGTTGTTAGTCCGGTAAAGAACTACCAGGCTCTGATACCACTTATAGGATCGGTGCCAGTCGATAGAGGGGGGGGTGAATATCGACTCATAATTTTCTCGTCGGAAACTTCGTTTGATCGTCTTTCTATCAGAGTTAGTACACAACGGATATAATAAAGAAAGACAAAAACAACAAAGACTCACGGGAATTACTTGGTTCCCAACCCCCCAGGGTCAGTACATCCAAGGCCTAAGTACTCAGCGTGAGTCCACTAGTGGTCTCCTTTCTGGACTTTCCGGAGGCAGAGAAACCCGTCATACAGTTTATTTTTACAAAGATAAATAAATAAACAATAAAGTACTTGTAAATTAAAGCAAACCAAACAAGTCGACGATCTCGACCAATCTGGAACTCCGAAGCGTCGCACACTTCCTCCTAGAGCCTCCTCGGTTGCAGAGCTTCGCCTAGAGCACTTTTGCTTTGCACAGATTCATTTAGCGGATGTAGAAATTGTTGTTCTGAAGTGAGGGGTCGAACCCCTTTATATACTACGTTCTTAGGCGCCTGTCACGTCTGGTCAAAACTTCATTCGTAGCAGAGAGAATCGCGTAGGGATAATGTAGCCTTCCCAGGCGCCTGGGAAGCCTCAGGCGCCTGGCTTACCAGGCACCTGGGATGGGTAGACCCTAACCAGGGCGCCCAAGCTCTTACTGGGCACCTGATTCATTCAGGCACCCGGGAAGCCTTCTTCCTAAGTCCTTTTTTCCTACATTTGCTCTCCTATCTTGCCTCCAACTCCAGGTACCTGCAAGACAACAAACACAAGACAAAAACACAAATAATCTTAGCCTTAATTATTTGGTTCTGACTTTGGATTTCACCCGAAACCCTAGGTCGAACTGACACCTAATGTTCCCTTTCCCAGGGAACGTGCTCTCACCTACTCCACCCTGGAGAAGTTACCTTTACCAACCAAGACCTCCGATTGAACTTTTGCTCAGCCTCC
This sequence comes from Boesenbergia rotunda, assembly GCA_024364735.1. NCBI lineage: Eukaryota > Viridiplantae > Streptophyta > Magnoliopsida > Zingiberales > Zingiberaceae > Boesenbergia > Boesenbergia rotunda. The sequence continues at coordinate 86,622 of JAGFNQ010000422.1, read as the reverse complement.
GAGAACTCGGATCTCAAGACGTCCGACCTCGACCCGTCTCTACTTCTGTCCACGATTCCCACTCGACTAAAGCTTTTGCCAACCGGGACTTCCGGCTGGACTTTTGCTCGGCCTCTGAGAACTCGGATCTTGAGACTCCGACCTTGACTCGTCTCTACTTCTGTCCAGAATCCTCGCTCATCTAAGACTCCGTTGCCCGATCCCCGACCAGGACTTAGTGCTCAGTCCCCCGGACCAAGACTTCGTGCCCAGCTTCACTCACCGGGACTTAGTCCACCTAGCTTCACTCACTATGACCCAACTTCACTCACCAGGATTTAGTCCACCTAGCTTCACTTACTAGGATTTCTTCCACCTAGCTTCCCTTGCTATGACCCAGCTTCACTCACCAAGGTTTCTTTCACCTAGCTTCTCTTATTAGGATTTCATCCAACTTAATCACTTCTTTGCTAGTTATCTTAATCCTAACTAGACTTCCTTCAACTTTCAGGTAAATATACCATACCTCAAGTCCGGTTCGGTTTAATCTCTTAGTCAAACTGACCAACCCTGGGTTCTATTCATTCTGCCAAACATCAGATCCTATTTGGCTTAACCCTTTGTCAAACTAATCAAACCTGTGTTTACCCTACCAAACATAAGGTCCTGTTTGGTTTAACCCTTGATCACTTTGACTACATTTTATATTGTCAAACATCGAAACACTAGAGGTTGACTGTGCATAACTGTTGCACTTGCACCAACGAATCCTTTATGTAAAATTTCTTGCTTAGTAGATTCTTTAACTTGTTGACCTCCTTCATGTTCTTCACAGTGACCAACATCCACGTATAACAACAAGATGATGAGTGAATCATCGTCAAGTCTCTTCACATAAATGCAGTAGCCATACTCACATCTTATGTGCTTGTTTCGGATCATGGTAGAAGTTTAAATGCTTGTACCACTGTCTTAGAGATTGCTTTAGCCCATAAAGTGACTTCTTCAATTTAAAGACCTAGTGCTCCTGCCTGAGTTGACTCAAACCTTATGGTTGTGACATGTAAATCTTCTCCTCTAAACCACCATGAAAAAATGCTATTTGTAGGGCTGTGTTGGGCCCACTAGAGGGGGTGAATAATCCTAAAAAATAAAACGTAATTCTTTTACTTTCTATTTTAGCAAAAATTACTATGTGAAAATCAAGAATAGACTTCGCCACAAGTTACTTCGGCGAAATCGTTTAACGAAGTAATACATGTTAATCAACTTCGGTACTAAATTTGATGAAGTAAATTTCATTTTAAACTTCGTAGCTTAAAAATTGTAGGTCTTATTACTAAATTTATCTGATATTTTACTTCATAATAAATATTTGATGAAGTAATAAATTATCAAATAAAATTCATAAATTTTTATACCGAAGTAATAAGTTTAAATCAACAAAAATACATTTTCTTTTATAAATAAATTAATCGGTTTTTTTAAGTAATCCTAATTACTTCTCCCCAATATACTCGAGCCGATCGAGCCCTAACTACAACTCCTCCCCCTTCTCCCGACGACCCGGCCGCCGCCCCCTTTTGCCCGACGGCGCGCCTCCGTCCCCTCTTCCCGGCCGCCGCCCCCTTTTGCCCGACGACGCGCCTCCGTCCCCTCTTCGCTGCGCTTGCATCTCCCCCTCCCCTCGACGCACATCTTCAAACGTTTGCTCTTCGAGATACAGTTTCCGTGGTTTCTCAGGTGATGAACAAGTCATTTAATACTTCTTTGTGCATTTTTCTTGGCTTATCATGAACGTATCTACCATCCAAACGTTGTGATCTCACTTACCGGTTTTTTTTCTTATTACGATGTTGTTTCTGATATGAAAGTTTTTTTCTTATTATTTTTATGGTGTTCCTTCATGATACTTCTACCACAAATGCCATCATCAAGATTGAAAGAGGTTCGACTACTCACGAGACATTAATGTTTTTACTAATCCGAGTTCACAAATAATTTCAAGCATGCTATCCTTAGCACTATACTCGCTATCTTTAAATAATTTACAGGCACACGATTAATAAAACATCTTCCTAATTCTTGCTTAACTATCCTCTATGCCTTAAGTTGGTCACGGTATTATATATGTTATTGGTGTATAATTAAAAGGTTAAATGTTAGTGGTTCTTGAAAAAATATCGTGGTATAGTTATATCTGTTAAAAACCCCCCTTCAGCAAATTGTTCTGTGATTACAAATTATTTAATTAGTGATTTTTTATCCTGTTTGCTTCCTTATGAACTTTCATGAAACTGTAAATCATTAGCATCAAAATTTTATGATAAAACTGATGTTTGTTAAAACAGTAAGATTTATGTTAAGAAACCTTGAAAGTTACTCAAATAATCTACTCAAAGTTACTGGTGGAGATAGTTGTGGGGGTTGACACCAAGGTAGAGGTGGTTGTTTTAGAGGACAGAACGTGGCTTTTGCATATGCTTTTGCTATACTATTGCATTTACACTATACACAGAACGTGGCCCCATGATTAATGATAGTTGTTTCATGTTAAGGGTTCTTTATTTGTTTGGTTCAATTCATATCTGTTCAAGTGAATGACAATGTCAACTGTAGTTATAGTATCCTACAAGCCTGTGACACTTTGTTTGGTTCAAGTCATATCTGTTCATGTTAATATGATATCTGTTTTATATCATATTATCCTACAAGCCTGTATCACTTTTTAATTGCCAACTGTAGTTATATTATATGTAAGATTGAATGTAGGAGTGGTTAGTATGACTTACTTCCCTTGAGTTTTTAAATATAACTAGGCAACTTATGATGTCAATGAGCGTGTAGACATGTAGACGATTTTCCTTGGCAGTCAATACCTCATAATACTTGGCATAAAATTGTTAACAATATTTTTACAAATTGTTAACCTTGGAATAAAATTGCTTTCTTAAGTGTATTTTCCTTGGCAACTTGTGATGTCTATGAATAATATGCTTTCTTAAGTGGCTTTTCATTTAATATCCGTATGTATAGAAAAACATTGAGAACCTATGGATAAGTTAATAGCAAACCTATACATGATGTTCTTTATGCTTTACCTTAAGTTAGTGCTTTACCTTAAGTTTGCTGGAACCTCACCTATCGATCATGGTGTTTTGGTCTTTTGTAGAGTATTTGTTGGGTAGCGTTAAATATTATGTAAAATATTTAATAATTGGCTTTTGAGTGCAGTTATCTTTTCAAATATTTAAAGAAAGAAAATAGGGCAGAGTATGTTTCATTTGTGGATCCCAATCACATACCTACACACGGAGTGAATGAATATGATAGTAAATTGTCACAACATATTGCTGCTCAATTAGAAGTATCGAATAGAGATAGTATATGCTTAATCCCATACAACACCGGGTAAGATTTTAATTATTTATCAATTTCTATTATATATTGTTAATGCTATATTGTCATTTATGCAGGTACCATTGGATTCTGACTATAATTAATGAAGACAAAAATATGATATATTTATTGAACTCTTTAAGTAATAGGAATTGAGATCATGCGTGACAAACAATTGTGACCAAGTAGGTAGTAGATTTTGTTGTTTGTAAATACATTCAATTCATTAGATGTTCAAAAATAACTTTCAAATTTTTACAATGCAGTGGAGTCAAGATATACAATGCCTCAAGGGGTATTTCAAAAGGGCCAGGTTTTAAACAATTGACGGTATATATTATGACTACGTATTTAAGCATTAGTTGATAATTCTTATTGTTATGATTGTGACTTATTGCATTACACTTTCAATTTCATTAGGGTAATTTAAAACAAAATGGTGGTGTTGAATGTGAATATTGTGTAATGCGGTATATGAAAGAGATAGTCATGGATGAAGATTTACAATTGGAGAGGAAGGTAAATCTTTTTATGAACTATATTCTTTATGAAATATTTAGTCATTTTGTATTGACCCTCACACTTCTATTAATGGTTTAGTTTGCAGGCTCAAAAAATAAACAGTATTACAATCAATCTCAGTATGATGAAGTCAGAAGCGAATGGAGTGAATTTGTCTACTTTTATGTGGGTGCCTAAGTGTAGGTTGTGAAAAAAATTTTGATTATATTTTGAGATTTATGAATACAACAGATTTTGGGTGAAGTTGGTTAATGTCTTTTATTAATACACTTTTGAGTTGTAAGAAATAGAAATTTCTGATATATATATATATATATATATATATATATATATTTGTTTAATTTTGATGGTGAAAAATATTTGTTTAATTAAAATTGGATTGTAACAAAACATGATGAATTACTTCGACAATACAAATAAATGATGTAGTAATACAATACAACAGACTTCGTCAAATTTAATTAGCAGCGTAGTTAAAAACAATATTTACTTCATCATTTTTTTAATTTGTGAAGTCATTTGTATAAATTACTTTGTTAAATTTAAATATTTGTTATAGTAACATACACTCTAATACGTCTACATTATGCTGAAGTAATACAACAAAAAATACTTCGACCAATTCAATTTTTGTAGAAGTAAAATTAAATATTTACTACATGAGAATAAAAAATTTGTGAAGTCGTATAAATATTTTACTTCAGAAGTACTTATGAAGTTATATACGATCAAATACTTCAGCGAGATCGATGAATTATTAGAGCCGTTTTACTTCGAAAACGGGTCAACTTTGAACCGGTGAAAGACTTCGGTATTTCATGGTGAAGTAAAAAACTGACCTTTTTACTTCACGCGCGTCTACTTCGGTAATTATCTACTTATTACTTCAGATAATATTCAAAGTCTATTATCAATTTTCACATAGTTTAATCAAAAATAACATGAAAAAGACAAGGAAAAGGGGACTATGCATTTATTTGGTTTGCAACATGGGTGGTTGCTAATCCAAGACGTTAAAGTTCTACTAACAAATTTTCTTTTATGTAGACAGAGAAGCTTTTTACAAGTAGTTGAGAGTGTTGATGCAGTCTGACCCTGATTGTTGTTTTGGTGTTGACATCGATTTTAGTTTAGGTGAATGATTATGATTATGGTTAAGTCCTGATCGGGGATTAGGCACGGAGTGATTGGAAAATCCTAGCTTGGAGGGCTAGGTGTTGAAAAGTCCTAATTCGGAAGGGTTGGGTGAAAAGTCCTAGCTTGGAGGGCTAGGTGAAAAGTCCTAACTTGGAGGGTTAGGTTAAAAGTCCCAACTTGGAGGGTTAGGTAAAAAGTCCTGGTGAGTGAAGCCAGGTGGTGGAAATCCCGGTGAGTGAAGCCGGGTCCTGGTGAGTGAAGCCAGGTGAGGGAAATCCCGGTGAGTGAAGCCGGGTCCTGGTGAGTGAAGCCGGGTGATGGAAATCCTAGTGAGTGAAGCTAGGTTGAAATCTCGGTGAGTGAAGCCGGGTCCCGGTGAGTGAAGCCGGGTGACTGAAACCCTGGTGAGTGAAGCCAGGTCCTAGCTTGGAGGGCTAGTTTGAAGTCCCAGTGAGTGGAGCTGGGCATGGCACGAGTCAGAGAAGGGCTGGAGGCTTGTTCTCATGACTTAGAGTGCATTTGGGCTTGCCTGGATCGGTCTGGTGACCAATCAGGGAAGTTGGCACGGTGCTCCTTCGTGGATCGGTCTGGTGACCGATCCAACGACGGCTGATCGGTCTGGTGACCGATCAGGGAGCATACAGTGAGGTTGGGAACCTACTGATCTGCTCCTGATCGGTCTGGTGACCGATCAGGGAGAAGACAGTTTACTCACTGCTTGGCTCCTGATCGGTCTGGTGACCGATCAGGGAGCATACAGTGGGTTTTAGGGACCTTACTGATCTGCTCCTGATCGGTCTGGTGACCGATCAGGGATACTGTTCAGATCGGTCTAGAGAACGATCAAGTGTCATGAGGTTCTCACTATAACCGATCAGGATGACTCCTGATCGGTTTGGAAACAACCTGATTGGTCTGGTGACCGATCAGGCTGGAGCCTGATTGGTCTGGTGTCCGATCAGGCAGGAGCCTGATTGGTCTGGGGACCAATCAGGAGTGTGCAGAAGACTTTTGGATCGGTCTGGTGACCGATCAGGGTCCTTCCTGATCGGTCTGGTGACCGATCAGACGCAGAACTTTAATTCAAATACGCTGTCAGAAGCTCTGATCGCGTCTGTTTTCACTGCCGATTCTCTGCTACTTGCTGATTTCTTTTTGATATGCATTGCTAAGCCTCTGTTGGAGTGTGCAGGTGATAGCAGGTGATTCAAACACTCAAGGAGGGTCAATGGGAGGCTTTCCTTGGAGCAGGTTTGTTTCTCCTTCTCAGGTTTCAATGGCAACTGGGGCAGCTGGCAATTGACGGAGACTCAGCTGGAGAGGAGGTCTTCAGTGGACTGAGTGCTCAGGGAGGTCAGGAGGTTCAGGCTGTGCTCAGAGGATGCTGATGGAGCTTGGGATGAAGCAGAAGCTTAAGACAAAGTGGATACAGAGGAGCGACGGGAGACAGACAGAAAAACGAGTGAAGTTTTTGCTGTGGGCTGTGCTTGTGCTCTCTGTGACTTTGTGTTTGAGCTTTGTTGTTACATCTTTGTGAGCTTGTCTTCTCGAGTGTCTCTGTGCTTAACTTGTATCTTCTTGAGATCACTTGTGGAGAGGTTTCTCCACCGAGAAGGAGGATGCTACTATCCGGAGTTCCCCAGGGCTTGATCTGCCGACGATCAAGGGATCGCTCACCTCACGGGCACGCCAAGGAGTAGGGGCAAGTTATCCCCGAACCTTGTATATCGAGGTGTTAGCGTCGGTTTGCTTTCCCTTTGTGTTTTGCTTGCTGTTCTTTATTTCTGCTTCTGCGTTTTTGTTTCCGCTGCTACTAATCTGATCACGCAGAAGTATCAAAGAGCAAGAAATTGTTTCTGGCTGTATTCACCCCCCATCTCTAGCCATCCGGTTCCAACAGAGAGCATGACAGTTGAGCACAGAATTAGAAAAAGAATACAATGATTATAGTTATAATTCTGAGCTAAAATGCTCTATTTATAGATCTTGGAAAAACTTATCTGGTGTTGACGTGACACGTTCAGGGTGCTTGTGTTCAATAGGGGCACTTGAGTTGGGTCAACTTTATTCCACATCGCAATGGTCGTAAAACGACACTTTCTTAGATAAGGCAGGCAACTCAAAGCGCCTATATCAACTTCGAGTGCCCCCGAAGCCAATTTAGGTGCCTCGGAGTCATATAGGGGCCCCAAAGCCAATACAAGCGCCCTGGACAAGTCTGGGTGCCCGAAACGGCTCTAGGTGCACCGGTTCTAGTCAATCTTTGGTTGACCAACCTTCTGAGGCTTTTTGGGTGATTTCTGATCGTCTGAAGTTGAGCTCACTCAAACTCAACTTCAGACCTTCTCCTCGAGCAGTCTTCCTCCCCGGCTTCTAGTCTCTCGGACGTTGCATGCGTCCTTCTCGTTCCACCAGTATACTCTTCCATAGATTTTCGTACCTTGGATGCACCGAGCCCGTCGGATCTCTTCTTGTGCACTCCTTGCTCTTCGTGTCTTTCGCTCAACTTTTTATGTTCCTAAGTTCCTGCACACATAGACACAAAGCATCAAAATCTAATAGAATCTAATTTGACTCGGTGACCATATCAAAACTATCTCAGGGTACTTACAATTTCTCCATTTTTGATGTGCATCAATATGAGTTATGTTACAAAAACATAAACAAGAAATAAAAACCAGCAATAATAGTTTCTACAATTAAGTACAAAAACAATTACTATAAAACCTCCCCTTATCTTAATTTTCATTCTCTCCTCCTTTGATTACATTAAAAAAATAGGTCAGGAAAAAAATTCAAGTTATAAGAATTCTTAAAAATGGATGAATTTTAAAATCCTTACTTAAAAAACTCTCTTAACAACTTTAAAAAAAAAGGGTTTAAAGAAAAATAATAAAAATAATTTCTTCATCCAAAATAACTTGTTATTTTTCAAAGTTTGTAAAATCCAATCAAGAATTATTGAAAAGTTATTTCATCAAAATGTGTTTTTAAGATATTTTAAATTTAAAAATTCAATTTTTGATAGAAAATTCATAGAAAATTATCCGATTAATCAAAATTTCTGAAAATTTTTGAGAACATGTCCAAATATCTCTAATTAAACAAAAAATTTCAAGATAAAATACTTTATTATTGAGTCATTAATAATAATTTCATAATGGATGCATAAAATTTAGAAAATGAATGCTTAAAAAATGAATTTTAACTTAAAAAATCTTGATAATTTTTTAAGAAGTGAATATCTAATGACTACCCTTAAAAAATTTAGGTTTTTAAAAATCATCTTAGAAGTATTTTTAAAATTAAAAATTTAATTTTTAATAAAAAATCATAAATATTAATTTCACGGTCGAAATAATCCCGAAAATTTTATGTGTATAGATATGAATTGTGACTATCACAAAAAAAAATTTAAAATAAATTTACTATAAAAAAGATTTTTCAATATACGAAAAAAATGTATCAATTTCTAACATGCTTAAAACAATAATTTAACAATTCATCATAGATTTATAAATCCAAAATAAATTTTTACCTATTGGATTTAACAAAAAATTTGATGAAATATAATTTCTGGATACTTTTGCATTTTGATCGCTATGATTCCTAATATACCAATTGGGTCCTCCATAAAATTTTTTATAATTTGAAATTTGAAAATTATTTGAGCATGTTGAATTCTTTTCTAACATTTCTATTTTCTCTTTCAATTTTTTTTTTCAATTTGAACCTTGTTGAGGTGTTCTAATGGACATGCATTAGATAAGTTAATTTTTAATTTATTGTTATCCTTTTTGAGAATTACGTACTTGGTTCGTAATTTGCATAAGGATCTAGATAACATTTGAATAGCATCATAGAATTGATCAGGACGGAGATTACGTATCTCACTTACCATATCGAATTCATTATCTGATGCTCCCACTTCATCGATGCTCTCGATGCTCATTTGAACGAGCTTTCGTTGTCTTTTGCTTGGTGGCTTGCCATTAGTGCAAGACCCACATATTCTTCCAGTTCAGATTCTGAGGAAGATGATTCGATCCATGTTGCCTTTATGTTCTTTTGCTTGTTTCGACTAGGTTTCTTCTCTTTGTCTTTTTCCGTATTCTTTAATCTTGGACAGTTATCCTTGATATGTCTTTCTTGACAGTTACAACATCAAACATTTCTTTTTCTTCAAAGCATCTTTCTTACCTGTGACTTATTGAAATTATTAATTTTCAACAACTTACTGAATTTTCTTACGATGCACATCAAGGGAGGTGTTTGAATCTGGTTCATCTATTTTGGTTTTTAGTGCTAAGTTTTGACCATTTCCTCTTTTTGATTCTGCACAGATAAATTCGTGAAGTTCAAATTGAGGGTGACCGAAGGTCAACAAGAGGGGGTGAATTTCTCCTGAAAAAATAAATTCTATCTCTTGTTTTTGCTTAACAAAGATATTAGTTAGAACACAAATATCATAAATAAATAAAGCAAATACTAAATAATGAGGCTACCAAATTTACTTAGTTTGCAACCGGGGTAGTTGCTAATCTAAGGCTGAATATGGCTCAATTCTCCTGAATATAACTCTTTCAGGCGGAGAAGACCTCTTATACGTGGAAAGCTCAGAAAAATAAAGAGAAACTATTCTAAACTTGTTTATTGATGCTTGGAATACAATGAATGAAACAAACTGAGCTTTAGGGGTCTATTTATAACCCCGGTAGGAATTATCTGTTTGCTGATGTGGCAGTTGTAGGGCGCCCGAGAGCTCTTGGGCGCCTAACACATGGCCTGATGCTTATCCAGAAAGCAACGTTTGCAAATGACTAAAACTTAGCCTCTCGGGCGCCTGATAGCACAGGGGCGCCCGAGTGCTCGGGCACTCGACAGCCTAGGCACTCGTGTGCTCACGGGCGCCCGACAGTGGCTGTTTTGGTCAGCAGCCGCTGACCATTCTCCAGCCTGTCTTCCGGTCTTCTTGGGTGATTTCTAGCCAACCGAAGTTAGGCTCACCCGAACCCGACTCCGGCTTTCATCCCTCGAGCGTCCTTCCTCCCGGCTTCTCATCCCTTGGACACCACACGCGTCCTTCTCATTCCACCGGTGTACTCTTCCACAGAGCTTCGCGTCTCTCGGATGCACCGAGCCCGTCAGCTCTCTTTCCGTGCCATCCTTCACGACCGCTGCATCTTCCGCTCGACTTCTTGCGCTCCTAAGTTCCTGTACACTTAGACACAGGGATTAAATACACCAGGACCTAACTTAAATCGATTGATCACATCAAAACCAACCTGGGATACTTACACAAATGTAGAAAATAATTCTTTTAGTGTACTTACCTCAAGGTCTTTCGAAATGTAGTATGAGTCTACATTCGAAGACCATTTTTATGTTATTGGAAGTGCATTCAAGGCATATCTGACTGAGTCTCGATTTGAAATCGATTCTCCAATGTTGGTGAGTCTGGTTATCAATTCCTTGCTTCTCGCATGCAATTGTGCGACAGTTTCTCCAGTGTCTATTCTGATGTTTGTTAGTTGATTCCGGAGCAGATCCCATTTTGCCAGCTTGAAGCTCCAGTAATTTTCCCAATGTTCCTTGGTAGAGTGGTAGACGCTAATCCGATTGACTTCTTGTGGCGGTAGAACATTTAACAGATGGAACTTTGCTTTGCTATTAGCCACAAAGTCGGTTTGCTCTTTCTTAGTCCAGATATGCTCCTCTTTCTCTTCTCCATTTTGATCATTAGGTACTGCAAAACTGTATCCAAAGCATAAACTCTTCTTCGAACTTAGGTGGGTAGATGCTCGATCCGACCATTTCTTTATTGTTTTAGTCGGTGGTTAGTCCTTCTAAAGTGTCCTCACTCTGATACCAATATAGGGTCGTGTCAAGGCGTCTAGAGGGGGTGAATAGCCTTGAAAAATAAAACATAATTCTTTTGCTTTCTATTATTGCAAAGACACTACTAGTTAATTAGAAATAACATAAAAAAGACAAGTAAGAAGGGTCTCCAAATTTAATTGGTTTGCAACCTGGATGGTTGCTAATCCAATTTGTTAAAGCTCTACTAACAGATTTCCTTTGATGTAAGCAAAGAAGCCTCTTACAAGAAATTGAGAGCATAGACAGTTGAGCACAGAATTAGAAAGAGAATATAATGATAGTTGTTATAATTCTTAAATAAAAAGCTCTATTTAGAGAGTTTGGAAAAACTTATCTGGTACTGACATGGCACGTGTGTTCGATGGGGGTGCCTAAGTTGGGTCAACTATATTTCACGTCGCATCGTTCATAAAATGACTCTTTCTGAGATAAGGCAGGTGACTATGGGCGCCCATATCACCTCCAGGTGCCCGAAGTCAATACGGGCGCCCCAGAGGCAATACGGGCACCTTGGAGTCAATACAGGCACCCTAAAGCCAATATAGGCGCCTTGAATAAGCCTGGGTGCCCGGAACAACTCTGAGTACAACAGTTCTGGTCAATCTTTGGTTGACCAGCCTTCTGATGCTTTTTGAGTGATTTCTTATCGTCCGAATTTGCACTCACCCGAACCCAACTTCTAACCTTCTCCCCGAGCAGTCTTCCTCCCCATCTTTCATCGTTGGACGTCGCACACGTCTTTCTCTCTCCTCCGTTATACTCTTTAGTAGTTTTTCGTCCCTAGGATGCATTGAGCCTGTCAGCTCTCTTCCCGTGCACTCCTTCTCGCTCATCACGTCTTTCGCTAGACTTCTTGTGCTCCTAAGTTCCTATATACTTAGACACAAGACATTAAAACCTAACAGTACCTAACTTAACTTGGTTGATCACATCAAAATTATCCTTGGGTACTTACACTATCTTCTCATCTATTTGTTCTAATTATAAATCATGGTGTGATACCAAAGCTAACACTACCCTGATAGATATATGTCTGACCACTGGAGAAAATATCTCATCATAGTTAATCCCCCTTCTTGTATAAGTAACCCTTTGCTACTAACTAAGCCTTGAACTTCTCCTCCTCCTTTTCTGAGATGTCTTCTTTCTTCTTGTATATCCACTTCCATTCTATAACCCTTTTCCCTTCACAATGATCTACCTGATCCTATGTTTGGTTCTTATGCAATGACTCTATCTCCTCGCTATAAAATTCATTCACTTGTCCTACTCTGAGCCGTGTACTACCTCCTGCAATGTAGTAGAATCTTCGTTACTAGTGATAAGTAAATAAGAAACCATGTCCTCAAAACCATACTTAGTAGTTGGTTTGATTGTATATTTAGTCCTAACTGTAGCTATAGTTTGATGCTCCATGTGCTTGAGCTAGCCTCATCAAGATATTGAGTTTTTAGCTCTACCTACATAATATCCTTCTCTTTTCTATAGTTTTCTGGTATTTATTTTTCTTTTCCCTGAGTATGTTGTAATATTGTTCTGTTATTAAATACTACATTACTATTGATCACCATTTTGTTTGTCTTTGAATCTTAAAGCTTATAGTCTTTAACCCATTTTTTATAACCAAGAAAAATACACTGTCTTGACTTTGGATCTAATTTTGATTTATCTTCACTAGACACATGCATGTAGGATGGACATCTAAACATTCTCAAACTAGAGTAATCAATTGGATTTACTATGCATACCTCTGATTCTTTGCCATCTAATGTTGTCGTCAGTGATCTATTGATTAAGAAGCATGTCATGTTTATTGCCTCTGCCTGAAAGTTCTTCATAAGCCCTATATTCAATTTGAGAGATCGAGCTCTCTCAATCATTGTTCTGTTCATCCTTTCTGCTACACCATTTTACTGTGGTGTCCTGTTAATTATGAAGTGTTTCTCAATACCACAATGCTTATAAAATTCCTGGAACTTCTAATCTGTGTACTCAGTACTATTCTCTAATCTCAGTCATTTGAGCTTCCTTCCAGTCTAATTCTCTACTTCAGTTTTTTACATCTTAAAGTTTGAGAAAGTTTTTGACTTGTAACGTATGAAGTATACTAGACTTTCCAAGAGTAATTGTCGATGAAGCTCACAAAATATAAGTGTCCACCACCTGATGCTACACTGGTAGGTCCCCAAGATATGTATAAACATAGTCTAGAATTTTCTCCTTATTGTTTGTGTGGTTATTTTAAACTGCACTCTATTTTTTTCAAGAATACAATACTTGCAAAAGTCGAGTTTGCATGCTTTGACACTCTTCAATAAACCTCTTTTATGAAGCTCTAACATTCCATACTCATATGACTAATCACATATGCCACGAGATTATATTATCTAATTCAGATTCCATAATGGCAGCCCCACCTACAATTGCAATATCTAGCAATCTAGAGATGTTCCCTGTTGGTTTCTATCCTTTCATCACCATCAAAGCACCTTTATTGACTTTCATTACTCAGCTCGTAGGTTTATAACAACAGCTACTACCATCTAGCTAGCGTGCCCAATAAAATCAAGTTCTTCCTTAAATCTGGTACATGTTTAACATCACTCAACGTTCTAACCACACCATCAAACATTTTGATTCTGGCATTCTCTATTCCAATAACACTATAGAATATATCGTTACCCATCAAAACAAAACCATAATTAACCAATCTGTAGATGTCAAATACAATTGTGGGAAACACTTCTTTGAAATTACTCACAAACTCATAAAATTTGGCATGACCTAGTCATGCCTCCCAGTATGACTGTGCCTCGTAACTAAATGAATGACACAACCTAGTCGTGCCTCCTAGTAGGTTGTGCCTCATGTCTCAGTAGCTGACACGACCTAATCTTGCCAACCAACACAACTATACCGCGTATCTGCCAAATATGAGTCACCCTCTTCCACAAAGGCTATGAATGCTTGGGTCATGTGCCCCCGGGGCTATGGTGTAGCGGTAGGGCGACTAGTCTCTATTTAGGCATCCGTGGTTCGATCCCTAGCTACGGCGTATTTTGTAGAAAATTTTCTTTCAAATGAGGTGCGAACCCTGGGATGCTGGACTTCTAGACCGTCTACCACGAGCGCTTCCCGATTTACCCTGGTGACTAATGGAAAATTTCTGTGGGATCAGACTGATCATTCTAAATTTATCTGCTACCTGATCTAATATTTATGAATGCTTGGGTCATGTGCATGACATTATAAAATATCATAATGGTATGTTGTATCACTTTTTAATATACTTTATAAAGGACACGATTGTTGGAAAAACAAATGAAAAACATAAAATGAATTCTAATATGAATGAGAGAATAATCCGTTGAAATTAAGTTTCTAGGTAAAAAAGCTTATTTATATTGAATCTTAATTTAAAAATATTGTGGATATGAACGAATGAAAGGCTATTTCATGCCTGGTGGTAAAAATGATTCCTTCACCCTAACGTTCTAGTTCATGCATCCTAAAATTAATAGAAAAAATTTTAAAAATATTAACTCGATCATATAATTAATTATTAATCCATCTCGTGGAGGGCAAGACTCTTTCATTCATGCACTTGTAAGAGGGTGTAAATTCAAGACTTCCATTTGTGCTAAATCTAATTGCCCCATGTGCAAAGTAATATTTTATCATTTGAATTATTTTTCTTATTGCGTCACACTTGGAACGAACCCATTAATGATCGTGGAGTGGAATAAGCAACTAAATAAATATAAATACCAATTAAATTCTCGGTAGTGGTCATCTTCGTAATTTGCCTTGTGAGTGTTCAAAATTTTTGACCAACCTATATGTGAGATAAATTATTAAGGTTGTTCTTATGAACATGAGGTATTTCTTATTATTTAACAGTTCAAAATTTTAAAGAAATGAAAAATAAATTATCTAGCATTTTTTTTTGTGAAGGCTAGGCTAACAAGAAGACTATATATATTATAATATTATGTTAATTTTATGTAATTTTTAGTAGAGAGAGAGATATACAATTAACTCATATAACTAAGAGATCAAGTCGAGGTAGAACAAAAGTTGATATTTCAACCTACTTGTAAACTCAAAGTGACTTAGTCAAAGTGAACTTTAAGTTTAGTTAAAGAAATAGATTACGGTTAAAAGGGGTTTTCTATCATAAATGATGTTATATAAAGTGAAAATCTATTTCAATATATTTCATTTGCTCGCAGAAAAGATCATTATAAGCAATTTGCATATCACTCCTATTGTCAAAATATAATAGAATAGGTGAAGATTAAGTAGTCATTGAATCAATAGAAGTTTAGAAATGGTGGTGTTTGCTAGTCGTAAATACTCTACTTTCTTGTATGTGTGTGCGCACGCGTACTACGAGAAAGATAAGCAATTAGTCATTCCCCTCGGATAGGGGACAACTACAACTAATGCAACAATGGGAATAAACAAAAGAGTAACATCTTAGCTAGGAACAGGTGTAGGCGCTTCTGTGAAGATGGATAAGCGCTGACCGAGCCTTCGGATAAGAGATCGCGCAAGAAAGGCCACGTGTAGGCACTCCCGTCGACACAGGTGCCCCCATGGTGTTATAAAAGGGGGTTCACCCCCAAGGCTTCGAAGAACATCACTCTCAATGCTCCAAGCACTTTCGTTCAAACGCTACGCTCCGACAACCTCTGACTTCGAGATTCCAGCACCGACAACGACCCTCTACTCCGAAATTTGATCCACCTCGGGCGTCGGTAAATTTAAATTACGAAAGTGTTGTTAATTCAATTTTCAATTCTATATCCGTACTGTCAAGTTGTAAAAGATTTTCCGAATATAGAATTGTCCAAAGTAAACGGTCAAGGACCGTGGGCCTTGGAGTAGGAGCCGACCGTGACTCCGAACCAAGTAAAATCAACCTGTGTTCGCGATTGGTTTATTATTTTCTGCTGCGTATCTTCTCTATTTTTTCCGAAAAATTTGATCTCGATATTCACTCCCCCCCTCTATCGAGTTTCTACGATCCAACAAGTGGTATCAGAGTGGGTGGCTCAAATTTGGTGCAACCACCAATTTGAGAGTTTTTTTTCGGATTTATGAATTTATTTTAATTTTTTTTCAAATTTTTCTCGTTAATCGAGGTTGGTGCAACACCACTCGATCGTTTTCATTTCTATTAATTTTCTTCTGCACTACTAATCCAAGACTAAGTCTTGGAACAAGTTTTCTTTGTTTCTCTTCTTCAGAAAATATTAATGGTCATGCAAGAGGGATTCAGCACAGCCAGACCACCGCTTTTCAGTGGAGAAGATTTCTCCTACTGGAAAAGCAGGATGGAAGTCCACCGGAAAACTCAAGTGAACATGTGGATAATTATCCAATCTGGCTTGGAGATTCCCAAGAACGCTGAAGGAGTGGCACAACACTATTCTGAATGAGACGCCTCGTTGAAAAAGAAGATCGAGGCTGATGCAAAGGCAACCCAGACGTTGCAATGCGGATTGACCAAGGAAGAACTGAATCAGGCGGGTCCTTTCAACAGCGCCAAAGAACTGTGGAACAAGCTGATTGAGCTGCACAAAGGTACCTCCGACACCAGAATCAACAAAAGAGATATGTTGCTGAATAGACTCTATACGATCAAAATGAACGAAGGAGAATCAGCAGCACAGCTACACGCCAGAATCCAGGAGCTAATGAATGGGCTGCATACAATAGGTTACAAGGTAGAGAACCGTGACCTAATCAGGTATACCCTAAACGCGTTTCCTAGGAACACACTGTGGACATCTATGGTAGATGCTTACAACGTTTCCAGGGACCTCGCAAAAATTAAATTAGATGAACTTTTCTCAGAATCAGAATTGCATGAACAGACTAACTCCACCTTGGTCGAGAAAAGTATTGAGTTTATTGCAGGTAAATCCCAAGGAAAAGTCCTCAAGAAGAAACCTCAACCAGCACCCGAGTTTGACTCAGATACAGACACAGAAGACAGTGAAGGGGATCGACCCAAGTTGGTTCAACTAGCTCGGGACTACTACAAGGAGCTGAAGCACCAGACAAACAGAAAGAAAGCAAGCCGAAGAAAGGAAGATCCAACTAAACCTTCAACTTCAAAAGGCAAAACAAATGTCACCTGCTACAAATGCAACAAGAAGGGACATTACAAATCAGAGTGCCCCAATCTGAAGGAGACAAAGAAGACACGAAGGAAGAAAGGTTCAAGAAGGAGACTCTACTCAAGTTGACAAGCTTGAGAAAGAGAATTCCTCCTTGAAAACTCAAGTCAAGGAGTTCAGAGTGGCTTTAGAACGATTCACTTCGAGTTCCAAGGGTCTTGATATGATCATTGGAAAACAGAAGTCCGTTCTTAACCGATCTGGATTAGGGTATCGAACCAAGTTTAGGCAACGGTCTTATTATGCTGTATTGAACCAACCTAGAGCTCAAGTTCAAGCATGGGTCCCCAAGCTCTGCTTGACCAACCAAGTTAGACCAAACCAGTATTGGATCCCCAAGGACAAGATTCACATCTTGCCTAACCACTATCGAGGCTTTAGTCCAGGGGGAGCCAATATAAAAACAATTTTTATTAGATAAGTTTTTTTTAAATTTTTTTTCCATGTTTATTTTTTTATTTTTATTATTGCATGCTTGCTTGTTTATTAACTACTGTAATTATCATGTTTAGATATAGGACTGGTTAGACTAAGGACAAAATGACTTAGTTGAAATTTGAACAACCTAGTATTGGGTGGAGGTGAGATGATAGTACGTTAGGGAAGCCTTTCTAATAAGGTCAAGTATACTCTACTTGGTCTGTGTTAGTCTGGTGAAACTAGCCGAAGCTACTGATCCAAGACCCAAGCTAGTTAGACCAAAATCCTTCAAGAAGTAACTTAAAGATGAATTTTCTATAAAAGGCTTTGTCAAGGAAAGGGTTGATGATCCAATAAGGCTACGACCAAAGAAGGCCTAGTGTCTCGCCAAGACCTAGAAGCCAATTATAGAAAATCAAATTCACTTTACTATTGTCAGATTTGAATCTAACACAAATTTCAATTGATCTTAGATTCAACTCAATTTTTCAAAATAAACATATTCAAAATTAATTTGACCTTTCAAAATTAACCTTGTTGTTTTTCAAAATTAAAATTTATATTTCTTTTGAAAAACCTATCTCACAAAACCCATAAGGTTAACGTGATTGATTACACTAGATTGGGTGAGACAGACTAGGTTGTGAAAATCAATTTAAGCTATCCTTAATTCTAATTGGATCCAAATCAATAAAGACTTTATGTGTAGGAACATAAAGATTTGGACCAATGGATGTTGGATAGTGGATGCTCCAGACACATGACTGGAGATAAATTGAAATTCACCAAACTCTGTTGGATCGAGAAGCCCGATAGAGGGGGGGTGAATATCGGAAAACTTTCGGATTTGAGTGAGAGTAGGTACGCAGCGGAAATTAAATAAAAGACACAGAGACGCAATCGATTTACTTGATTCGGAGCCTGTGTCGACTCCTACTCCAAGGCTCACGGTCGTTGACCGTTTACTTTGGGCAATTCTATATTTGGCGCAAATAAGTCACACAATATGATTTACAAAAGTAAGTGCAATAAAATATTAATTAAAGAAATACGCTCTTCTTTTTACCAACGTCCGGAGTAGGTCGACACTTTTGGGGCAGCAGGACGTCGTCAGTTCGAGGTGAAGCGTTTTCGGAGCAAGGCGCGAGCGTAGACGAACTTTGAGACGTTTGAAGAAGTGATGTCCGAAGCATGGGGTCGAGGGCCCTTTATATAGGGCCTGGGGGCGCCCGGGATGTCGGGGGCGCCCCCCACGTGGCCTCCGATCCGCAGAGCTCTCGGTCGCGTCTGATCCTCTGGATCCGCTTTGACCGGGGCGCCCGGAGCGGTCGGGGCGCCCGGGTTGACCGGGTCAATTCTTATCTTCTGGCTTCGAAGTGTTTCGGTTCGAGGTGTGCGCATGGGGGCGCCCGCAGCGCAGGGGGCGCCCGGGAGCAGCGGGGGGGCCCGCAGCTTGTACTGTCGAAGCGCACTTTTTGATTGTGTGTTTGGTGTTCACCTTGGGGGCGCCCGGGACACTCCGTGCGCCCTGGTCAGCAGTTGCCTCACTCCTTTGAGGCACTCTGAGCTGCAGACTTACGTTTCTTCGGTCCTGCATCCAGGGTTAGTCCAAAACACAATAACATAATAAATTATTAGATTTTTACAGCCTTAGCTGTCTTGGTTCTGACTTTGGTCTCCAAAATGGAGCCCTAGGTCGAACCGACGCCTACTGTTCCCTCGACGGGGAACGCGTCCTCACCTACTCCTCTCGGGAGAATTTACCTGATGCCAACCGTTCCTTTGGTTGGACTTTTGCCTGACGGTCCTTTGTCAGGTCTTGTAAACTGGCAGTCCTTCGCCAGTTGCCTAGCAGTCCTTTGCTAGGGCTTCGGTCCCAGACTGTCCTTCACCTGAAGCCTAGCGGTCGTTCGCTAGGACTTTCTTTCCTGGCATTCCTTTGCCAGTGCCTAGCAGTCCTTCACTAGGGCTTTTCCTGCACACTTGATTAACTTGTTAAAAAACAAGAAAGACTTAACTTTTGACCTATGTTGTCATTATCAAAACACAGGTTTGACTTAGGTGCATTCTGCACCAACAAACTCAAGTTCAAGAACCTAGGCTCAGTAGCATTTGACAACAATGCTACACTCAAAGTCATTGGGTTAGGTAACATTGAACTCAAATCCAATTTTGTGATTAAAAAGGTACTGTTGGTTGAAAATTTCAAGTTTAATTTGCTTAGTATAAGTCAATTATGTGATACTGGCTATATAGTTATATTTACCAACTCTGACTGCCTAATTAGAAATCTGCAAGACTCAGAAGTCATGCTTAAGGGTACTAGGAAAAACAATGTTTACACTATCAATCTACCGTTAGTACCAAAATGCCTCCTGACTCAATTAGAAGAATCCAATCTCTGGAATAGGAGATTAGGTCACACTAATGTTAGACTAATTTCTAAAGTTACTCAACTTGGTCTAATTAAAGGGGTACCAAGAATTAAGAACTATGAAAACACGATATGTAACTCATGTAACCAAGGTAAACAAACCAAGTCTAATCACAAGTCAATTCAATCAGACTTAACCCAAACCACACTTGAGCTCCTGCACCTTGACCTATTTGATTCACATGGAGCCAAGTCACTAAGCGGAAACCGGTACTGCTTAGTTATTATCGATGATTACTCTAGGTTTACCTGGGTTAGGTTCCTAAAAACTAAGGATGAAACTCTAAACTTATTTATTGACCTATGCAAGATAATCGAAAATCAAAATGATACAAAAATCAAAAGACTTAGGAGTGATCATGGGGGAGAGTTTGAGAATCAAAGATTTGAAGAATTCTGTAAAATAAATGAATATATTCATGAATTTTCCTGTCCTAGAACCCCCCAGCAAAATGGGACAGTAGAAAGAAAGAATAGAACTCTTCAAGAAGCCGCTAGAACCATGCTCAATGAATTCAACCTAGCTAACCAATTTTAGGCAGAAGCAATTAGTACGGTTTGCAATATCCAAAATAGGGTCCTAATTAACAAAAGACACAATAAAACTCCTTATGAACTATATTACCATAGGTTGCCCAACCTACATTACCTAAGGGTCTTTGGGTGCAAAGCCCACATCTTGAACACCAAGGACTACCTAGGTAAATTTCAATCTAAGTCAACCCCAGGAATCTTCCTAGGATACTCAACCACGAGTAGGGCCTATAGGGTTTACAATAAACGAACTGATAAAATTGAAGAAACAACTAACTTAATCTTTGATGAGGAGACTAATCCAAAATCTGATAACCAAATCCTGAACCAATCAAATATTGATCAGGAAGATAATGAACAAACAATTGAACCATCAATTGAACCACTAGTTGAACCTCTAATTGAACTATCTCTTGAACCAACTACCGAACCAATAACTGAACCAACTCAAGTAGTTGAATAGAAACTGAACCAAACCGTCCAGTCAGACCTGAGGCTGAACCAAGTTCTAGAAGAACCAAGAAACCCAAACTCAGTCACCCTTCAGATCAAATTATGGGTGATCTAACCTTAAGAGTCAGAACTAGGTCTTCCTATAGAAATCTTAGTCGAATAGCACTAATTTCAAAAATTGAACCTAAGACTATAGAGGAAGCCCTACCTGATCCTGATTGGATCATAGCTATGCAAGAAGAGTTAGCCCAATTTGAAAGAAACCAAGTCTGGGAACTAGTACCTAAACCTGAGGGCAAATCTATTATAGACACTAAGTGGGTGTTTAGGAACAAACTAAATAACCAAGGGGAAATAGTTAGAAATAAAGCTCACTTAGTAGCAAAAGGGTTCAGTCAAGTCAAATGATTAGATTACGATGAAACCTATGCCTCAGTAGCCAGACTTGAGTCAATTAGAATGTTGTTAGCATTTGCAGCCCATAGAGGGTTCAAACTCTACCAAATGGATGTTAAGTCAGCCTTTTTAAATGGGTTCATCAAAGAAGAAGTCCATGTAGGACAACCCCCAGGGTTTGAGGACCTAGAAAAACCTGACCACGTTTTCAAACTTAAAAGACACTTTATGGATTAAAACAGACACCTAGAGCTTGGTATGAACGCCTATCAACTTACCTTATTTCTAAGAAATTTAACCAAGGACAAATTGATTCCACCCTTTTTGTTAAAACCTTAGAAAAAGACATTTTCATTGCCCAAATCTATGTTGACGACATAATTTTCGGATCCACCAACTCAAACTTTTTAAAAGAATTTATAAAAATAATGGAAAATGAATTTAAAATGAGCTTAGTTGGTGAGCTCAATTTCTTCTTAGGACTGCAAATTAAGCAAACCAGGGATGGTAACTATGTTCACCAGTCAAAATATGCTAAAGAGTTAATTAAGAAATTTAAAATGGATAACTCCAAAAGCATAAGTACCCCTATGGCCGCAAATGTCAAGATTGATAGTGACCCTGAAGGTAAACCTGTAGATCTTACACTATACCGAAGTATGATTGGAAGTCTACTTTACCTTATAGCTAGTAGACCTGATATCCTATTCTCTGTAGGAATGTGTGCTAGGTACCAAACTTGTGCTAAGAAATCCCACTTAGCAGCCCTAAAAAGAGTACTTAGGTACATTAAGGGCACCCTAAATGTATGGATTTAGTATCCTAGGACTTCTACCTTTGAACTGTCAGGATATTCTGATTCTGACTATGCTGAATGCAAATTTGATAAAAAAAAGTATAAGTGGAAGCTGCCAACTTTTAGGAAATAGTCTAGTCAGCTGGTGCAGTAGAAAGCAACACTGCGTAGCCCTATCTACAACCGAAGTAGAATATGTTGCTTTAGGAGAGTGTGTGGCACAACTCTTATGGATGATGCACACTCTTAAGGACTTCCAGCTTAACTACACCCAAACCCAAGTTTACATTGATAACATAAGCTCAATCAATCTAACTAAAAACTCAATTCAACACTTAAGAACAAAGCATATAGAAGTTAAACATCACTTTGTAAGGGATCATGTAGCTAGGGGTGACATAGTCCTTAAACATGTGGACTCAAAGTCAAACCTAGCTGATATCTTTACCAAACCCTTACCTGAGTCTGAGTTTAGCTCACTAAGAAGGTAGTTAGGGTTATGCTTAGTAGAATAGGACTGCTTTACATGTTTTTTTTGGTTTACTTTCTTATCTATTAATTAATTTTTTATGAAAAAAATTCATTTCTTTTATTAAAGTCTTGAAATTTAAAATGATTTTCTGACCTAGTTTTTTTTCAAAAACTTACCCCCTTTAAAACTAGGGTTTTTTCACAAATAGACTTAGCTTAGGCCTTAACCCTAGAACTGCATGCACCTATAGATCTAGAAGCCATCATCTCACAAGCACCTTAGGGTACTTTTGATTGATAACCTAGACTGGGTTGAGATGCTTAGGTCTATGCCTTGATTCAAGATGCTTTAAGTCAGTGCATCTGCAGTAATTGGGGCAATAAATACCAATTGAACAACAATCAGGTTAAGTGTCAAACTTAGAAAATCTAACTTGAACAGATCACTTAACTTGAGTAACCCTAGCGAAAGCTATTGTTTATGACAGTTAGTAAGTAGCTAACTGGGTTAGACAGGACCTGAAAAAGAAGATGTAATATGGTTTGGTCCAGTTTATGCTTCTTAGAGTTGGTTCAATACAAAACTTCATTTTCTTTGCTCTAATTTTTTTTGCTATAATTAGTTTTTTTTGATATATGGCAAAGGGGGAGAGAAAGGAAAGGAGAAAAGAAATGTTTTCACAAAACTTTTATCTCCTTTTTCAAAAAGTAAAGCAAATAACAAAAATGCTTTAAAATGTTTTTCAAATCTAAGTATTTCAAAAATTAAAATTTTTCTAAGTATGAAAAACTTTTTCTGGAAATTTTTCTAAGTAGGAAAAACTTTTTCTGAAAATTTTTCTAAGTATGGAAAAACTTTTTATGAAAATTATCTAAATATGAAAAACTTTTTTTAGAAAATTTTTCTAAGTATGAAAAAACTTTTTCTAAAACTTTCCTAAGTATGGAAAAACTTTTTCTGAAAATTTTCCAAGTATAATATGAAAAACGTTTTCTGAAAATTTTCTAAGTATGTAAAAACCTTCTGGAAATCTTTGCTTGCAAAGATCTAAAGCACTTAGAAGATTTACAAAAACCCACATAACTTTAAAAAACTCAGGGGGAGAATTTTCGCTTCAGGGGGAGGAAACTGAATATTGTTAATTCATTGCTTGTTATCTGTTTTTAACTTAACTTTTTGAACCGTGTTGTCATAAATCGAAAAGGGGGAGATTGTTGGTGCAGGAAGCACCTAAGTCAAACCTGGGTTTTGATAATGGCAAAGGGTTCAGAAGTTAAGGTGTTAATGTAATCTAACAAGGTTTACTAAGTGTGCAGGAAAAGTCCTAGGTACTCTAGGCAAGAAGTCCTAGCAAAGGGCTGGACAAGAAGTCCTGGTCAAGGACTGGGCAAGAAGACCTGACCGGAAGTTGGGCAAAGAAGTCTTGGTCGAGGACTAGGCAAGAAGTCCTGGCGAAGGGCTGGGCACCGAAGACCTGACCGGAAGTTGGGAACGAAGACCTGATCAGGTGGATTGGGCAAAAGTCCAACCGGTGGAGCCAGTTGGCAAAAGGTAAACTCTCCTGAGAGGAGTAGGTGAGGACGCATTCCACGTCGAGGGAACAGTAGGCGTCGGTTCGACCTAGGGTTCCATTTGGGAGACCCAAAGTTAGAACCAAGACAGCTTAGGCTGTAAATAATGGCTAACATGTTTGCTTCTTTTTGTTTTGGAACTAACCTTGGTTGCAGGGATCGAAGGACTGGTTTTTTGCAGCTGAGGTGCCTCAATGGAGTGAGGTGCCTCATTGGGGCTAGGCGCCCGGATGGATACGGGCGCCCGTATGGATACAGGCACCCCAGTTGAAGGCTAACCCAAAACAAGCGAAGCAAAACTCCCACGAAGCCTCTGGACATACTCAGCTCATGCGCCCGAGACCATACAAGCGCCCCCATCAGCTCAGGCACCTCTGTGAAGATAGATAAGCGCTGACCGAGCTTACGGATAAGAGATTGTGCAGGAAAGGCCACGTGTAGGCACCCCTATTGACACAGGCGCCTCCATGGGTGCTATAAAAGAGGCACCCCCAAGTCTTCGAAGAACATCGCTCTCAACGCTCCAAGCACTTTCGTTCAAGCGCTACGCTCCGACAACCTCCGACTTCGAGATTCCAGCGCCGACGACAACTCTCTGCTCCGAAATTCGATCCACCTCGGGCATCGGTAAATTTAAATTATGAAAGTGTTGTTAATTCAATTTCCAATTCTATATCTGTACTGTCAAGTTGTAAAAGATTTTTCGAATATAGAATTGCCCAAATTAAACGGTCAAGGACCGTGGGTCTTGGAGTAGGAGCCGACCGCGACTCCGAACCAAGTAAAACCAACCTGTGCTCGCGATTGGTTTATTATTTTCTGCTGCGTATCTTCTCTATTTTTTCCGAAAAGTTGATCTCGATATTCACCCCCCCCCCCTCTATCGAGTTTCTACGATCCAACAGAGAGAGGGACCTAAGACCTTCCAGAAGGCATACTCCACCCCTTTCTCACTGGACATCGTAGAAGATCCCATGCCGAAGTAGTTCCGTGGTCTCGAAATTACCGACTACGACGGGAAGACGGAGCCAGAGGACCATGTCTGCAAATTCGAGAACGTGACCCTCTTGCACCAGTACACAGATGGTGTTAAGTGTCGAGTGTTCTTGATCACTCTGTTGGGAGCCGCCCAAAGATGGTTCCAGAGACTGCCCCAGGGTTCTATAAACTCCTTCATGGAGTTTAGAACCGCGTTCCTGCATCACTTTGCTAGCAACCGTCGATATCAAAAGACGACATTAAATCTGTTCGCCCTTAAGTAGAAGGAGAAGGAACCGTTGAAGGATTATATCCAGCAGTTCAATCGGGTGGCGCAAGATGTGCCAACCGCAACATCGGAGATCCTTGTCAGTGCCTTCACGCAGGGTCTCTCCGAAGGTGACTTCTTCCGGTCATTGGTGAAGAAGTCGCCAACCAATTTTGATGACCTGTTGGGGCGCTCCGTCAAGCATGTCAACGTCGAGGAAGTGCAGCATGCTTGCCACAAAGAACCAGCCGGAGCTCCTATACAGACCATGGTACGCTTGGAAAGAAGGGAATCACCAGCACCGGTACGGGCGAAAGACCCTCGTTCTGGGAAGGATCACTGGGCTGGTAAGAGAAGGCTAGTAAAAACAGTTGACACCAAAGAACCGGAGCCACCAAAGAAGTACTGCGATTTCCACGGCAGTACCACACACTCTACATAAGAGTGTCATGCCTTGAAGAAAAGGTTGTCGAAGGAAGCGGATAACAAGCCTCAGAAGCGATGGAAGAAAGTGGGGTATCGCCAGAGGTCCCCACGGCAGAGTCTTTCTCCCCGTAAATGCCAGTCAGGAGAAGAAGGAACCCGGCGGTGATCTTGGTCACGTTCCCGGGGGAGGAATCGGGAGGTGACGCCTTGTCGATCTCTCTCCCCTGAACGAGAACCCAAGAAAGGCAAGGCTCCTGTGCGAGGTCCCCCTTTAGGCCACGTGGGAGTGATCTCCGGAGGCCATACCGGAGGAGACTCTAACCAGGCAAGGAAGGCCACACTCGGCTATTGGAGAACTACTCCATCAGAACAAGCAGTAGCCAGCGCAGAGGCCCCGTCATCTCATTCAGCCTAGATGACATAGAAGAAGTGGAGACCCCTCATGAGGACGCCCTGGTCATTTTGCACACATAGCAAATTATGAAGTTAAGCGTGTCTTCGTGGATACAGGTAGTTCTGTGAACATCCTGTACAAGGCAGCCTTGGACCAGATGCAGATCGATGAGGATAAGGTATGTCCGGTCTCCACTCTTCGGCTTCACTGGATAACGAGTGCAGCCAATAGGGTAAATCTCTCTATCCCTGTCATTGGGAGCTGACACGCTGGAGAGGACAAGGAGGACTCCTTTCCTGGTCGTGGATGCGCCCTCGTCCTACAACGCCATCCTCGGACGCCCAGCACTCAGTGTATTCCAGGTGGTGGTCTCAGTCTACCACCAAACAATCAAGTTCCCGGTGGGCGAGCAAGTGGTCGAGGTCAAGGGGGATCAACTAGCTTCCCGGCGATGTTAAAGCGGAGTGATCAAGTCCGAAGCTCGCAAGAACTCGAAGGCTGATGAAGCTCTACAAATCGACCTCGCCAACCCTTGAGAGGAGTGTTAGGACCTTGTCGTTTGCTAGAGGGGGTGAAAAGCAATTCTCGATTCCTCTTCCTACAATGTTAGCGTGCGCAAGCGGAAATACTAATAACAAAATCAAACAATCGCTAACACGTCACCTTTACGTGGTTCGGAGATAAAGCTCCTGCTCCACGGCTGTCCGTAAGGTGGACGATCCCGATCCGTCGGTGGATGACTCTCCGAAAGACCTCCGGCTAGCTAGTGTAGCTATTTGTGGGTGGAGAAACCTCGCAATACTTCTGAGCACAAAGACTACTAATTAGCCTTTAACCAAAGACAATTTCGTCAAAAACTCTCAGCCAAAATCAAGCCCCTTTAAATAGTGCTCTAGGCTGAAATGACCGTTACCAGTCGACTGGTCCATTACCAGTCGGCTGGTCGAATTTGAATAGCAATTCAAATTCTGGTCACCATCAGTCGACAGGTCCTGGACCAATCGACTGATCTTTCTGTGGACCCTATCAGTCGACTGGTCCCTCACCAGTCGACTGGTCCACTCCCTAAGTCTAGGGTTACCCTTCCCGAGTACATTTCTCTCAGCACTCGACCCCTCACGACTTAGCCCCCGAGTACAATTCCCTCAACACTCGAAACCTCACAATCTCGTTGACTCTTCATCCAGCAACCTCTATCTGTTGCCTTCAAGCCCTCTTCAACTTTGACTCTCATCCCTCAGATGAGCACACAAGCCCTCATCTTGCCTCCATGTCATCCTTCACACATGCCTCGAAGTCTGCTTCCCTCAGCTCATCGTTCCTGCTGCAACAACCTTGACCTGTTGCCATCAAGCCCTCATCGACTTTGGCCTTCGTCCCTCAGATACGCATACAAGCCCTCGGCTTGCCTCCATGCCATCCTTCACGTACGCCTCGAAGTCCTCTTCCCTCGGCTCATCGTCCCTGCTTTGTTCATGCTCCCTCGGATGCACACACAAGCCCATGACTTGCCTCTATGCCACCCTTCACCGTACCCGAAGACGTCCAATTAAGTCTATGTGTATCCTACAAATCTGCACACTCACATACACATATTAGATCAACATGAAACCCTAACTTAATCATATTGACACACACACATCAAAACCATGAACTCCTCGATCATACTTGGGTCAATTGCCCCAACAATCTCCCCCTTTTTGATGTTTGGCAATACGTTTAAGTTAGGGAAAACAAATAGCAAATATTCATGGATCCTATCACAAGTCATCTTCATACCTAACCTCCACAAGAGTTTAGGACTTTTACCAAACCGGGCTTTTTAAAACCTCTCCAAGGCTCCCCCTACATTGGACTTATAAAGGCTTTTTAAGAACCTCTCCAAGGTTCCCCTTACGCCACCAAATGAGCAACAATGCTCCCCCTTTACCTAAGTTCCCCCTTGTCCTAGGATTTCTTGCAAAGGCGTATTTGGTTTCCCACTTAAACCCAACACTTCATTCCCTTTGCCACACATCAAAAAGATTCTAACAATTTTTCTCTTATTGGATCGTTTAACTTCTAATGATCATAAACACAGTGTACTAACCCCCCATAAGATTACACACTTATTTTACATCATTAGGACACCTTTTGACTGCTGAAAAGCCATTTTAGCCCATATCAGTCGACTGCCCCTGGACCAGTCGACTAGCACCCTGAAAATCCCAATTTCAGCATTTCTGACCCAATTTCAGAAATATACCAGAAATTCCATAAATATTCAAAAATTCTCAAATTTTGTGGAGAGGTTTGTGATACCCATATCTACTTGGGAAAAATAGATTCAAATATGTATCTATCACCATTCCTAAGATTGACACAAAACCCAAAACTAGCTAAATGATTCAATTGAATCTTGACCTAAAGTCCTAGTTTTGACCTCCTATTGATGTCTTTTCCCATACCAATCCACAATGCATCCCTAACATTGATTTATATGACATTTATACATCAAAAATTAATTTTCATGCAATATGACCCCAATGTCATATTTTCATGCATGGAACTTAAACCTATTGTGCCAAATCCCTAGGATTGAGACTTCAAATCCGTCTCCATATTCTTTCGCACACTCCATGACCCATCTAGACTTCCGAGACAAATCCTCCCGGGATCCATAGACCATGGGTCCCAACTTGGCTCCTAGAGATCCCCCTTGAGCTCTTAGCCTTAGCCACCTCCCTAGGTGACTAAACATATGCTAGGCCATACCGGTGTACCTCCGGTGAATCTTGGTCTACAACCCTAACTTTCTTAACCTTGGTCCCCTTGTCCTTAGTTAAAACTTTCTTCTTGCTTTTAAATGGCACCCCCTTGTCGTTTTTGGACTTCACCTCCTTGTCATAGTTATATGCTACCTAGCATATTTCTTTTCATTGGCATCGGAGTGTTGAGGCAATCTGTGGTCCGGAGTGACCAAGTGTTTTGATGTTTGGGCAAAGGGTTTAAGTTAGGTTTACCCTTGTGTTCTTATATGTGTATGTTGAGTGTGCAGGTTGTACAGGTTACACATATAGACCTGACTGGACGGCCTTGGTACGGTGAAGGGTGACATGGAGACAAGTTGGAGGCTTGTGTGCACCTGAGGGACTTTGGAGAGCAGGGATGATGAGCTGAGGGGCACGGACTTCGAGGCATGCATGAAGGATGGTATGGAGGCAAGCTGGAGACTTGCGTGCATCCGAGGGACGGAAGTCGAAGATGAAGAGGGCGCGAAGGCAATAGTCGAGGCTGTGGATGAGGAGTCAGTCGAGTCATGAGGGTACGAGTGCAGTGTGATTGTATTCGGGAAATCCTAGGGTTTGAGTGCAGAGTGGAATGTACTCAGGAAGGGTAACCTTAGGTGGGTGAGTAGACCAGTCGACTGGCCTGGGCGCAGTCGACTGATGGAACTCACAGAAAGGTCTCAACCCTGGGACCAGTCGACTGCCCAGGGGGTAGTCGACTGGTAGGTGGCTGGTGAGTTGGCTGAGAATTCGAACGTTGGGGTGCAACGGTCAAATTTCAGTGGCACCAGTCGACTGCCCTGGGGGCAGTCGACTGGTGGCGAGGGTTTCAGCCCGAGTCCTATTTAAAGAGGACTTCGTGGTGGCTAAGTTCTTTGACGAATCTTGTCTTGGTTAAAGGCAAGATAGTAGTCTTTGTGCTCAGGTCGTGTCAAGGTGCTATGGCGAGGTTTCTCCATCCACAAGGAGCGTCAGAATTAGCCGGAGGTTATCAAGGGAGTGATCCACTGACGGATTCTTGGATTAGTCACCCGTCCGGGGTGGATACCAAGTAAATCTTTCATGTTAGCATTGGTTAGTTTTTGTTTTATTGTTTTTATTGTATATTCCGTTGTGCAACTAACCGTGTAGGAAGAAAGGGGTTTAAAAATTACTATTCACCCCCTCTAGCAAACGCTAGTCAATCCATCAGTTTGTATCAGAGCGAGGACCGCTTGTGATCGGACTAACCGCCGAGGGAGCACACGCTAGAGGGAAAAGAAAATGGAAGATAAGTTCGGGGACGACATCTACACTCCACCGGCCTACAACCATGAGAATTTCGGATATTGAAAAGAGAGAATGGAGGCATGGTTTGGAATGGAGTGAGACCTTCGGATCGCGCTTGAAGAGCCCTTCGAGATTCCAAAGGATAAGGATGGGAAGAGGCTTAGACCTAGGTATTGGAATCAAGAGCAACAAGAACAAGCAAGGGCAAATAAAAAGGTAATGGGTATATTGATTGATATTGTGCCTAACAAAATTTTGAGTTGTGTAGGGGCATACCAAAATGCATGTGAACTGTGGAGCAATTTGAAAGAATATCATGAAAGTCCTACACAAGTTCAAGAGCCCAAGGAGAAAAGTCAAATGAGTCAAGAAGTAGAAGAAGAAAAGGAAGTATCTACATCTTCAAGTGAGGAAGAGAGTGAAAGATCATCAACCTCCTCAAGAGAAGAAAAGGAGGTATCGATTTCAAGAATTGAGGTGGAGGAGAGACCCTCAACCGTACCGGATTAAGAGGAGGCATCCACATCATCAAAAGTTGAAGAAGAAGTTCCAACCTCCCCCAAAGCCAAATCAAAAGAACATATCACATGCTTTGGTTGCAACGAAAAGGGGCACTACAAGGACAAGTGCCCAAAAGGTAAAAAGGAGATAAAATCTAAACGCATTTCAAATTCTTTTAAATCTAACGTGGGTTGTAGGAATGAAGAGGCCCAAGCTAAAAAGAAGAAGATCTGATGCTTCACATGTGGAGAGCTAGGGCACTACCATACTAAGTGTCCTAGAAAAGGAGAAATAAAGAAAATGGAGCATCTAAGAAGATGAGAGAAGGAGGAAAGAAATAAGAGAAGAAGATCACATCAAGGGAGAACTTCAAGGGTAAGGGAGATAATTTCTAACCCTAGGGTAAAATTTAATTCAATTTCAAGTTCCTCATTACATATTAGAAATAATGTCAATCATCCCTCCATGCATGCTAGAGTTAATGAAAAATGCTTAATGGTACATAATTTTGATTTTAAATATCATAATAGGACTAGGGTTAACAAGGTAGATCAAAACCCTAGGAAAAGCATGCATCATGATAGACCTAAGACTTTTGTATCTAAGGATCATGACACTAATCCCAAGAAGGGAAGGAATGTGCCTAGAAAGGAGGGTAAGTCTAGAAATGTCTAAAGTGGACACATGGACTCAAAGGTTCAAAACTTAGAAAGGGAAAATCAAGCCTTGACGGCAAGACTTGATACTTTAGAAAAGACCCTAGAAAGATTCACGATTGGATAAAAGGGTCTAGACATGGTGTTGGGTGGTTTAAATTGCACCAATGATAGATCGGGGTTGGGATACCAATCTAGGAACTCCCATGCCAAGGGAAAGAAATATGCTGAGGTAGCATATGATTATGGCAAGAAGGGGGAGTTCAAAAATGGCAAAGGGGTGCCATTTAAAGGAAAAAGAAATGACTTAACCAAAGACAAGGTGTCTAAGGTTAAGAGGGTTGAGTTTGTGGGCCAAGAGTCACCGGGGAAACACCGGTGTGGTCTAGTGTTTGTTGAGTCACCTAGGGAGGTGGCTAGGGCTAAGAGCTCAAGGGGGAGCTCTAGGAGCCTTTGGGATATATGGTTGATGGACCTTGGGAGGGGGTGCTCCTAGAGGTCTAGATGGACCATGGAGTGTGCCAAAAGAATTGGAGACGGACTTGAGTCTCAATTCTTGGGTTTTGGCACGGTGTTTTTGAGTTTCATGCATGGAAATATGATTTTGGGGGCATATTGCATGAAAATTAGTTTTTGATGTGTAATTGCCATGTAAATCAATGCTAGGGATGCATTGTGGGTTGGTATTGGCAGTAACATCAAGAGAAAACCAAAACTAGGACTTTAGGTCAAGAGTTTATTGAACTTTTTAGCTAGTTTTGGGTTTTGTATCAAACTTGGGAATGATGATAGATACATTTTGGAATGTATTTTTCCCAAGTAGGTATGTGTACCACAAATGTCTCCACAAAATTTGAGAATTTTTGAAGATTTGTGGAATTTCTGACGCATTTCTGAATTTCGTCAAAAAGGCTGAAATTTTGATTTTCAGAGTATCAGTCGACTGCCCTGGGGGGCAGTCGACTGGTAATGGCTGAATTAAGTTTCAGCAGCTGGGTATGTGTCTAAATGATGCAAAACAAGTGTATGAGGGGCTAGTACACATTGTTTATGTCATTGGGGATTAAAAGAACCGATAATTAGGATATTGTTGGGTTCTTTTTGATGTTAGACAAAGGGGGAGAAGTGTTGGGTTTAAGTTGGGAAACCAAACACACCTTTGCTAGAAACCCTAGGTTTAGGGGGAGCTAAGATAAAGGGGGAGCATGGTTGCTCCATCCTTGGCGTAAGGGGAACCTTGGAGAGGTTCTTAAAAAACCTTTGTAAGTCCAATGTAGGGGGAGCTTGAGAGGAGTTTTAAAAAGCCCGATTTTGGTGAAAAATCCTAACTTGGAGGGTTAGGTGTGTGAAAAAAGTCCTAACTTGGAGAGTTAGGTGTGGGATGCCTTGGGATAAAATCCATTTTTGCATTGCATATGCATTATTTTGCTATTTGACTACTATCTTGCTTCCCTAATTTAAATGTATTGTCAAACATCAAAAAGGGGGAGATTGTTGAGGCAATCTGTGGTCCGGAGTGACCAAGTGTTTTGATGTTTGGGCAAAGGGTTTAAGTTAGGTTTACCCTTGTGTTCTTATATGTGTATGTTGAGTGTGCAAGTTGTACAGGTTACACATATGGACTTGACTGGACGGCCTTGGTACGGTGAAGGGTGACATGGAGACAAGCTGGAGGCTTGTGTGCACCCGAGGGACTTTGAAGAGCAGGGACGATGAGCTGAGGGGCATGGACTTCGAGGCATGCATGAAGGATGGTATGGAGGCAAGCTGGAGACTTGTGTGCATCCGAGGGACGGAAGTCGAAGATGAAGAGGGCGCGAAGGCAATAGTCGAGGCTGCGGATGAGAAGTCAGTCGAGTCGTGAGGGTACGAGTGCAGTGTGTTTATACTTGGGAAATCCTAGGGTTTGAGTGCAGAGTGGAATGTACTCAGGAAGGGTAACCTTAGGTGGGTGAGTAGACCAGTCGACTGGCCTGGGGGCAGTCGACTGATGGAACTCACAGAAAGGTCT
This sequence comes from Boesenbergia rotunda, assembly GCA_024364735.1. Classification (NCBI taxonomy): domain Eukaryota; kingdom Viridiplantae; phylum Streptophyta; class Magnoliopsida; order Zingiberales; family Zingiberaceae; genus Boesenbergia; species Boesenbergia rotunda. The sequence goes on along the minus strand of JAGFNQ010000422.1, from coordinate 53,170 downwards.
CAGCCATGGGACCAGTCGACTGCCCTGGGGGTAGTCGACTGGTAGATGGCTGAGAATTCGAACGTTGGGGTGCAACGTCGAATTTCAGTGGCACCAGTCGACTGCCCTGGGGGCAGTCGACTGGTGGCGAGGGTTTCAGCCCGAGTCCTATTTAAAGAGGACTTCGTGGTGGATGAGTTCTTTGACGAATCTTGTCTTGGTTAAAGGCAAGATAATAGTCTTTGTGCTCAGGTCGTGTCAAGGTGCTGTGGCGAGGTTTCTCCACCCATAAGGAGCGACAGAGTTAGCCGGAGGTTATCCGGGGAGTGATCCACCGATGGATTCTTGGATTAGTCACCCGTCCGGGGTGGATACCAAGTAAATCTTCCGTGTTAGCATTGGTTAGTTTTTGGTTTATTATTTTTATTGTATATTCCGCTGTGCAACTAACCGTGTAGGAAGAAAGGGGTTCGAAAATTGCTATTCACCCCCCTCTAGCAAACACCAGTCAATCCATCATGGAGAACTTAGATCGGTATCCTAGACCCAATCTATCATTGTCAGGTTTTTGACTACCCAACCTCATACCTACACCCTTAGATCCAATAGTGAATCTATCTAGGGTTTTCTCCATTTCTTCAAGTCTTGCCTCCAAGACTTGATTTTCCAACTCTATAGCTCTAACCCTAGAGCCAACATGTTTACCTTGGACATTCCTAGACTTACCTACCTTTCTAGGCATGTGTCTCCCCTTCTTGGGATTTGTGCCTTGATCCTTAGGTTTAGAGGTTCTAGGTTTATCATGATGCATGAATTCCCTAGGGTTTTGATATGCAACATTAACCCTATTTTTATCATGATATCTAAAATCAAACCTATGCATGGATAAATAGTTTTCATTATTTCTAACATGCATGAAGGAGTTTAAATTTGAATTATATTTAAACTTAAAGTTAGGGATTACCTCCCTTACCCTTGTAGCTCCCCCTTGATGTGGGTTTTTCTTCTTCTCCTTCTTCTCCCATTTCCTCAAATGCTCTAATTTTTTGAATTCTCCTTTTCTTGAGCATTTGGTGTGGTAGTGTCCTAGCTCACCACACATGAAGCACCTTATATGCTTCTTATCCTTTTTTGCTCTATCCCTACAACTCATGTTAGTGTTCAAATTATTTGAATTGAGTTTAAGGGTTACCTCCTTTTTCTTACCCAATGGACACTTGTCTTTGTAGTGTCCCTTTTGATTGTATCCAAAACAAATTATGTGATCCTTAGCAAATTATGTGATCCTTTGACTTTGCTTTGATGGAGGTGGAAGCTTCTTCTTGCTCCGGTGTCAAGGGTGGTCCCTCCTCCCCCTCAATCCTTGAAGGGGAGACCTCCTCTTCTTCCCTTGATGAAGTGGATAATCTTTCACTTTCTTGTGTCACTTCACTTGAGGAGATGGATGAATCTTTTTCTTCTATCTCCTCCTCTTCGGATGTTGAGCCTCTTTCCTCATCCGATGGGTCCTTCTCCTCTTCTTGGACCATTAAGCTTATTTCCTTGGGCTCTTCCACTACTTAAGCTTGTGTAGGGTTTTCATGAAGCGCCAACATCTTGCTCCATAATTCATGCGCATTTTTATATTCACCTACACCACTAATTATATCATTAGGCAAAACCTCAAGTAATATTGAAATTACCTTTTTATTTGCCTTCGATTGAGTTTGTTGCTCCTTGGTCCAATATCATGGTCGGAGCTTCTTCCCATGCTTATCCTTCGGGGCCTTAAATGGATATTTTAGTGCGATCATTAGCTTCCAATCCATATTGAACCATACTTCTATTCGCATCCTCCAATAATCAAAACTCTCGCGGTCATAAGGAGGTGGAATGTTGATGTCGTCCCCTAATCTTTCTTCGAGTGCCATTTCCTCTAACTTTTTGCTCTCCCGACGATTAGTCCGTAGATGAGTGAACCAAGCTCTGATACCACTTGTTAGGACCTTGTCGTTTGTTATAGGGGGGTGAATAGCAATTCTCGATTCCTCTTCCTACAATGTTAGCGCGTGCAAGCCGAATTACTAATAACAAAATCAAACAATCGCTAACACGTCACCTTTACATGGTTCAGAGATAAAAGCTCCTACTCCACGGCTGTCCGTAAGGTGGACGATCCCAATCCGTCGATGGATGACTCCCCGGAAGACCTCCGGCTATCTCGTGTAGCTCCTTGTGGGTGGAGAAACCTCACCACAATCCGTACAACACTTTTGAGCACAAAGACTACTAATTGGCCTTTAACCAAAGACAATTTCATCAAAAACTTTCAGCCAAAACCGAGCCCCTTTAAATAGTGCTCTAAGCTGAAATGACCGTTACCAATTGACTGGTCCATTACCAGTCGACTGGTTGAATTAGAATAACAATTCAAAGTCTGGTCACCATCAGTCGACTGATCTTTCTGTGAACCCTATCAATCGACTGGTCCCTCACCAGTCGACTGGTCCACTCCCTTAGTCTAGGGTTACCCTTCCCGAGTACATTTCTCTCAGCACCTGACCCCTCACGACTTAGCCCCCGAGTACAATTCCCTCAGCACTCGAAATCTCACGACCTGGTTGACTCTTAATCCAGCAGCCTCGATCTTTTGCCTTCAAGCCCTCTTCGACTTTGGCTCCCGTCCCTCAGATGAGCACACAAGCCCTTAGCTTGCTTCCATGCCATCCTTCACGCATGCCTCGAAGTCCGCATCCCTCAGCTTATCGTTCCTGCTGCAGCAGCCTCGACCTGTTGCCTTCAAGTCATCTTCAACTTTGGCCCTCGTCCCTCAGATGCACATACAAGCCCTCGGCTTGCCTCCATGCCATCCTTTATGTACGCCTCGAAGTCCACTTCCCTCGGCTCATCGTCCCTACTTTGTCCATGGTCCCTCGGATGCACACACAAGCCCACAACTTACCTCCATGCCACCCTTCACCGTACCCGAAGATGTCCAACCAAGTCTATGTGTATCCTGCAAACCTGCACACTCACATACACATATTAGATCAACATGAAACCCTAACTTAATCATATTGACACACACACATCAAAACCATGATCTCCTCGATCATACTAGGGTCGATTGCCCCAACAAGGAGTAAGGGCACAAAGAAGAATGGAGGGAGGTTGAGAGTGAAGAAATTCAAATACACCCTCGATAGTTAGGGGGGTTATAAGGATTGATGCTGACCTCACACCAGAGCTGAGAAGCCATTTGATTGACTGCTTGCGGAACCATCAAGACGTGTTTGCGTGGGCTACTGAGGAGATCAAAGGAGTCACCCCAGTCTTGGCCACGTATCGCTTGCATGTGACCCCCGGGGCTCGTCCGGTGAAGCAAAGACGAAGACATTTCGCGCCCAAGCATGACAAAGCTATCAGGGAGGAGGTTGCCAAGTTGTTGAAGGCTGGACACATAAGAGATGTTCAATTCCCAACTTGGTTGGCTAATGTAGTACTTGTCCCTAAGCTCGGGGGTAAATGACAGGTTTGTATTGACTTATAGATTTAAATAAAGCCTGCCCTAAAGACTGCTATCCCCTGCCTCAGATAGATAGATTGGTAGATTCCACCTCAGGTTGTGAGTTTATTTCTATGTTGGATGCCTACCAGGGGTACCACCAAGTTCCTCTCGCACCGGAAGATCAAGAAAAGGTCAGCTTTGTGATGGCAGATGACACTTATTGCTATAACGTCATGCCTTTCGGGTTGCGCAACGCCGGGGCAACCTATCAACGGATGATGGACAAGGTCTTCAGGCATCAGATCGGGAGGAACATTGAAGTTTATGTAGTTGACATCCTGGTCAGGATAGACAATGGGAAAGATATGATAGCTGACCTGGAAGAGACATTGGCCACCCTGAGGGCTAACTGACTGAAGTTGAACCCAATCAAGTGTCTGTTCAGAGTGAAGAGTGGCTAGTTCTTAGGGTATATGGTGACAAAGACGGGGATCAAGGCCAATTCAGATAAAGTGAAGGTCATCCTCGACATGCCATCTCCTCGTAACTTCAAGGAGGTACAGCGGCTGAACGGAAGAATTACAACCCTATCCAGGTTCATCTCCAAGTCTGCCAACAGGACCCTGTCATTCTTCAAGATTCTGAGAAAGACAGTCAAGTTCGACTGGGACGACCAGTGTGAGAAGGCGTTTACAGATCTGAAATCCTATCTTGCTAAGCTCCCCATCCTTTATAAGCCAGTGGAAGGGGAAACATTATTCGTTTGCCTGTCCACAGCTGAACAAGCAGTGGGCTCTGCACTCATCCGAGAAGAAAACACTGTGCAGTATCTGGTCTACTTCTTCGGACACCTCCTAAAGGATGCAGAGACACGCTACACTACAATGGAGAAGTTGGCCTACACTTTGGTATTAATGGCCCGAAGGCTCAGGCCATACTTCTTAGCACACCTTATCGTGGTTCTCACCAACAACCCGCTAAGACGAGTGCTCACCAATCCGGAAGCCTTGGGTCGGCTGATCAAATGGACAGCAGAGCTGAGCGAATACAGGATAGAGTACCAGCCCCATACTGCCATCAAGGCACATGCCCTTTCGGACTTCATGCTCGAAGATGTTCCGGAGCCCGAAGCTGAGGGAGTTTGGAAGATTTATATCGAGGGTGTTAGGATCTGGGATGGCTAGAGAGGGGGGTGTGAATAGCCACCCACTAAAACCTTTGCTCTTTTTGTTTCTGGGATCAAGTTAGCAGCGAGAAAATAGAACAGAAAGAAATACAACAGAACAAACACTAACTCAACAGATTTACAAGGTTCGGGGATAACTTGCCCCTACTCCTTGGCGTGCCCGTGAGGTGGGTGATCCCTTGATCTTTGACAGATCAGACCCCGGAGCGAATTCGGCTAAGAACTTCTCCTTCTCGGTGGAGTAACCTCTCCATAAGCGTCTCAGAAGAATATAAGTTAAGCACAGGAGACTGGAGAAGCTTACACAATAGATGAGGTAGAAAGATCTGGCATGAAGAAACAATGCAAAGAACACAACACAACACCACAGCAAAAACCCACAGCAAAACCCTTTGCTTCGTTTTCTTTCTCATTTTTTGTCTTCTCTGTTTCGCCAGCCTCTTCGTCTTAAGCTTCCTTCTACACACCTACAGGCGTCACCCACTGACCTCTTATGAGCTCTCAGTTCACTGAAGTCCTCTTCAGCTGAAGGTTTAGGTCAGTCGTCACCCACTGACCCCATCTGAGCTCTTAGCCTACCTCCTCAGCTGAAGCTTCAGGTCGTCAGGTGCCATTGAAACCTGCAAGTGTATACCAAACAAAATAGCACAGATAAAAGTCACCCTGGACCCTTCTTCTTGCTCCTCCATTTGACTTTCACAGCTCTGTATCATCTGCACACTCACAGAGTTATTAGCAAAGCAAATCAGAAGCAAATCAGGAATCTGACAACTGTTTGAATTAAAGTTCTAAGGCGTTGATCGGTCACCCTGACCGATCAGACTCCCTCTTGATCGATCAGACTCCATTCTGATCGATTCAGTGAAGTTTTGATCGGTCTCACTGACCGATCAGAGATCAGGGATCGGTCACCAGACCGATCACAAACCTTACTAGAAGTTCAGGGTTTAGAGGGTCAAGACCCCTGATCGGTATCACTGACCGATCAGCCACGGCCTGATCGGTCAGGCTGACTGATCAGCTAGGTGGCTAATCGGTCCAGCTGACCGATCAACATAAAGCCTGACCGATCAGGCTCCCTCCTGATCGGTCCCGGCTGGTGCTGATCGGTCACACTGACCGATCAGAAATTCCTCTGATCATTCTGTGAACATTCTGATCATTTTCTGATCGATCACCAGACCGTTCAGAAGGCCTTCTGATTTCTCAGAAGCTTTCTGGATCAGTCAACAGTCCGATCAAACATCCTGGATCAGTCCTATGATCGATCTACTATCAACTGAGTTCGTGCCAACTCCCTTCAGACCGATCCAGCTAATCATTTCGACCCTAAGTCCAGATAACAGGCTCCCTTGCATTCTCTGACTCAGTCTGGTCTCGGAGAACGAGCTACCGAGCCCTCTCCAACTTATCCCAGTCCAGAGAACGAGCTACCTAGCCCTCTCTTACCAGTACACTTAATGCTCAGTCCCCCGGACCAAGACTTCATGCCCAGCTTCACTCACCGGGACTTAGTCCAACGTAGCTTCAATCACTAGGACCCAACTTCACTCACCAGGATTTACTTCACCTAGCTTCACTCACTAGGATTTCCTTCACCTAGCTTCCCTTGCTAGGACCCGGCTTCACTCACCAGGATTTACTTCACCTAGCTTCACTCACTAGGATTTCCTTCACCTAGCTTCCCTTGCTAGGACCCGACTTCACTCACCAGGATTTACTTCACCTAGCTTCACTCACTAGGATTTCCTTCACCTAGCTTCCCTTGCTAGGACCCGGCTTCACTCACCAGGACTTTTGCCCAGCTTCACTCATCAGGACTTCGTGCTCAGCTTCACTCACCAGGACTTTTGATCCGAATTTAACTATCTGTTCTCAATTCTCACTCAATCGAACTTAAATCGGTGTCAACATCAAAACAACAATCAGGTCAGACTGCATCTACAGATGGGTCATCCAACAGCAAGTACAGCAGAGTCGGAGTGCTAATGGTTTCCCCTAGGGGAGATACGTTGCATTTATCTATCTGACTCCACTTCCAGACCACTAACAATGAAGCTGAGTATGAAGCGCATGTTTACAAGCAGCCAAGCACATGGGAGCTAATCGAGTCATCCTACATTCAAACTCTCAGCTCGTGGCACAGCAAATAAAGGGCGACTTTGAAATAAAGTGCGAGCACCTATAGAGGTATATAGCCATCTATAAGCAGTTGCGATCCTCCTTCACGGAGGTCATTTTGCAGAAGATCTCCCAGGCAGACAATGTCAAAGCAGACGAGTTGGCTAAGTTAGCTAGCTCCATCACTTCGTGGACGCTGGGCAAACCCAATATTCCAGAAGGAACGGTAGCTCAAATCGAGGGAAATACCGAGAGCATTACCTTTACTGATTGGAGACAACCCTATGTGGAATTCCTACGCAGTAGGAGCATGCCAATTGATGATAAAGGGATCCAGCTATTTCGCCGCCAAGCCTCTAGCTTTACACTAGTCAGAGACCAACTATACAAGAGAGCCTTCGCCTGGCCATTACTCAAGTGTGTCGGACCAGAGGAAGCCGACTACATCATGCGAGAAGTCCATGAAGGCATTCGCGGGAGTCATATTGGAGGAAGATCCCTAGCTCAGAAAATTATCCTGGCTGGATACTTTTGGCCAACGTTGCAAGCCGATGCCCTTAAGTTCGTCGCTGGATGTGAGGCATGTCAAAGGCACCAACATATCACTCATCGCCCGACTGAGCTATTGCGAGTCTCCATAGTCTCCTGCCCATTTGATCAGTGGGGAATGGACATTGTGGGTCCATTTCCAACTAGATCCCAACAGAAGAAGTTTTTACTGGTTCCGGTGGACTATTTTTCCAAATAGGTGGAAGCTGATCCTCTTGCACACATCACAGAGGCCGCAGTGATGAAGATCCTGTGGAAGGACATCGTCTGTAGGTACGACATCCCTCACAAATAGGTGTCGGATAATGACAGACAGTTTGTAGGGCGCAGGCTCAAAGAATGGTGTGAAGGACTGGATATTCGACAAGCCTTCACTTTGGTCGCATACCCCCAAGGCAATGGCCAAGCTGAGGTCGTTAACCGGGAGATCATTAGGGGACTCAAGATAAAGCTAAAGTCGGAGGTAGCTGGGTCGAAGAGCTCCATAGTATTCTATGGTCCTACCATATCACTCCAAGAGAAGGAACATGTCAGAGTCTTTTTTAGCTTGTCTATGGAGCTGAGGTCGTGATCCCGGTGGATGTAGGTGAGGAGTCCATCCGACGGAAACATTATAATAAAGAGGGCAATGATTGAGAGCGACTGATCGACTTGGACCTGGTTGTAGAGGTACGAGACAAAGCAGTTGCTCGGTTACTAACCTACATGCAGCGTATGCAACAAGGATACAAACGCCGTGTGATTGCCCGTAGCTTTGAAGTCGGAGACAAAGTCTAGAAGAGGATCAAGCTAGTTGGCAACCCCGGAAAGCTAGAGCCGCAGTGGGGTAGAACCTACATCATCGTCTGATAGGTCACCGGAGTTAACTACTATCTAGAGGATGATAGGACAAAAGGCTGGAGAGACCATGACATGCAAATCATCTCCGACCATATCGCACTTGGTGAGATTTTGAGATGTCCAAATGTATTTGTATTCTTGTTGGCACTGTTTTACAGTTTCAGTAATCAAAGAAGCAAATGGAATGTCTCTCAAAAGACCCAGAGTACTTGCTTGAAAAAACCCTATTACCTCGCGGTGCTCCAGATGCCCAACCAGGAGCTGCCAAAACCCTGCTACCTCGCGGTGCTGCGAATGTCCGGGGTGAGTAGGCCTAGTCGTGGTGCTGCGAATGCCCGACCAGGAGTTGCTAAAACCCTACTACCTCACGGTGCTGCAGATGCCCGAGGTGAGTAGGCATAGTCGTGGAGCTGCGGATGCCCAACCAGGAGCTGCTAAAACCCTACTACCTCGCGGTGCTGCGGATGCTCGGGGTGAGTAGGCCTGGTTGTGGTGCTACGGATGCCCAACCAGGAGCTGCCAAAATCCTGCTACCTCGCAGTGCTGCAGATGCCCGAGGTGAGTAGGCTTGGTCGTGGTGTTGCGGATGCCCGACCAGGAGCTGGTAAAACCCTACTACCTCACGGTGCTGTGGATGCCGGAAGTGAGTAGGCCTGGTCGTGGTGCTGCGGATGCCCGACCAGGAGCTGCTAAAACCCTGCTACCTCATAGTGTTGCGGATGCCTGAGGTGAGTAGGTCTGGTCATGGTGCTACGGATATTTGACCTGGAGCTGCTAAAACCCTACTACCTCACGGTGTTGCGGATGCCCGAGGTGAGTAGGTCTGGTAGTGTTGCGGATGCCCGACCAGGAGCTGGTAAAACCCTGCTATCTCGTGGTGCTGCGGATGCTCGGGCTGAGTAGGCCTGGTCATGGTGCTGCGGATGCCCAACCAGGAGGTGCTAAACCCTACTACTTCGCTGTGCTGTGGATGCCCGAGGTGACTAGGCATGGTCGTGGTGTTGCGGATGCCCGACCAGGAGCTGGTAAAACCCTACTACCTCGCGGTGCTGCGGATGCCCGAGGTGAGTTGGCCTGGTTGTGGTGCTGCAGATGCCCGACCAGGAGCTGCCAAAACCATACTACCTCGCGGTATTGCGGATGCCTGAGGTGAGTAGGCCTGGTTGTGGTGCTGCGGATGCCTGACCAAAAGTTGCTAAAACCCTACTATCTCGCGGTGCTGCGGATGCTCGGGGTGAGTAGGCTTGGTGGTGGTGCTACGGATGCCCGACCAGGGGCTGCAAAGGTCCTATTACCTCTAACCATGACCCCAAGGAAGGTCTGTGAGCATACGGAGGGGAAGGAAGCCAGCATGTAGGTGACAAGATATAAAAGAACACTATCAGACATTGAAGGCAAACATGATGGTTAATTATTGTCAAAGAGCCCATATCACAAAGGTAACAAGCTTCCTTTTACCTCTGAGTTAGATGCATTGAGGATAACATCATAAGGAAATACAAAATGTAAGTGTACATAGGGGATACAATTATTAAACCGTGTAGAGGAGACTGCTCCTTTGTCCGGGTTCTCCTTCATGGCCTCGTCATCTCCTTTTGACCGACGAGTTAGGAGTCATCTCCTTATAGCCACTGAGCTGGAAGTCATCTCCTTGTGGCTATGACATCTTGTGCCTTCGCTAGAAGTAGAGTGAACCCAGCTCTAAATGCGGAAGCAGGTCGAACAATTCCGAGGATGTTTTCATAAGAGGCCGCAGGATAAAAGGAAACAAGGTGGAGGGCATGCTTTCCAAAGATGAATATCCTCATATTACACTCGGCAGAATAATACAAAAGTTCTTTTATTTCAGATAATTACAGTGAAAGTGCATCAACAAGAAAAAAACAAGTGGAGAAACAAAAAAGGAAAGACACACGACACATGTTGGGGGAAAACTTCTATAGTTCCTTATCTTTAGGTGGGAGCTCATCCTAAACACGACCAATACTCATAAAGCTCAGGTCTGTGTCCAGCTTCAATAGCTGGGCCTTTTGGTGCTGATTGATGGCGCCATTGAAGCCCTGTTTCAGGTGCTTTAGGACCTACCCAACCAGGATGTCGCCAAATTCATCGGACTCCAAAAACATGTCCTTAAACTTTGCCTCAGTCTCTCTCGGTCGGGATGCCTCGTAAGCCTTATGGTTTTGCAATTCAGCCTCGACTTCCTTCTTGGCAGCTTTCAGCCGAGCCATCTCAGAGGACATTCGGTTTCTATCTTCCAAGACTTCCTTGAGCCTCTCTGAGGTGGCTGAGACATTTGAATTGGCCCGGGCTACTTCCTCCTAAAGGTCGATCATGTGGGCAATTGCGGCCTTCACCATATTTTCTTTATGGGCCAGCTAGATGGCTTGTTCCTTTATCCGACCATTCAGGGTTGTCATCGAAGACTCCAGAAGGTGGACGCCCCCGGATAACTTCATCTCCTGGGCTTGAAGTTAATCCCGCTTCTGGGCCAAAGTGCGCAAGTCATTTGAGAGGGTAATGACCCTATCTGACATCAAGCACTCCCGATAGCGAGAGCTATGCAGGGCTGACTCTAAGGCCAGCAGAGATTCCAGGTGATGTTCTACTTTCACGCTAAGAGCTCTTGCTGACCTCCGCCTACAGGAGGCCCCCTCTATAGGCACGATAGGCATCGGCCTCCGCTGTACATGCTCGGCGGATCAAATGCTCAACCTCTTGCCGGGAGTATAGCTGATGGCCGACCGAGAGGCAGTCTTGAGCGGTCTGCCACAATATATAAGAGTTAGAAAACATGAGCAAGGATAATACAAAAAAGTGAGAACTATTGCCTTCAGGAGGGACTCATGTAGGTTGGCCAGGTGCCCCGCAGAGGCACGCAAGGTCCCCCTCTCAAGTCGCCGCGGCTCCTCGGGGCGTCGTCCTGACTCCTCGGGGCGTCATCCCGACTTAGTGAGGAGGAGGAATCTCTGAGGTAGGGGAGGAGCTGGACGACAGGCGCCTTCGGGGGTACCGTGGAAGGACTTGGGACATCCTCATCTGAGCTGGAGGCTCCCTTGGAAGAGTGCCCTTCGGCAGGAACCTCCTTCAATTGCACTGGGGGAAACGACCTCAAGGCCACCTCCGATGCTGCTTGAAGTTTCTGGCGCAGGCGGTCAAGCCTCAGTCAGGGCTCTATGGGCACCACCTTCTTACTTTTGGAGGTGTCGGAGGAGTTGGCTGGGACTGTGGTGATGGTTTGATCCTCTGTCTCTGGAGTGGGTGTCTGCTTGAAATGTTGGGACAGAGGCATCATGTCCTCATTGTCCGCGACAGGCAAGTCCTCCTCCTCGGGCATAGAGGGGAGCTCGCGGGGTACAAAGTGCCGCAACCTCCTCCTGATTGCTGATCACTAATCGAGACATTTCCTTTTCAACTTCCCTGATGATCTAAGTATCAGGGTGTTGGCCTGAGACGCCGACTTCTCCTTATTCCCTCCCATATCGATGATGACGAGAGGCAGGTCGGCTCCTTGGGCACCAGGTAGCTCCGGAGTTCCTTGGTCGGTGGATGGCTCAGTCGCTACTGGCACTTCTATCTGCTCTGGCATCACGTGCTCGCCAGACTGCTCTGTAGCCTCCTCCGGAGCCTCAGCTGAGTCAGTCGGTAAGGTAGAAGGAGCCGGAAGAGGGGCCAAGGCCTGTTCATTGGCTTCCTCCCATTTGATGAGTCGGTTCATCGCCTGGGACAACATGACATCCTCTACAAGACACAAACAAGACAAAAACATCAGTTAGAATTAACAGGCATTTGTAAGAGGATAATCTTATCGAGGCTGGGGCTCATGCTGGCGACTTTAGAGCTGAGCCTCGCTCGATACATGAGTTGTTAGTGATATGAGAGAAGTGTCCTAAGGCAATCGCCTTATGATGTAAACATTTATTTTAATAAATGATAATTCACTATTTGAGTATACATGTTTTGTGTATTTGATTGGGATCTTAAACTCATCTACTGAATGTCCGCAATACAACTCACAGCATAAGAGAATTTGTGATGGGATCACAACTAGTGATTATCTCTAATGTGCAATTGTGAAGTATTGAAATTATCCCTAGTCGATGAATTGATAAAAACGGACACTATCAATTCTGTTGAGACTAGCATGGGTTATTCTCTAATCAGCTGATTCTCACTAGCTGGTGACATTGGGATGTCCGGAGATAAACATGGATGCTAGTTAAGGGAACTAGTTCATTGGAGTGACTAGCTGTAAGACTTCATATGGGAATCTGCATGTAGATATGTCAATGAAGTTCTTACTGCGGCTTAAGTGCGATGTTCCTTTGACTTGCGGTGGTTCAAGTCATCTTGGTCATGGGAGACTTATACTTTAACATCTTAAGCAAGCATCTCCAAGGAGGTGTGGACCCGGGATGGTTGGGTATCAGCCGAAGTGCCCCGAAGATGTTTGAACAGCCCTACAAAGGATTCACCACTCCTTGCGAGGAGATGTATACCCAGGCCTATCGTCGGATTGTTACTTAGNTCCACTCATCACCAATACTTAACCATTTACCCTCTTAATCTTGACTTCAAACATAGAATTCATCCATCTTTGAACCTTCATGATCTTCTTTGACTTTCCTTTCTTTCTTTCCTTTTCTTTTCTTTCTATTTCTATTTTCTGTTTTTTTTCAGCTGCTTCTTGTTTTTTTTCTTTTTCTTGCAGCTTCAATACAGATCTAACACCCAAATTCTACTCCCTAATCTCCACTTCAATGCTTGGCAACAATTTGAACCTTTGAAAACAATTCCTCTTGCCAATGCCATGTTTAAATGGGAACTTTTGATAGGCTTGAAAAGTATCACTAAAACTAACCTCTTTGAGCTCCCATCCCTTTCAAAATTAGCTTCATAGAGTTGAAACACCAAACAACATTTAGAAATCAAGTTGTTCCAAAAATAGTCTCAACTATCCAATATTCACAACTCATCTTTGATACACTACCCATCAAGTTTGGCACACTTCTTCATTCATTTTTTTCTTTTTTTTCTGTTTTCAAATTGTGTTTCTCATGCTCCTCCATTCCTTAAATCCCATCAAGACATTCGGAATCCACACCAATCCATCTAAAATCCATAAAAACATATTGCTTTCACAACATAAACTCAATATGCATCCTTCCTCACCAAAATCCCTTTCAAAACTCTAGCCACCTCCCCCACACTTAAATCTTTGTCCATCTCGGGCAAAATAACATCAAGAAAAATCCCAAGTAACCAAGTCTATAGGGAAATATGGTATTGAGCAGAAAAATAGGGAAAGGGAAAAAAATTAAGCATGTATCAACAAGGATTATTTCAATGAAAAGGGAAGACAAAATGAATACCTACATAAATGTGGTCCAATCATAGAGTATGATTTTGAAAGAACCTAAGCAAGTTCTAGAGTACAATTACACGTGTGTATTTCAACAATAAAGTCAAGTCCTCACTGGGTAAAAAGAATTCATCTCAAATCATCACTCTAGAGTCCATAACTAAGTAGTACTCAAGCAACCAAGAATTTCATCCATTGACTCAAATCCTAAGTCTTGATAGCCAAATTTAATTTGTTTTCAAAAGACTCTAATATGATATAGAGAAAACCTAGAGGGATACATTTATTCCTACTCATGCAAAAATAAGGTGCCAAAAATGGTGAAATGCTATCTACAATCACTATTTATTCAATCTACACTACCTAAACATTTATTATCGAAAACTCATTGGAAAAGAAAATTGAAATACTTGAAAACAATTATGTGGTATTTACAATGAAATAAAATGTAAAGAAAAGAAAACTCCCCTTTAGGTTGGGTAGATAGCATCTTTGATGTCCACTCCATCCATCTCTAGCTCCTTTAGTTCTTCAAAATACTTCTTGAGCCGGTGGCCATTTACTTTCCATGTAAAATCGTTAATCTCATTTTTAATTTCAAAAACACCATAGGGAAAAATATTAGTTACAATAAATGGACCTTCCCACCTTGACCTCAACTTACCCTTGATCAACTTTAGCCTAGACTTGTACAATAAGACCTTGTCACCAATTTGAAATTCTTTCCTCACTATATGTTTGTCATGGAAATTCTTGGTCTTTTCCTTGTAGATCCTTGAGTTCTCAAATGCTTCAAGTCTAATCTCTTCAAGCTCTTGAAGTTGAAGTTTCCTCTCTTCTCCCACCTTGATAGCATCGAAATTACAATCCTTTACCGCCCAATATGCTTTGTGTTCTATCTCCACGGGAAGATGACAAGCTTTACCATAGACTAACCGGTAGGGAGACATGCCAATCAGTGTCTTGAATGTCGTTCTATAGGCCCAAAGTGCATCATCTAGCCTCTTGCTCCAATCTTTTCTATTGGGTCCAACGGTCTTTTCCAAAATTGATTTGATTTCTCTATTTGAGATTTCGACTTGGCCATTTGTTTGGGGATGGTAGGAAGTAGAAACCTTATGTACAACCCCATATTTACTAAGCAAGGCCTTCATGTGCTTATTGCAAAAGTGAGAACCTTGGTCACTTATTATAGCTCTAGGAATTCCAAACCTACAAAATATGTGTGACCTAACAAAACTAACAACAACAGAAGAATCATCAGTCTTGGAGGGAATGACCTCCACCCATTTAGAGACATAATCTACAGCAAGTAAAATGTACAAATAACCACAAGATGCAGGAAAAGGTCCCATAAAATCAATTCCCCAAACATCAAAAATCTCATAATATAGCATAGTCTGTTGGGGCATCTCATGTCTAGCTCCTATATTTTTAGTTCGCTGATATCTATCACAATTTTTATAAAACACATATGAATCATGAAATAAGGTGGGCCAATACAAATCACATTCTAAAACTTTTCTAGCTGTTATTTGTGGACCAAAGTGTCCCCCACATGCTGATGAATGACAAAAAGTAAGTACTGAACAAATCTCATAGTCTGATATGCATCTCCTAATTATTTGATCATTACAGAATTTTCATAAATATGGGTCATCCCACACATAGAATTTTACATCACTTTTAATTTTATCTTTTTGAGCTTTATAAAAGTGTGTAGGAAAAACATGTGCAGCTAAGAAATTAACAAGATCTGCATACCAAGGTGTCTCACCATGTACTACAAGAAGGTGCTCATCTCGAAAATCATCGTCAATGGTGGTAGGAGATCCATCTCCTTCAATCCTGCTTAGGTGATCTGCAACCAAATTTTCTTTGTCACTTCTATCTCTGATTTCCAAATCAAATTCCTGGAGTAGAAGCATCCATCTAATTAGCCTAGGTTTCGCATCTAGCTTCTTCAATAAATATTTTAAAGCTGCATGATCAGATAAAACAATGACATGTGAGCACAATAAGTAAGATCTAAAACGGTCTAAAGCAAAAACTATGGCAAGAAGCTCCTTCTCAGTGGTAGTGTAATTTGCTTGGGCGGCATCCAGGGTCTTGGAGGCATAACATATGACATGAGGTGCTCCCTCCACCCTCTGTGCTAGAACAGCTCCCACTGTAAAGTTAGATGCATCACACATTAATTCAAATGGTAAATTCCAATCAGGTGGCTTAATTATAGGAGCAGAGGCAAGAGCCTCTCTGAGTCTGTGAAAAGCTTTTTTGCACTTATCGTTAAAGCAAAATTCGACATCTTTTTGTAAAAGTTTTGTCAAGGGCCGAGCAATATCACTAAAGTCTCTAATAAACCTGCGGTAAAAACTTGCATGTCCAGGGAAAGCACGAACATTCCGTATGCATACGGGGTAAGATAAAGAAGAAATAACACTTATTTTTGCAGGATCTACCTCTATACCTCTCCTAGAGACTATGTGTCCAAGTATAATACCATGCTCTACCATAAAGTGGCATTTTTTAAAATTAAGCACAAGGTTAATCTCAATGCAATGGTGTAAAACCCTAGACAAGTTTTCTAAACATTAATCAAAAGACGTGCCAAAAACTGAAAAGTCATCCATAAATATCTCCATACAATGCTCTAACAACTCACCAAATATGCTTACCATGCATCTCTGAAATGTTTCCGGTGCGTTGCAAAGTCCAAAAGGTATCCGTCTGTAGGCAAAAGTGCCAAAGGGGTAAGTGAAGGTAGTCTTCTCTTGGTCCTCTGGATCTATACAAATCTGGAAGTAGCCTGAATAACCATCTAAAAAATAGTAATGGGACTTCCCTGCCAGTCTCTCAAGCATCTGGTCAATAAAAGGTAAAGGAAAGTGGTCCTTTCGCGTGACTGTGTTGAGCTTCCTGTAATCAATGCAGACTCTCCAAGAATTTTTGACTCTGGTAGGTACTAGCTCGTTGCTTGCATTTTCCACCACTGTAACTCCAGATTTCTTGGGCACCACAAGTATGGGACTCACCCACTGCTTATCAAAAATGAGGTAAATGATACCTGCCTGTATAAGTCGAGTCACCTCTTTCCTAACAACATCCACAATAAGTGGATTAAGTCTCCATGGTGGCTGCCACACTGGTTTAACATTTTCTTCCAAAAAGATTTTGTGCATGCAGATAACTGGGCTAATACCTGGTATATCTGATAAAGTCCACCCAATAGCCTTCTTGTGCTGCCTCAGGACTTGCAATAACTTTTCTTCTTGCTCTGATTCCAAATGCTGAGCAATTATAACTGGAAAATTCTGCTCCTCTCCTAGGTACACAAATTTCAAGTGGTCTGGTAGTGGCTTAAGCTCAATCTGGGCTTGCTCAGAAGGTATAAGTGATCCTTGGGGCTCAGTGAAATCACCTACACTATCACACCTAAACTCTGACTCCTCTGATATGTCAATTGAATTTGGTGATCCTTGGGGCACTGTGCAATCCCCTACACCTAAAAAAACCTCTCCAACTGGATGTAGGTCTAAAATAACCACTGAAATGTCCTCAGCCTCAATAGTAAATATATCCTCAGCCTCCTCTGAACTGCCAACTCCTCTGGAAACATCAAATGAAACTCCCTTAGCAAGTATATCTGCATCATCCAACTCCTCTAGAATATCAATGCTCATAATGGAGTGGTCCTCTCTCGGGTGCTTCATGTTGGATCGAGAGAAACGATAAAGGGGGGTGAATATCGTTAAACGTTCGGATTCGTAAAAGAGAATTAGCAGCGGAAATAAATAAATTAAAAACACACGCGAACACCAAGATTTTACTTGGTTCAGAGTCGCGGTCGGCTCCTACTCCAAGGCCCACGGTCGTTGACCGTTTACTGCGGGCAATTCTATATATGCGCAAAAATAGTCTACAAAATGTATTACAAGATTAGTACAGTAAACTTAAAAGCGGCTCTTCGTTACCGACGTCCGGTGTAGATTGTATTTTCGGAGCAGAGGGACGTCATCGGCGCTTGTATCTTGAGTCGGGAGGTTTCCGGGACAGAGCGCTGGAGCAGAAGAGCGTGAATGCGTTGGAAGAATTGTAGTTCTGAAGCCTTGGGGTTGAGGGCCTTTTTATAGCCCCTGGGAGCGCCCAGAACGTCGGGGGCGCCCCCCCCCCCACGTGTCATCTAATGCGAGCTCCTCTCGGTCAGCTTTGATCCCTTCAAACTCGGGATCAGACTTTGACGGGGGCGCCCGGGTCGCTGGGGGCACCCAGGTTGACTCGTATCCATTGGCTTCTCGCGGCTTGTCTCTTATCCATTTCGTTAGCTTGAGCTCGGGGCGCTCGGACCATCCGGGGCGCCCGGGAGAATGGGAGCGCCCGGGAGCATGGGGGCACCCCGCCTTTGAGCTGTCGAAGCGTACATTTGCTCCACTTCTTTTGTATTCACCTTGGGGGCGCCCGGGACACTCCGGGCGCCCTACTCTGCTTTTGCCTCACTCCTTTGAGGCTCTCTGAGCTGCAGACACTTGTTCATTCGGTCCTGCATCTAGGGTTTGTCCAAAATAACATAGAGCAATAATATGTTAGTTTCATACAACCTTAGCTGTCTTGGTTCTGACTTTGGGTCTCCAAAATGGAGCCCTAGGTCGAACCGATGCCTACTGTTCCCTTGACAGGGAACGCGTCCTCACCTACTCCTCTCGTGAGAATTTATCTGATGCCAACCAGCTCCTCCGGTTGGACTTTTGCCCAGCAGTCCTTCGCCAGGTGCCTAGCTGTCCTTCGCCAGGTTTTCAGTACCAAGCTGCCCTTCGCCTGGTGCCTAGCAGTCCTTTGCTAGGTCTTTGTTTCCTGGCATTCCTTCGCCAGGTGCCTAGCTGTCCTTATCTAGAGCTTTGTATCCTGGCATTCCTTCGCCAGGTGCCTAGCAGTCCTTCGCTAGGGCTTTGTATCCTGGCATTCCTTCGCCAGGTGCCTAGTAGTCCTTCGCTAGGGCTTTGTATCCTGGCATTCCTTTGCCAGGTGCCTAGCAGTCCTTCGCTAGGACTTTTCCTGCACACTTGAGTAACATGTTAGATACACATTATATCTTAACTTTTGAACCCTTTTGCCATTATCAAAATACAGGTTCGACTTGGGTGCTTTTTGCACCAACAATCTCCCCCTTTTTGATTTATGGCAACCCTGGTTCAAAAAGTTAAGTTAATCAGAACATATAAAATGAAATTTTGTTTCCTCCCCTGGAAGGAATCTCCCCCTAAATTTTTCAAAAATTCGTGGGGTTTTGAAACTAACTTCTAAGTCTAAAGATGGATTTTACTTAGAACAATTTTCAACAGAAACTTTAAAGACATATTTTCCAAACTAATTTTGGTTGTGCACTTTTGGAAAATTTATACTTTATAGGAAAAATTTTGAAAAGTACTTAGAGAAATTTTGAAAACTTAAGTTTAAAGTGCTTAGAGAAAATTTTGAAAACTTAAGTTTGAATTACTTAGAGAAATTTTGAAAACTTAAGTTTAAATTACTTAGAGAAATTTTGAAAACTTAAGTTTGAAGTACTTAGGAAAATTTTGAAAACTTAAGTTTGAAGTACTTAGGAAAATTTTGAAAACTTAAGTTTGAAGTACTTAGGAAAATTTTGAAAACTTAAGGTTAACGTACTTTTGAAAATGAATTAAGTACTTTTTTTGAATAAAGGAGAGTAAAACAGATTTTAAAATCTTTAAAATCTCTCCTTTCCTATCTCTCCCCCTTTGCCATATATCAAAAATAAAGAAATATTGCAAAAAAAATTGCATAATAATAAACTGCATAATTTGCTGTACTGAACCAATTCAGAATTTGAGCTAAACCAAATCAGTTTCAATTATCTCTTTTAGGGTCCTGTCTAACCCAATTAGCTACTTACTAACTGTTATAAACAGTAGTTTTCGCTAGGGTTAGTCAAGTTAAGTGTTCTGTTCAAGTTAGATTTCCTAAACTTGACACTTGACTTGATTACTGTTTAAGTTGTATTTAGTGCCCCGATTACTGCAGATGCACTGACTTAAAGCATCTTGAATTAAGGCAAAGACCTAAGCATCTCAACCCATTCTAGGTTATCAGTCAAAAGTACCCTAAGGTGCTTGTGAGATGCTGGCTTCTAAATCTATAGGTGCATGCAGTTCTAGGGTTAGGGCCTAGGCTAAGTCCATTTGCGAAAAAGCCCTAGTTTTGAAGGGGGTAGTTTTTGAAAAAAATTAGGTCGAAAAAATTTTCAAACTTAGTAAAAGCTGATTTTGAAAAAAAAAACTATTTCAGAAACTGATTTAAAATGAGTAAAGCAATTAGGAAACCAAAAGTAGAGTTAACCTATTCTTCCAAGCATAATCAAGATCAGATACTTAAGATTAAACAACTGGTCAAGCCGATGAGTTAACTGGTCAAAGAGAGGACCAGTAGAGTCAAACATGAGTCAAGTCTTAGTTACTAATACAATGCATCTGCTGAAATAGTCTAACTATGAAGACGGGCCAGGGTGGTCAGATGAGCCAGGCTGCCATGCTCTGAGAAGCGACATCATCTCAATGTATCGTGCATCGGCCACCTCTCGATCGACTCTACGAGCGTCCATCTGCTCAACGTGGTAGGCCTCGGCCTCCTCTCGGAGACTGTGGATCTCCGTCTGCATTTGTGCGAAGCACTGGTCGATGGTCGGTGGTGGGGGCTCGTCCATGTGCTCCCTGACCTCGGCTGCCCAATCTCCGACGTCGACCTCAACATCCTCGTCAGAGTCGATCTGCTGTCTGGCTCGCTGGCATCTCCACGACAGAACCCCGGTAGTCGAGACCTCTATACCAACTAAGGAAAAGTTCCTAAATCCTATCTCGTCGAAATCGGTCATCTCGGTCATTTCACCTACGGTAATGTTATGACCGTGGTGATGAAGGATGGAGGTGATGATGTGACAGAAGGGGGTGCGTACCCGACCCTGAGTGGTGACACTGGAGGCATGTAAGATGGCGTGGAACATATGAAGGCCAATGTCAATGTCTAGATGGTGGATCAACGCATACAATAAGAATGTGTGAAATGGTCACATGGTCGCGATGTCCCTTGTGGATAAGGGTAGGATGCAGCGGACCAGAACTCTATACAGGGAGTAGTCCTGGACCTGAAGGTCAACGGACTGGAATCGTCTATCTACGGGATTTCTAGCTTCCCTATAGAAGTAGGAGTGGAGAGTGTCTAGGGTAATGTGAGAGTAGGGAGCATCAAATGGGGGATCCCTAGGCGGATAACAACAAAAAGTGGACTGAGAGAATCGTAGTCCCAAAAATTGGTTAAGTAAGGAAGGCGTGATGGTTAGAGGCAACCCTTGGACTGTGATGTCAAAGCTGAGTTGATCTTGTCGAACTATATTATTATAGAATTCTGCACATAATGTTGTATTGATAGGATGAGTACAGAATACGAGGTTATCGAGTTGGTAAAAGTTTATAACATTCATTGCCAAGGGACAGGATTGGGTGAAGAATTGTCTATTGAGATAGCTAGTTTTTATGGGTTTGAATGTGGTTTAAGCAAACCTATTATAGAGTTCTAGAGTCGGGAACCTAGGATCGGGACTAGGTTCGGTACCGGGGTTCGCTTGGTTTGCTCAACGTTTTCTAAGTTATGAAGCATGCATTTTAAAAGAAGGAATTTCTGAAAAAAAAATGCGAGAAAGAAAAAGGAAATGAAAATTATACCGAGTGGCTGCTTGGGGAGGCATGGTTTTGAAGTTGAGGAAGCACGAGAGTCACTTGGTCTCCTTGGAAGGAAGGAAGTTAGAAAGGAGGATGGTTTTTGGTGTGGCAAGAAGAGAGGGTTCGGGTCCCCTTTTATAGGGCTTTAGCCAGGGCGCCCGGGAGCTTCCGGGTGCTCGGGTCAGGGCCTTCTGCCATTGGCAGGGTTCTAAGTATGTTGGGGGCGCCCGCAATGGCCCGGGCGCCCAGGTCAGGCCTGGTTATGGCAGCTTTGCTGCTTTGACTGGTACTGGGGGCGCCCGCAAGGTTCCGGGCGCCCCGGTCAAGGGACAAAGGCAGCTTTTTGTCATGAGAGAAGTGAAGGCCATGGGAGGGGGGCACCCGAGGAGTCACAGGCGCCCCGAATTGAGTGTGGATTGACATCTTTGTTGTCTTCTCATCATTTGACCATGGTTTAATAGGTTTGACCATGGTTTGAAATAATTTGACTATGATTTCACTACTTTGACCAAGGTTTGTCTATTTTGATCATGGTTTGACTACTTTGACTAAGGTTTAACTACTTTGACCAAGGTTTGACTATTTTGATCATGGTTTGACTACTTTGACCAAGGTTTGACTGGCGTTAACTTAGTGCCGTTCTAAATAAAAAATATAGTTATTAATTGAATTTTGATTAAGTTTGCCGTCCCACCCAATCTAGGATTGTCAATCACGTTAGCCTTACAGGTTTTGTGAGACAGGTTTTGGTGGGTATTGAAAAAGTTATGATTTATTTTGAAAAACTTAAATTAATTTTGAAAATAATTGAATTTATTTTCAGTTTAAAAAAATGTTTGAATCTATACGTAACTGAAAATTTGTGTTAGATTTAAATTTGACAGAGACTAATTTGAATTTGAATTTCAAAGATTGGCTTCCAGGTCTTGGCGAGGCACTAGGCCTTCTTTGGCCGTAGCCTTATTAGATCATCAACCCTTTCCATGACAAAGCCTTTCAATGAAATTTCATTTTCAAAATTAATCTTTGAAAAATTCTGGTCTAACTAGTTTGGGTCTTAGATCGGTAGCTTCAGCTAGTTTCACCAGTCTAAAGAGACCAAGTAGGGTATACTTGACCTTATTAGAATTGGCTTCCCTAACGCACTATCATCTCACCTCCTCCCAATACTATGTTGTCAATTTTCAGTTAAGTTGGTTCAGTCCTTAAACTAATCAGTCCTAAGTCTAATCATGGTAAATTGCAGGAATTAAATAAACAAGCAAACATGCAATTTTGAAAACAAGAATTGAATTCTATCTAACAATAAATATAGTTTTTAATTTGGCTCCCCCTGGACTATAGCCACGATAATGGTTTGGCAAGATGTGAATCTTGTCCTTGGGGATCCAATACTGATTTGATCCAGTTTGTTTGTTCAGGCATAGTTTGGGTACCCATGCCTAAGCTTTAGGTCTGGACTGGTTTAGTACAGCATAATAGGATATTTGTCTAGATTTGGTTCTATAGCCTAGTCCGGATCGATTTAGAACCGATTTCTGTTTTCCAAGAATCATGTCAAGACACTTGGAACTAGAGGTGAATCGTTCTAAAGCTGATCTAAAGTCCTTAACCTGAGTTTTTAGGGAGTTCTCTTTCTCAAGTTTTTCAACATGAGTAGAGGTTCCTCCTTGAACCTTCTCAGTTAAGGATCTAGAGTCAGCTCCCTCTTTCAAGATTTTTACTTCCTGTCGGAGGGATTCGACTCGGAGTTTAGCTTTCACCAAATCTCGAGAAAGATAAGAAATTAACTCACTTAACTGACATCTAGAAAAACCACTTACCTTAATTTCGTCGTCGTCTGAAAATGTTAGTCTGCCGTCGCCATGTTCTGATTCTGACTCGGTCTCGATTTTTTCTGAGGCAGTTAGCGTGAGCAGGTTCGACTGTGGGACCTCTTCTTCTTCGAAGGAGGAGGACTCGTCCCACGTTGCTTGAAGTGCCTTCTTCTTCCTCGTCTTCTTTGTTTCCTTCAGGTTGGGGCATTCGGTCTTATAGTGGCCCTTCTTCTTGCACTCGTAACAGGTCACGTTGGGCTTGTTCTTTTCATTTGAGGGTTCTGCTGGTTCATCCTTTCTTCGGCTGGCTTTCCTTCTGTTGGTTTGGTTCTTCAATTCCTTGTAGTAGTTCCTTGCCAGTCGGACCAGCTTAGGTCGATCTCCTTCTTCGTCTTCTGAGTCTGAGTCTGAGTCAGACTCGGGTGCCGGTTGAGATTTCTTCTTGGATACCTTTCCAGCTTTACCTGCAATAAGGGAAATACCTTTCTCGGCCATGGTGCAGTTAGTCTGCTCATGCAACTCAAGTTCAGAAAATAGTTCATCTAGTTTAATTTTTGAAAGGTCCCTTGAAACCTTGTATGCATCTACCATAGATGCCCACAAGGTGTTTCTCGGGAAAGCATTTAGAGCGTACTTTATCAGGTCACGGTTTTCTACCTTGTGACCGATTGCGTGTAGTCCGTTCATTAGCTCCTGAATTCGGGCGTGGAGCTGAGCTGCTGTTTCATTGTCATTCATCTTGATTGTATACAACTTGTTCAAGAGGAGATCTCTCTTGCTGATCCGAGTGTCTGAAGTTCCTTCGTGCAGCTCGATCAGTTTCCCCCACAGCTCCTTGGCACTGTTGAATGGACCTACCCGGTTCAGCTCCTCTTTTGTTAAGCCGCATTGGAGGGTCTGGGTCGCCTTTGCATCAGCTTCAATCTTCCGTTTCAGAGCGGTGCCCTACTCTGTGTAGGTCTGAGGTACTCCTTCAGAATTCTTTGGAATCTCCAGTCCGGACTGGATGATTATCCACATGTCCACCTGAGTTTTCAGGTGGACCTCCATTCTGCTCTTCCAGTAGGAGAAGTCCTACCCACTGAAGAGCGGCGGTCTTGCGGTGCTGAAGCCTTCTTGCATGGCCATTTATCTAAACAAAAAAATGGAAAGAGATATCCCAAGACTTGGTCTTGGATTAGTAGTGCGGGAAGTAAAAGAAAAATGTTTGTCGAGGGGTGTTGCACCAACCTCGATTAAAAGAAAATTTTGAAGAAAAAATATTAAAAAGATTTAGAAAAAAAATCCAAAAATTCTCAAAATGGTGGTTGCACCAATTTTGAGTTTCCCCGCTCTGATACCACTTGTTGGATCGAGAGAAACGATAGAGGGGGGGTGAATATCGTTAAACGTTCGGATTCGTAAAAGAGAATTAGCAGCGGAAATAAATAAATTAAAAACACACGCGAACACCAAGATTTTACTTGGTTCGGAGTCGCGGTCGGCTCCTACTCCAAGGCCCACGGTCGTTGACCGTTTACTATGGGCAATTCTATATGTGCGCAAAAATAGTTTACAAAATGTATTACAAGATTAGTACAGTAAACTTAAAAGCGGCTCTTCGTTACCGACATCCGGTGTAGATTGTATTTTTGGAGCAGAGGGACGTCGTCGACGCTTGTATCTTGAGTCGGGAGGTTTCCGGGACAGAGCGCTGGAGCAGAAGAGCGTGAATGCGTTGGAAGAATTGTTGTTCTGAAGCCTTGGGGTTGAGGGCCTTTTTATAGCCCCTGGGGGCGCCCGGAACGTCGGGGGCCCCCCCCCCCCCCACGTGTCATCTGATCCGACCTCTTCTCGGTCAGCTCTGATCCCTTCAAACTCGGGATCAGACTTTGACGGGGGCGCCCGGGTCGCTGAGGGTGCCCGGGTTGACTCTTATCCGTTGGCTTCTCGCAGCTTGTCTCTTATCCGCTTCGTTAGCTTGAGCTCGGGGCGCCCGGACCATCCGGGGCACCCGGGAGCATGGGGGCGCCCCGCCTTTGAGTTGTCGAAGCGTACATTTGCTCCACTTCTTTTGTATTCACCTTGGGGGCACCCGGGACACTCCGGGCGCCATACTCAGCTTCTGCCTCACTCCTTTGAGGCTCTCTGAGCTGCAGACACTCATTCCTTCGGTCCTGCATCCAGGGTTAGTCCAAAATAATATAGAGCAATAATATGTTAGTTTTATACAGCCTTAGCTGTCTTTGTTCTGACTTTGGGTCTCTAAAATGGAGCTCTAGGTCGAACCGACGCCTACTGTTCCCTCAACGGGGAACGCGTCCTCACCTACTCCTCTCGGGAGAATTTACCTGATGCCAACTGGCTCTTCCGGTTGGACTTTTGCCCAGCAGTCCTTCATTAGGTGCCTAGCTGTCCTTCGCCAGGTTTTCAGTACCAAGCTGCCCTTCGCCTGGTGCCTAGCAGTCCTTTGCTAGGTCTTTGTTTCCTGGCATTCTTTCGCTAGGTGCCTAGCTGTCCTTCGCTAGGGCTTTGTATCCTGGCATTCCTTCGTCAGGTGCCTAGCAGTCCTTCGCTAGGGCTTTGTATCCTGGCATTCCTTCGCCAGGTGCCTTGCAGTCCATCGCTAGGGCTTTATATCCTGGCATTCCTTTGCCAGGTGCCTAGCAGTCCTTCGCTAGGACTTTTCCTGCACACTTGAGTAACATGTTAGATACACATTATATCTTAACTTTTGAACCCTTTTGCCATTATCAAAATACAGGTTCGACTTGGGTGCTTTTTGCACCAACACTTCATAGCATCAAAGATGCTGAACTGAACTACCGTGTCTTCAATCTCCATCGAAAGCGTGCCAGCATAAACATCTATCTTCGTTCTAGCAGTCTTCAGAAATGACCTTCCTAAGATAAGTGAAGACCGGTGTGCAAGGTAATCTCCCTCCATATCCAGAATGTAAAAATCTACAGGAAAGATCAGCTCCTTTACCTTTACCAATACGTCTTCAATTATACCGGCTAGGTGGGTCTGGCTTCGGTCTGCTAACTGTATCACCACATCAGTAGGCTGTAAAGGGCCAATACCAAGCATTTGGAAGACTGACCTGGGCATCACATTAATGGAGGCTCCTAAATCCAGCATAACATCATGGAACATGGTCCTCCCTATCTCACAAGATACAGTAAAAACTCCAGGGTTTTAACACTTGTGAGGAATGACATGAATAAGTGCTGAAACATTTTTTCCCAAGCTGACCAACTCATTTTCCTTAAACTTCTTTTTGTAAACACATAAATCTTTAAGGAACTTGGCATACTTAGGAATCTATTTTATCATGGTCAACAAGGGTACATTGATCTCTACTTTACTGAACAATTTCAGTAGCTCATTGTACTTCTTAGCTTTCTCCTCTTCCACTTGCTTCTTAGCTTGGGTTTTGCGCTGAGGGAATGGCAAAGGAATTCTCAAATTATCCTCTTGAGCCGAAAGTTGAGGGGCTGCAATTGGGACTGATTTCTCTACTGAGGTAGCTGCTGTAAACCCACTTTTATCACTGATTCTCCTTCATTTTCCACCAAAATTACAGGATTACTTGAGGAAGGATTTAGGCTCGGGCTAGGGGTGGAACCAACTGGATTTGTAGTGATTTCATGGCTGTTTTGGGCTGGAAATGAAGGTGCTATCCTGTTTTCAGAAAATTCAGCTCTTGGAGCATTTTGAGTTGATGTAACCTTCCCACTCCTCAAGGTAATAGCACTAACGTTTCCCTTTGGCTTTGGAGTAGCTTGAGAAGATAATTGGCTTGATCCTTGAGCTTGCATTTGATTCATCCCACTAGCCAATTGTCCAATTTATCTTTCAAGGTTTTGAATGGTTGGATCACTTCTTTATTGTTGTAAAAGTTATTGAAGCATCTCCTCTATTCTTTGTTGTTGTGCATTTCCTCCACTAGAGCCTCTATAGCCCCCTTGGTTAACATTAGGCTTTGATTGACCTTGAAATGTAGAAGTAGGTTGTTGAAATTGTTGAACTTGCTGAGATCCTTGAAAGTAGGGTTGTTGGGGCTGATTATAGGGTTGACATAGTGGAGAAAATTGCTGGAAGTTTTGCTGAGAACTTGGTTGAAATGGTTGAGAATTGTAACTCTAAAAATTCTAAGGTTGAGGTGGCAATTGTGGTTATAATGGCTGAAATTGTGTAGGCTGAAAATTTAGATTTGAAGGCTGAAAACTTGGGTTGTATGGTGGATAACCTTGCTGTGAAAATTGATTTTGTTGCTGAAAATTTGAATTTCCTTGATAACCTTGTTGATTCACTTGAAAAGGTGGCTGATTTCCTTGATAGGGTTGCTAAAATTGTTGGAAAGGTTGTTGAAATTGCTGAAATTGTTGTTGTCCTTGTTGAACTTGCTGGAAATTTTGTTGGGGCTGCTGATATTGTGGTTGTGATGGGTTTTGCTGATAAAAAGAATTACCATACTTTAAGTTTGGATGGTCCCTCCAACTCGGATTGTAGGTAGATGAGTAGGGATTGCTTTTGGCTTAGAATTGTCCCCTAGTTAGTGCAGCTAATGTCTCATCTTGTTGGAGGTTTGGGCATAGATCTGAATTGTGGTCTTGGCTAGAACAAATACTGCATAACCTCATCACTAAGCTAGATGGTGGTGGTACTGAGAAATTCTAATTTTGACTCACATTATTTAGAGTCATTTGCTTCACCAGGGATGTGAGCTCCATCAATGTACTCTTGATTTCCTTCTGCTCATTTGAGAGCATCTGAACTTCATTAACTCCTCTGGTAGACAAAGCTCTACTCCCAAACTGTTGTGAGTTTTCTGCCATGTTTGAAATAAGCTCCCTAGCTTGATCTGGCTTTTTATTCACTAGGGCACCTTCTGCTGTAGCATCTATCATAATCCTATCCATCTGCAGAAGCCCCTCATAAAAATACTGAATGAGTAGCTGCTCACTAATCTGGTGCTGTGGGCAGCTAGAACAAAGTTTGTTAAACCTTTCCCAATAATCATACAAAGTTTCTCCTACCACTTGCTGTATGCCACATATGCTTTTTTTGATAATAGCTATCCTTGATGCTGGGAAGTACTTTTCCAAAAATACTTTCTTTATAGAAATCCAGCTAGACACGTGCCCAGTAGGTGGGTAGTAAAACCAATCCTTTGCTGCTCCAGTAAGGGAAAATGGAAAAGCCCTCAGCTTGATATCTTCCACTGAAATACCCTGAGGCTTCATGGTAGAGCAGACAACGTGAAACTCATGTAAATGCCTGTTGGGATCCTCCCCAGACTGTCCCTGAAATTTGGGCAAAAGATGAATAAGCCCAGATCTTAATTCAAAATCTCCAGTGAGCTCTGGGTATGCAATGCAGGAGTACTGAAAAGCATCATCTGATGCTGCAAGTTCCTTTATAGTTT
The DNA here is from genome assembly GCA_024364735.1 of Boesenbergia rotunda. NCBI lineage: Eukaryota > Viridiplantae > Streptophyta > Magnoliopsida > Zingiberales > Zingiberaceae > Boesenbergia > Boesenbergia rotunda. The sequence continues at coordinate 24,689 of JAGFNQ010000422.1, read as the reverse complement.
TCTGATGGTCTGCCATAGGATCAACTGAATAATCTGAGATAGACTGAATAGGAAGAGTAGCAATAGCCTCTGAAACACTGAGTTGATTCCTCCTGGCTCTGAAGGTTCTTTCAATTTCAGGATCAAAGTTTTTAAGAATACCACCTGCAGATCTGGTCATACACAAATACAAAAATTGCAACAAATATATGCAAAAGAATAAAGCAAATAGTATGGATCACAAAATATAAGGATAAGCACAAAAATGGATCAAGAAAAATATGAAATAAGCACACAAGCTAAATGAAACAAACTCAACTAGTTTCCCCGGCAACGGCGCCAAAAATTTGATGATCCCCAAAATAGAGTTGTCATGAATGTGGGTCTCAAATTTAGATATTTATAGAAATTAAAAACCCTAGCTCATAAAAGTAAAATGAGTAGTATAGGGACCACAGGTCGTATTTTTCCTAGGGCTAGTTGAATGAATATTTGATTTTAGCTCGAATTTATGAGTCGTTAAATGTTTTGGGTTTTCAAATAAGAACAGGGGTTTTGTTTTGCAATTAAGGATGAAAATGAAGTGGAAATGAAATAAACTTAACTAACAAGCTCAACTAGGAAATTGCAATTAAGGAACTTAACCAACTATGAAAATTGAACAAACAATTTGAAATTGCAAGATTGAAATATAAACTGATATCAATTGCATAAATGAAATTAAAATTGCATCTAAATTCGGAAAGAAAGAATTGAAGCAAGCTGTAAACTAAAATAGAGTTTGTTGCGCAGGAAAAACTCCTGATCGGTCTGATGACTGATCATGTAGAGTCTGGATCGGACGACAGTCCGATCAGTAACTGAAAATAGCTAATACAAAGCTAGATCAGAATTCAGAAACGATGGAAACAACTCAGAAATTGAAATCTAAGAGTTACAAGCTCCAGTTCAAGTTCTTCACCAAGATCCTCTCTACCGTCACACAAAGATTTGAGCTCAGAACCCCTTTTGCTCGAAAATTGATCGAAATTCAGCTTCGGGAATGAAATCGCGTAGCACACGATGAAATTCTGAACTCCCTCCATTCCTCTCTTCTGCGATGATTGAGATGGCGATGAATGGTTAAGGAAGCCTCGAACAAGCTCAGAGAACCCCTCTGACTTGGCCGATTGATGGAGAAACGAAGTTGGGAGAAGACTGGTCGGAACGAAGCTAGCATCCGGTGAAACCCTCGCTGGAGCTATCAGCAACAAATGGACCGCGATCCTTCCACGAGAACTGATCTTGATGAATCGGAATCTGGAGAACACTTGATTTGGTGGTCACCTTCGATCGGGAATGGAAGAACATGAAGAATAGATCTGAAAATAGAGGAACAATCTGGCGACCCCGCGAGCGGAAGAGGGAATTCCCCATTTAACTGGACATTTTAAATTTCGACGGTTGAGATTTCTCCTATTCAATCCAACGGTCAGATCAAGTCAGATCCAACCCAAGCTTCTCAGTTCTTGATCAAGGGCTCTGATCTGCTTATCATTAACTCGGATCACTCAGATCTGAAGCGGATGGCTCAGATCTTCTCTTCTTTAATCTGAACGGTCTAAATCCTCTGATGCTTGATCCAATGGCTGAAGTAGCTCTGATCGAGCCCAAACTTTCAGATCTTGATCCATTTACTTGATTAAGTCTATCTTGAGCTTGGATCGACCGGAGTTGATGGATGACTTAGATTTAACCGTCATCTTGAATGGATGACCCATATTGATTCAGCTCTTGATCCCTTTGATCTAGGCCCATGCTGAACTCAAATCCTGATCAAATCTTGATCTAGATCCTTGATTAATTGAAACCTACAAAATTAGATTTAACATTAATGCCAAAATATCCCAAACATAGGAAGAATTGTATCCAAGGACAAAATAGAAAGACTTCATGAAACCTAATACAAATGCAAACTTAAGCATATGAAAAGGAATAAAAAACATGGATTTAGAAGCCTAATTTAACCAACAAAATGAAAGTTATCACCCCTCTACAGTGCCACCTGGGGCTCTCACTATCCAACCACTCCCTCGCATAGAGACTCCCCATCCTCTGTGAGCTGAGCTGACCCTCCGAGAAGTCAAGGAGTCTCAGGAAGGGAAGCCGTGCGAGTCTCCGCTGGGCCTCTCACTACCCTCCGTGAGTCTCTTTTGAAGGTAAGTGTTCCAGGTGCCTAGGTTGTTTCCCTTTATTCTTTATAACTCCTTTGCGCTATGCTAGGCGGCTCAAGACTGCCTCACAACCGGCCGGCACCTGTATGCCTGGCCAGAGATCAAGGCCCTGACCTGTCGAGCCTTGAGAGTAGAGGTCGCAGCCAATCATGAGCAGAGGGTAGGACTCATGTAAGCGGGGGTCAGCAGAGCTCTCCGAGCGAAGGTGGAGCATCAGCTGGACACCTTGCTATCCATGGAGTCTGCCCTACAGAGTTCCCCTCCGCCGGGAACGTCTGATGCCCGAGAGGGCTATGGCCCTTACAGACGACCTGCTCCGGGTGACTCAGGAGTGGGACCGGCTTCAGGCGAGGGAGAAGTTGTCGGGGGATGTCCGACTCCTAGAGACTTCGGCCTGGAAGTTGAATGAGCCCATCAAGGACCAAGCGCGCTAGTTTACCTAGAAGGAAGATGCCCTCATGGCGGTAGTTGATCGCTCGACCGACCTTGAGGAGGATGCGGCCCAGACTCTATCGGAAGCCCTGGCCATTTCGACAAGACTCAAAGAGGCCCTGGAAGACCAGGACAAACTGTCTTTCGAGGTGGCTCGGCTAAAGATGACCTAGGAGGTAGCCGCGACCGAAATGCACGATCGCCTGGCAGTCGAGGACTCCCGTCTCAAGGAAGCTGAGGCAGAATTCAAGGCCAAGTTCTTGGATTCGTACGAATTTGGCGATATCCTGGCCGGCCAAATAAGGAAGCGTTTGTAGCAGGGCTTCCATGGAGCCATCGACCAGCTAAGGAAGGCCCAACTCCTGCCGTTGAATGCCAACCTGAGTTTTATGAGTATCAGCCAAGTCTGGGAGGAGCTCCCACCAGAAGAGAAGGAATTATAGGAAATATAGAGCTATTTTCCCCTCTGGACCTTGCCTTTTTCCCGTTCATGTTGTACTCATTTCGATTCGTAATGAAGACCTTTTTCGTCTTACTACCTTGAGTATCTTTTTTGTTTGGTTCATTGCATTATTTGTCGTTGACGTGAAGACCAAGGGGATTGAAGAGCCGATGTTTTTCCTTAACGCCAGGAGCCAGATCACAGATTAACATTCTAGAAAAATAGGCGTTTTTCCCGGCCCGTGGGGCAAGGGAGCCAGGGACCCAATGCTTGTCCCCAATAGCCTCTTAGGTTGGTTTCAGGAACCCAGAGCCCCTCGTCATGCCAGGTGTCTCCCGGGCCGAGATATCCTAGGGGATTTTTGGATTCGGCCTTGAGTGTGGATCTCCCCAAGGTAGCCCCGAAAGTTCGACTGCCAAGCCCGAGGCTATTCATCTGTGGGACCTGTATTGGTTCCCTTCTCTACTGAGTGCTTGGTGCGTTTGCGGAATCCGAACAGTCGTCTTCGGGCCCCAAGCGGTTCCTTGAAGTGATCCATAAAGGTTTGCGAATTTCGAGGTGTCATAGAGACCTGCCAATCGACGGCGACAAGAAAGAGGCGATGCTTCAGGATTGGCGTCCATTATTACCCCTGCGTCGTGCCCTCATTAAATGCAAAAGGGCGGCTATCACTATAAAGGTGGAAGGCCAAACCGCTCTTCCTCCTCCATCTTTCCTTTCTCCTCTTGTTAGAACCCATGAGCAAGGAAGGAAAAATAGGTCGCAGCTTGAGGGCGAGATCTGAGAGGGAAGAGGTTCGCTGCCCAGATAGGCACGAAGCCATTGCATCACAGGTGAAGCCAGGTGCTCTCAGAACTACCTGTGAAGCTTACAGCGTGCCGGTACATCCTCCACTATTCTCCCTTTTGACAGGGGTCGTCCGTATCATGAGAGAGCATAGCAGAGATGATGTCACCCATTTCACTAGAGAGCATAACAGAGATGGGACCATATGTTTCATCGGAGAGTCCAGAAGAGACATCACATGTTTCGCCGGGGACCATAGCAAAGATGATGTCATCTCTTTCACCCGAGAGCATAGAAAACTTCCCCGGATTTTATATCAAAAAGTGTCTCCTACTGGTGGCTCCCCGGTCTATTTCAAATGCTCTCTACCTCCTGACCGCTCAATTCCTTGAGTTTTGGGCATCAGTCGCCCGCCCACCTCAGGCATCAGTCAGGCATGGAGTAGGTTGCCATCCGAGGAGGAGTTATAGCCACTGTTTTTCCTTTCCTCCCTTTGTATTTTGCAATTCTTCTTTGTTTATAAATGTGAGTTGAGTGTAAGAAGTAATCAAGGTCTTTGAATGGAATTGCTTCGTCCCTTTACCCTGTGTACCCCAAGTCGTTTCTGTTTCCGTCCGTGGTGGTTATAAGAATGGAGGACCAAGAAGTCCCAGCTGTGGTCGAAGCTTCAGGGGCCAAGACCATAATAAAGATGGCTCCCAACTCACCCACCACTGAAAGACGGTTCTGAGCTAAATGACCAGGTGGGGATGATGAGGCAATAGAGGAGAGCTCGGGCAAAGGAGTGATCTCCTCTACCGGGTCCATTGATTGTATCGCCTATGTTTTTGTATTTTCTTGAGATGTCATTGTCAATGTATTCCCCATAGAAATGAAGGGAGACACTTGTTACCTTTGACATGTAAGCGCTGTGAGCAATAATTAGATATCATGTTGTTTCCCTTGTCTGAGGGCACTATTTCATATCTGGTCAGCTATGTGTTAACTTTCTTCTCCTACATTCCCCCTAGCCTGCCACAATTCATGGTCAGAGGTTGTAGGGTTTGCTTGGCTGTGGGTCAGGCATCTATAGTACCCAGACCCAGCCTACTTACCTCGAGCATCCGTAATACCGCGAGGTAGTAGGATTTGAGATCTTGGTTGGGCATCTGCAACACCCAGACCAAGCCTACTTACCTCGGGCATCTGCAACACCGCAAAGTAGTAGGGTTTGAGATCTTGGTTGGGCATCCACAACACCCAGACCAAGCCTACTTACCTCAGACATTCGCAGCACCGTGAGGTAGTAGGGTTTGAGATCTTGGTCGGGCATCCACAGCACCCATACCAAGCCTACTTACCCCGGGCATCCGAAGCACCGCGAGGTAATAGGGTTTTATTTTTTTCATCAGGCATCCACAGCACCCAGACCAAACCTACTTACCCCGGGCATTCGCAGCACCTCGAGGTAGTAGGATTTTTGTTTCTTAGTTGGGCATCCGCAACACCCAGACCAAGACTATATACCTCAGGCATCCGCAGCACCGTGAGGTAGTAGGGTTTGAGATGTTGGTCGGGCATCCGCAGCACCCAGACCAAGCCTACTTACCTCGGGCATCTGCTGCACTGTGAGGTAGTAGGGTTTGAGATCTTGGTCGGGCATCCACAGCACCCAAACCAAGCCTACTTACCTCGGGCATCCACAGAATCGTGAGGTAGTTGGGTTTGGGATCTTGGTCGGGCATCCGCAACACCCAGACCAAGCCTACTTACCTTGGGCATCCGCAGTACCGCGAGGTAGTAGGATTTGAGATCTTAGTCGGGCATCCGCAGCACCTAGACCAAGCTTACTTACCTCGGTCATCTACAGCACCGTGAGGTAGTAGGGTTTGAGATCTTGGTCAGGCATCCACAGCACCCAATCCAAGACTACTTACCTCGGGCATCCGTAGCACCGTGAGGTAGTAGGGTTTGAGATCTTGGTCGGGCATCCGCTGTACCCAGACCAAACCTACTTACCTCAGGCATTTACAGCACCGCGAGATAGTAAGGTTTGAGATCTTGGTTGGGATCCACAATACTCACACCAAGCCTACTTACCTCGGGCATCCGCAACGCCGCGAGCTAGTAGGGTTTGAGATCTTGGTCGAGCATCCGTAGCACCCAGACCAAGCCTACATACATAGGGCATCCGCTGTTGGGTCCGGGTGCATGTTGACATGGATGCAGGTTCGTAATTTTAAAATTAATTACGTGCAGCGGAAGGTTTAGCATAGATAATTTCTCAAATTATTTAACCACACATCTAAGCATGAAATTTTATCTTGTGTAGACATGATCATATATTTAAAATTTTTGCAGAAACGTAACTCGAAGGAAGGGACGAGATCCAACCGTAAGCGTCCCTTGGAAGCTCCGCCTCTATTCGTGTCCACGCCGAGTATCTTCGGGATGACTTTGCAAAGCCACGAGTTTCGTGTTCTCGAGAACTACTTGTAGGACCGGTGTCGTCGATAGAGGGGGGGAGAGAGGGCACTATAAAAATCAGTGCCCTACTCATAAAAATTGTCCATCACCGGCGGCGAAGGAGGTACCAGCGCCAGGAGTCCGGAGGGACAAAAGCCATATCAGATGCTTCAAGTGCGAAAAATACGGGCATTACAAAAACAAATGTCCGGCAAAGGTACGAAAAATTTATGTTCCAAAAACTTTACAAATTCCTGCATTATCTTATGATAACTTAGTCAATTTTCCTGATAAATTAGATTACCTGCACAATAAAATTAATATCTTGCATGTCAAATTAAAAAATGCAGATATGACTAAAATATTTGAAATTAATTGTTTAATTCAGAATATCAATTCAGGAATTAATAAAATTAATTCTGATAATTATTCTGATAAAATTAATGAAATTAATTCTGATAATTATTCTGATGAAATTAATTCTGATAATTATTCTGATGAAATTAATTCTGATAATAATTCTGATGAAATTAATTCTGATAATTATTCTGATGAAATTAATTCTGATAATTATTCTGATGAAATTAATTCTGATAATTATTCTGATAAAATTAATACTGATAATATTAAGTCTGATAATTTTAAATCAGATAAAATTAAACCTAAGGATAAATTTGAATTCAAATTCGAAAATCTTAAGGATAATTTGGAACTCAAATTCAAAAATCCTAAGGATAATTCCGAATTCAAATTAGAAAACCTTAAGGATATCCTGAAATTATTGAAAATTTTAAGGATAAAGATGATTTTGTTGAAAATATTCATAAGGATAATACAGATAAAATTCTCCTAGATGATAACTTAATTATAGAAAATCTTGAAAGTTATTACAAAAATTTAACTAGTGGTCCCTTTTACTCCACCTACTGTGAGAATATAGAAAAATCTAATCTTGAGGAGGATATAGAACTATCTAAGATAAAGGCCATAGTCAATAAAAATTACAAAAATTCAAATAAATCAAAATTATTAGAAAAACTTGAAAAGAAAGATAAAGATGAAGAAGAAATTTTTGAAATAATGAAAATCATGAATTTAAACCCACAATTATTAATTAATCATTATAATCTTAATAATTCAATTAAATTTAATAATTCAATTAAATCTTAATAATTCAATTAAATCTTGAATAAATCAGATTAATACTAATTAATTAATTAAATCTTAAATAATTCAGATTAATTCAAATAAATTCAAATTAATCAAATTAAATCCAAATTAAATTCAAATTAATTCAAATTAAATTCAAATTAAATTCAAATTAAATTCAAATTAATTCAAATTAAATCTTAATTAAATTCAAATTAAATCTTAATTAAATTCAAATTAAATCTTAATTAAATTCAAATTAAATCTTAATTAAATTCAAATTAAATCTTAATTAAATTCAAATTAAATCTTAATTAAATTCAAATTAAATCTTAATTAAATTCAACTTAAATCTTAATTAAATCTTAATTAAATACAAATTAAATTAAATTAAATTTAAATCCAAATTAAATTAAATTAATCCTTGTTAATTCGAAATTAATTTAAATTAAATTTAATTCATACTTAAATTCATTAATTCTTAATTGATTAATTGATTTTCTAATTCAATCAATTCTTAATTAACTTGAATTCAACTAAAATCTTAAATAACTTAAACTCAAACCAAAATAAAATTTTACCCAAACTATAATTAATATCATTAAATATGTCAAAATGGGTTGACATATTCGTGGGTTCACTCGACATGTATCAAATCGGGAATTTGATACATTTTAGAAACTTAAATAAAATTATTTGAATTGTTTGACTCATGCATAACTGCCATGACATGCATTTGCTATTCTCTTTAATATATGACATGTCATTCATATTTAAATTTTATGCATAATTTAGAACGGCTATAGGAAAAAGAGTGATTGAAACTTGATCAACCTAGTATTGGGTGGAGGTGAGATGATAGTACGTTAGGGAAGCCATCTTGGCGGAACTAGCCGAAGCTACCAATCCAAAACCCAAACTAGTTAGACCAGAATTTTTCAAAAAGTAATTTTGAAAATGAAATTTCATTAAAAGGCTTTGTCAAGGAAAGGGTGGATGATCCCATAAGGCTACGGCCAAAGAAGGCCTAGTGCCTCGCCAAGACCTGGAAGCCAATTTTTGAAATTCAAATTCAAGTTACTTCTTGTCAAATTCAAATCTAACACAAGCTTCAATTAAATCTTAGAGTTAATAATAAATTAAGAAAAATTATTCAAGCATCTCACAATACACCTATAAGGCAATCATGCTTGTTGTATTGATACATCTAAAATGGGTGAGATGTTAAGGACTAATAAATTGAAAAATGTTTTTCAAAAATTATTTTTCAAAATCATTAGAATATTTTTCTAAAAATATATTTTCAAAATAGTGCTTTAACATAATAATGTTTTTATGGAATTCATGCTTGTCTGATTGATTATACATATTATACATTTTTCAAAAAGTATATCTTTTAAAAAATTGTTTGACTCACTCAATTAGACACAAGCCTCTTAGGACAACACTAAAAGTTCCTTAAGGCACTTAGATAGAGTCAAACGGTGTTGGATGCAGGGGGAGTGTTTTGTTCTTATCGTTAAAAATAATTTTTCGAAAACTACACCTTAATTTTTATCGCATATGTTTTCCAATTTATCTTAATTCCAAATTATATTTTCAAAATCTATCTTCCTGAAAATTGGTGTTCATTTGAGTTTGATAAACCCTAAAGACACAGAGGAAGGTCCACTTCTTGGTCTAAAAGGACTCCTAGGACGTGTCAGATTTAGGGGGAGTCTAAATCAAACTTCTGAAATTTTTTAATATTTCTTTTTAATCTGAATCAAACCTTAAGACTCAGAGGAAGAGTACTTGTGGTCAACAAGCTTCCCAGGACTAGGTCAAGTTTAAGGGGAGGTCAAATTAAAAGAATTATTGAATATTTCAAATATTTTCATGTGTGGTATTTTCAAATCCTGTTGAAACATAAGTATGTTTTTAAAGACTATCAATTTGTTAATAAAAATATATATACTATTACTTTCAAAATGGCTCTGGAATTGTGTTTTTGAAGCTGAGGGGTCGAGGCCCCTTATAAAGGCCTCCTGGGGGCGCCCTGGACGCTTGGGGCGCCCCGGATGACTTGGTCAAACTTTATCCCTGCGTCTACCTCGCCGCAGCTGATAACAGCTTTGACCAGGGCGCCCCGGATCTTCCGGGCGCCCATCTTGAACCCAGTCAACGCTTATCCACTGCTTCATACTCGCAGCAACGAACCAATGTTGACCAGGGCACCCTGGTGCATGAGGGCGCCCTGGTGCATGAGGGCGCCCTGATTAGGGCCTTCATCAAGCTTGCTTTGTCTTCGATTCTTGGTACCTGCAATATTCACAAACACAAAGCATAGATACATATAATATTGGTCTTAAGGACTTGGTTCTGACTTCGGATCTCCATGAAACCCTAGGTCGAACCGGCACGAGTTCCTATCCCCGAGAACTCGCCCTTCACCTACTCCTTTCACGAGACGGTTGCCACCCAGTCCTTCGGGTGGACTTTTACTTAGCTTCCGATACTCCCGGACCTCGAGACGCCCAAACCCTGACCCGTCTCTACTCCTGTCCTTAGTCATCGCTCAGCTAAGTTGCTCAGTCCCTTGGACCAAGACTTCATTACCTAGCAATCCTTCGCCAGGTGCCTAGCAGTCCTTCGCCAGGTCTTCACTCCCTAGCAGCCCTTCGCTAGGTGCCTAGCAGCCCTTCGCTAGGTCTTCTATGCCTAGTAGTCCTTCACTAGGTGCCTAGCAGCCCTTCGCTAGGTCTTCTATGCCTAGTAGTCCTTCACTAGGTCTTAGAGTTTCAATACCTAGCAGCCCTTCGCTAGGTGCCTAGCAGCCCTTCGCTAGGTCTTAAGGTTTCGATGCCTAGCTTAACTAGGACTTTTCTTCAGCTTTGGTCACTTCTCTCTTACTCCCCTTTGTCTGTTCAATGTATCACTGACTTAAGTGTATTGTCAAACATTAAAACACTTAAAGAGGAATATCATTGATGCAACTTGCACCAACAATCTCCCCCTTTTTGATGTTTGACAATAACTTAAGTTAGATTGGTTTAAGGGGCTAACTTACCATCCTTGGGATCAAACTAAAACTAAAACCTTAATTTTGTAAAATATTTTGATCAAATGGTCCTTTAGTAAGAATCCAAAAAATTTCTAACTTAAGCACACCTCTCCCCCTTTGTCATACATAAAAAAAAAACAGAAATACTTGCGCCAACAAGGAGAGTATTTTGAAACTACTTAGTATAAAATTTTGAAAACATAGCATAAAACTAATACTTAAGTATTATGAGCTCAGAAAACTTTAGACAATATTTTGAGAAAATGTCGGATTTTTGAAGGTACAAATATTTTGAAAGATGATCTTTGAAGCATGCAAGTACTTGCAAAATGTAAGTTATTTTTGAAGAAAGATCAGATTTTGAAAGATAATTAGTAATTTTTGAAAAATATAAGTACCTTTAAAAAATGTATTGACTTTTTGAAAACTAGGTACTTTTGAAAAATACATTGATATATATATATATATATATATATATATATATATATATATATATTTTTAAAAATTAAGTACTTTTGAAAGAATATTAGACTTTACTTGGTTTATTTTCCAGTCTGACACCATCCTGGGAAACCTTGTTGACTACAAGGACATTTCCTAAGTGTCCTGGAAATTTTTCAACCCAAGTAAATATTATTTCAAAAATTTCATAAGTTACAAAATAATAGAATGTAAGTTAGTTTTGAAAAATGTAAAGATTTTAAAGTCATAATACTTGATTTGGTTTATCTTCCAGTCTGACACAATCATAGGAAACCTTGTTGATTATAAGGACATTTTCCTAAGTGTCCTGGAGGATTTTTCAAACTCAAGATATTATTTCAAATTGATCAACACCAGATGAATTTTTGAAAGTAATAGTATATATATTTTTATTAACAAATTGATAGTCTTTAAAAACATACTTATGTTTCAACAGGATTTGAAAATACCACACATGAAAATATTTGAAATATTCAATAATTCTTTTAATTTGACCTCCCCTTAAACTTGACCTAGTCCTGGGAAGCTTGTTGACCACAAGTACTCTTCCTCTGAGTCTTAAGGTTTGATTCAGATTAAAAAGAAATATTAAAAAATTTCAGAAGTTTGATTTAGACTCCCCCTAAATCTGACACGTCCTAGGAGTCCTTTTAGACCAAGAAGTGGACCTTCCTCTGTGTCTTTAGGGTTTATCAAACTCAAATGAACACCAATTTTCAGGAAGATAGATTTTGAAAATATAATTTGGAATTAAGATAAATTGGAAAACATATGCGATAAAAATTAAGGTGTAGTTTTCGAAAAAATATTTTTAACGATAAGAACAAAACACTCCCCCTGCATCCAACACCGTTTGACTCTATCTAAGTGCCTTAAGGAACTTTTAGTGTTGTCCTAAGAGGCTTGTGTCTAATTGAGTGAGTCAAACAATTTTTGAAAAGATATACTTTTTGAAAAATGTATAATATGTATAATCAATCAGACAAGCATGAATTCCATAAAAACATTATTATGTTAAAGCACTATTTTGAAAATATATTTTTAGAAAAATATTCTAATGATTTTGAAAAACATTTGAAAAACATTTTTCAATTTATTAGTCCTTAACATCTCACCCATTTTAGATGTATCAATACAACAAGCATGATTGCCTTATAGGTGTATTGTGAGATGCTTGAATAATTTTTCTTAATTTATTATTAACTCTAAGATTTAATTGAAGCTTGTGTTAGATTTGAATTTGACAAGAAGTAACTTGAATTTGAATTTCAAAAATTGGCTTCCAGGTCTTGGCGAGGCACTAGGCCTTCTTTGGCCGTAGCCTTATGGGATCATCCACCCTTTCCTTGACAAATCCTTTTAATGAAATTTCATTTTCAAAATTACTTTTTGAAAAATTCTGGTCTAACTAGTTTGGGTTTTGGATTGGTAGCTTCGGCTAGTTCCGCCTAGATGGCTTCCCTAACGTACTATCATCTCACCTCCACCCAATACTAGGTTGATCAAGTTTCAATCACTCTTTTTCCTATAGCCGTTCTAAATTATGCATAAAATTTAAATACGAATGACATGTCATATATTAAAGAGAATAGCAAATGCATGTCATGGCAGTTATGCATGAGTCAAACAATTCAAATAATTTTATTTAAGTTTCTAAAATGTATCAAATTCCCGATTTGATACATGTCGAGTGAACCCACGAATATGTCAACCCATTTTGACATATTTAATGATATTAATTATAGTTTGGGTAAAATTTTATTTTGGTTTGAGTTTAAGTTATTTAAGATTTTAGTTGAATTCAAGTTAATTAAGAATTGATTGAATTAGAAAATCAATTAATCAATTAAGAATTAATGAATTTAAGTATGAATTAAATTTAATTTAAATTAATTTCGAATTAACAAGGATTAATTTAATTTAATTTGGATTTAAATTTAATTTAATTTAATTTGTATTTAATTAAGATTTAATTAAGATTTAAGTTGAATTTAATTAAGATTTAATTTGAATTTAATTAAGATTTAATTTGAATTTAATTAAGATTTAATTTGAATTTAATTAAGATTTAATTTGAATTTAATTAAGATTTAATTTGAATTAATTTGAATTTAATTTGAATTTAAATTGGATTTAATTTGAATTTAATTTGAATTTAATTTGGATTTAATTTGAATTAATTTGAATTTAATTTGAATTTAATTTGAATTAATTTGAATTTAATTTGGATTTAATTTGATTAATTTGAATTTATTTGAATTAATCTGAATTATTTAAGATTTAATTAATTAATTAGAATTAATCTGATTTATTCAAGATTTAATTGAATTATTAAAATTTAATTGAATTATTAAATTTAATTGAATTATTAAGATTATAATGATTAATTAATAATTGTGGGTTTAAATTCATGATTTTCATTATTTCAAAAATTTCTTCTTCATCTTTATCTTTCTTTTCAAGTTTTTCTAATAATTTTGATTTATTTGAATTTTTGTAATTTTTATTGACTATGGCCTTTATCTTAGATAGTTCTATATCCTCCTCAAGATTAGATTTTTCTATATTCTCACAGTAGGTGGAGTAAAAGGGGCCACTAGTTAAATTTTTGTAATAACTTTCAAGATTTTCTATAATTAAGTTATCATCTAGGAGAATTTTATCTGTATTATCCTTATGAATATTTTCAACAAAATCATCTTTATCCTTAAAATTTTCAATAATTTCAGGGATATCCTTAAGGTTTTCCAATTTGAATTCGGAATTATCCTTAGGATTTTTGAATTTGAGTTCCGAATTATCCTTAAGATTTTCGAATTTGAATTCAAATTTATCCTTAGGTTTAATTTTATCTGATTTAAAATTATCAGACTTAATATTATCAGTATTAATTTTATCAGAATAATTATCAGAATTAATTTCATCAGAATAATTATCAGAATTAATTTCATCAGAATAATTATCAGAATTAATTTCATCAGAATTATTATCAGAATTAATTTCATCAGAATTATTATCAGAATTAATTTCATCAGAATAATTATCAGAATTAATTTCATTAATTTTATCAGAATAATTATCAGAATTAATTTTATTAATTCCTGAATTGATATTCTAAATTAAACAATTAATTTTAGATATTTTAGTCATATCTGCATTTTTTAATTTGACATGCAAGATATTAATTTTATTGTGCAGGTAATCTAATTTATCAGGAAAATTGACTAAGTTATCATAAGATAATGAAGGAATTTGTAAAGTTTTTGGAACATAAATTTTTCGTACCTTTGCCGGACATTTGTTTTTGTAATGCCCGTATTTTTCGCACTTGAAGCATTTGATATGGCTTTTGTCCCTCCGGACTCCTGGCGCTGGTACCTCCTTCGCCGCCGGTGATGGACGATTTTTATGAGTAGGGCACTGATTTTTATAGTGCCCTTTCTCCCTGCATGTGAAACAAATAATATGCGATTTAAAATTAGACATTAAAAAAATATACCTGATTCACCCCTGGGCTCCCCCTCAACTCCTGGCGTCGTTGCTCCGTCGGCGGTTAGTCCGGTGAAGAGCGGCTCGGCTCTAATACCAATTGTAGGACCGGTGCCGTCGATAGAGGGGGGGTGAATATCGACCATTCGAAATCTTTCGGAGTACTTCGTAAACTTTCGATCTAGACTTAGAGTGTTAGCGCAGCGGAAAATAAATAGAACGAAGAAAAACAAAGATAGTGACACGGCGGATTTTACTTGGTTCCCGACCCCCCAGGGTCAGTACATCCAAGGCCTATGGACGGGTGCGCCCGTCCACTATTGGTCTCCTTCCCGGACTTTCCGGAGGCGGAGAAACCTGACTTACAGTGCAAGTTTACAATCAGAATATAAGTAAAAATAAGTGCGTAATAGTAAACTCAAACCGAACAAGCAAGATCTGAAAACTCGGCCGATCTGGACCTCCGAAGTGCCGCGCACTTCCTCCTGGAGCCTCCCGGTCGTAGAGCCTCGTCTTTAGCGCGTTGTCGTCGGTCGGAATGATCAGAATGACTCTGGAATTGTGTTTTTGAAGCTGAGGGGTCGAGGCCCCTTATAAAGGCCTCCTGGAGGCGCCCTGGACGCTGGGGGCGCCCCGGATGACTTGGTCAAACTTTATCCCTGCGTCTACCTCGCCGCAGCTGATAACAGCTTTGACCAGGGCGCCCTGGATCTTCCGGGCGCCCATCTTGAACCCAGTCAGCGCTTATCCACTGCTTCGTACTCGCAGCAACGAACCAATGTTGACCAGGGCACCCTGGTGCATGAGGGTGCCCTGGTGCATGAGGGCGCCCTGGTTAGGGCCTTCATCAAGCTTGCTTTGTCTTCGGTTCTTGGTACCTGCAATATTCACAAACACAAAGCATAGATACATATAATATTGGTCTTAAGGACTTGGTTCTGACTTCGGATCTCCATGAAACCCTAGGTCGAACCGGCACGAGTTCCTATCCCCGAGAACTCGCCCTTCACCTACTCCTTTCACGAGACGGTTGCCACCCAGTCCTTCGGGTGGACTTTTACTTAGCTTCCGATACTCCCGGACCTCGAGACGCCCAAACCCTGACCCGTCTCTACTCCTGTCCTTAGTCATCGCTCAGCTAAGTTGCTCAGTCCCTTGGACCAAGACTTCATTACCTAGCAATCCTTCGCCAGGTGCCTAGCAGTCCTTCGCCAGGTCTTCACTCCCTAGCAGCCCTTCGCTAGGTGCCTAGCAGCCCTTCGCTAGGTCTTCTATGCCTAGTAGTCCTTCACTAGGTGCCTAGCAGCCCTTCGCTAGGTCTTCTATGCCTAGTAGTCCTTCACTAGGTCTTAGAGTTTCAATACCTAGCAGCCCTTCGCTAGGTGCCTAGCAGCCCTTCGCTAGGTCTTAAGGTTTCGATGCCTAGCTTAACTAGGACTTTTCTTCAGCTTTGGTCACTTCTCTCTTACTCCCCTTTGTCTGTTCAATGTATCACTGACTTAAGTGTATTGTCAAACATTAAAACACTTAAAGAGGAATATCATTGATGCAACTTGCACCAACAATCTCCCCCTTTTTGATGTTTGACAATAACTTAAGTTAGATTGGTTTAAGGGGCTAACTTACCATCCTTGGGATCAAACTAAAACTAAAACCTTAATTTTGTAAAATATTTTGATCAAATGGTCCTTTAGTAAGAATCCAAAAAATTTCTAACTTAAGCACACCTCTCCCCCTTTGTCATACATAAAAAAAAAACAGAAATACTTGCGCCAACAAGGAGAGTATTTTGAAACTACTTAGTATAAAATTTTGAAAACATAGCATAAAACTAATACTTAAGTATTATGAGCTCAGAAAACTTTAGACAATATTTTGAGAAAATGTCGGATTTTTGAAGGTACAAATATTTTGAAAGATGATCTTTGAAGCATGCAAGTACTTGCAAAATGTAAGTTATTTTTGAAGAAAGATCAGATTTTGAAAGATAATTAGTAATTTTTGAAAAATATAAGTACCTTTAAAAAATGTATTGACTTTTTGAAAACTAGGTACTTTTGAAAAATACATTGATATATATATATATATATATATATATATATATATTTTTAAAAATTAAGTACTTTTGAAAGAATATTAGACTTTACTTGGTTTATTTTCCAGTCTGACACCATCCTGGGAAACCTTGTTGACTACAAGGACATTTCCTAAGTGTCCTGGAAATTTTTCAACCCAAGTAAATATTATTTCAAAAATTTCATAAGTTACAAAATAATAGAATGTAAGTTAGTTTTGAAAAATGTAAAGATTTTAAAGTCATAATACTTGATTTGGTTTATCTTCCAGTCTGACACAATCATAGGAAACCTTGTTGATTATAAGGACATTTTCCTAAGTGTCCTGGAGGATTTTTCAAACTCAAGATATTATTTCAAATTGATCAACACCAGATGAATTTTTGAAAGTAATAGTATATATATTTTTATTAACAAATTGATAGTCTTTAAAAACATACTTATGTTTCAACAGGATTTGAAAATACCACACATGAAAATATTTGAAATATTCAATAATTCTTTTAATTTGACCTCCCCTTAAACTTGACCTAGTCCTGGGAAGCTTGTTGACCACAAGTACTCTTCCTCTGAGTCTTAAGGTTTGATTCAGATTAAAAAGAAATATTAAAAAATTTCAGAAGTTTGATTTAGACTCCCCCTAAATCTGACACGTCCTAGGAGTCCTTTTAGACCAAGAAGTGGACCTTCCTCTGTGTCTTTAGGGTTTATCAAACTCAAATGAACACCAATTTTCAGGAAGATAGATTTTGAAAATATAATTTGGAATTAAGATAAATTGGAAAACATATGCGATAAAAATTAAGGTGTAGTTTTCGAAAAAATATTTTTAACGATAAGAACAAAACACTCCCCCTGCATCCAACACCGTTTGACTCTATCTAAGTGCCTTAAGGAACTTTTAGTGTTGTCCTAAGAGGCTTGTGTCTAATTGAGTGAGTCAAACAATTTTTGAAAAGATATACTTTTTGAAAAATGTATAATATGTATAATCAATCAGACAAGCATGAATTCCATAAAAACATTATTATGTTAAAGCACTATTTTGAAAATATATTTTTAGAAAAATATTCTAATGATTTTGAAAAACATTTGAAAAACATTTTTCAATTTATTAGTCCTTAACATCTCACCCATTTTAGATGTATCAATACAACAAGCATGATTGCCTTATAGGTGTATTGTGAGATGCTTGAATAATTTTTCTTAATTTATTATTAACTCTAAGATTTAATTGAAGCTTGTGTTAGATTTGAATTTGACAAGAAGTAACTTGAATTTGAATTTCAAAAATTGGCTTCCAGGTCTTGGCGAGGCACTAGGCCTTCTTTGGCCGTAGCCTTATGGGATCATCCACCCTTTCCTTGACAAATCCTTTTAATGAAATTTCATTTTCAAAATTACTTTTTGAAAAATTCTGGTCTAACTAGTTTGGGTTTTGGATTGGTAGCTTCGGCTAGTTCCGCCTAGATGGCTTCCCTAACGTACTATCATCTCACCTCCACCCAATACTAGGTTGATCAAGTTTCAATCACTCTTTTTCCTATAGCCGTTCTAAATTATGCATAAAATTTAAATACGAATGACATGTCATATATTAAAGAGAATAGCAAATGCATGTCATGGCAGTTATGCATGAGTCAAACAATTCAAATAATTTTATTTAAGTTTCTAAAATGTATCAAATTCCCGATTTGATACATGTCGAGTGAACCCACGAATATGTCAACCCATGTGTGGTATTTTCAAATCCTGTTGAAACATAAGTATGTTTTTAAAGACTATCAATTTGTTAATAAAAATATATATACTATTACTTTCAAAATGGCTCTGGAATTGTGTTTTTGAAGCTGAGGGGTCGAGGCCCCTTATAAAGGCCTCCTGGGGGCGCCCTGGACGCTTGGGGCGCCCCGGATGACTTGGTCAAACTTTATCCCTGCGTCTACCTCGCCGCAGCTGATAACAGCTTTGACCAGGGCGCCCCGGATCTTCCGGGCGCCCATCTTGAACCCAGTCAACGCTTATCCACTGCTTCATACTCGCAGCAACGAACCAATGTTGACCAGGGCACCCTGGTGCATGAGGGCGCCCTGGTGCATGAGGGCGCCCTGATTAGGGCCTTCATCAAGCTTGCTTTGTCTTCGATTCTTGGTACCTGCAATATTCACAAACACAAAGCATAGATACATATAATATTGGTCTTAAGGACTTGGTTCTGACTTCGGATCTCCATGAAACCCTAGGTCGAACCGGCACGAGTTCCTATCCCCGAGAACTCGCCCTTCACCTACTCCTTTCACGAGACGGTTGCCACCCAGTCCTTCGGGTGGACTTTTACTTAGCTTCCGATACTCCCGGACCTCGAGACGCCCAAACCCTGACCCGTCTCTACTCCTGTCCTTAGTCATCGCTCAGCTAAGTTGCTCAGTCCCTTGGACCAAGACTTCATTACCTAGCAATCCTTCGCCAGGTGCCTAGCAGTCCTTCGCCAGGTCTTCACTCCCTAGCAGCCCTTCGCTAGGTCTTCTATGCCTAGTAGACCTTCACTAGGTGCCTAGCAGCCCTTCGCTAGGTCTTCTATGCCTAGTAGTCCTTCACTAGGTCTTAGAGTTTCAATACCTAGCAGCCCTTCGCTAGGTCTTAAGGTCTCGATGCCTAGCTTAACTAGGACTTTTCTTTAGCTTTGGTCACTTCTCTCTTACTCCCCTTTGTCTGTTCAATGTATCACTGACTTAAGTGTATTGTCAAACATTAAAACACTTAAAGAGGAATATCATTGATGCAACTTGCACCAACACTACTAGATTCTTCGAGAACGCGACAAGAAAAACCAAGAGAGAAGTCGGAAGACTAACCACAAAAGGATGGCCGGCTAGTGCTCCTTCTTGGGGCTGGTTGGCGCACGGCAAGAAGGGGAGAAGAGAAGGAGAGAAAGAGAGGGAGAGAGCCTATGCCTTCATCTCTATGATTCACACCCAAGCCTTGCCTTGGGTCCTTTATATAGTGGCCTCTCAACCATCAAGCCTCTCAAATATGGAATAACTTATTCCATCATGCCAAGTTTGATTTTATATCATGGTTAAAATCATATTTTAATTCATGATAAAAATCTTCTCTTCTATGGAATAAATTTCCTTATCATGGTAAATCAATCCATGATTGATTTTATAAAATAAATCAATCCATGGTTTATTTTAATTTCCATGAAAAATAAACCAAACCATGGTTTATTATATAAAAATTTATATCATCCATAATTTTAAAAAACAAACCACACTTGGTTTATTTTATAAATTGAACCAAAAACTTGGTTCTCTCCCTTTGTTGTGGTGGTCCAAGCAAAGAGGATGGAGGCCCTCTTTGGCTGGCCCATCCAAGCCAAGCCCTAATGAATTAAACTTATTTAATTCATCTATTAAGTCTTCAAAAGACTTAGCCATTTTACGCTTCCGATGCATCTCTGAAAAATTCAGATTCGACTTATCGTTTAGCTCAACCAAATTTAATCTCTCTTTATTGGAAAATCCAATTTTCAACTCGTTTTAAATCTCTCGGATTACTCATAGTGCGTGTGACTAAATAGACTTTCGATTTATGTTGGTCGTTTATAATTAATCAATTATAGAACGATCATGAGTGGCACCTAGTAGTGCATCATGATCCTCAATTAATCGAAAGATCAATGGTTGACCTCAGAAACAATTCTGAAACCCTTCAGTAGCTATAATGAAACGTGCCCCATTCCCTTCACCATCTTATACCCACTTGGTTCAGGACATGGTCTATGTGTGTCAGTCCCCACTAGGCTGACTACGTCACACCTAGCCCAAGTAACGTTTTCTCGTCCTACGGATTCTAATTACTCTCATGTATTTAAGAGATTCATACTCTGAACATGTCATGCTCTGGCCAGAGGCTTTGAGTAACAATCCGACGATAGACCTCAGGTATACATCTCCTCGCAAGGAGTGGTGAATCCTTTGTAGGCTGTTCAAACATCTTCGGGTACTTCGGCTTATACCCAATCATCCTGGGTCCACACCTCCTTGGAGATGCTTGCTTAAGATGTCAAAGTATAAGTCTCCATGACCAAGATGACTTGAACACCGTAAGTCAAAGGAACATCGTACTTAAGCTGCAGTAAGAACTTCACTGACATATCTATATGTAGACTACCATATGAAGTTTTACATCCAATAACTCCAATGAACTAGTTCCCTTAACTAGCATTCATGTTTATCTCCGGACATCTCAATGTCACTAGCCAGCGAGAATCAGCTGATTAGAGAATAACCCATGCTAGTCTCAACAGAATTGATAATGACCGTATTTATCAATTCATCGACTAGGGACAATTTCAATACTTCACAATTGCACATGTAAAGATAATCACTAGTTGTGAATTCATCACAAATTCTCTCATGCTGTGAATTGTATTGCGGACATTCAGTAAATGAGTTTAAGATCTCAATCAAATACACAAACATGTATATTCAAATAGTGAATATTCATTTATTAAAATAAATGATTACAATCATAAGGCGATTGCCTTAGGACACTTCTCTCATATCACTAACAAACTCCCACTTGGCCTAATGTCAATCGCTATGGTACCCAATATCACAGGCTCTAACATGACCCTCAAACTTGCTTTGAGGCAAGGCTTTAGTTAAAGGATCAGCTAAATTCCTTTCAGTGGGAATTTCTCAATTTGTATATCATTCCTACTTATAATCTCTCTGATCAGATGATAGCGGCGAAGCACATGTTTGGATCGCTGATGAGACCTTGGTTCCTTCGCTTGTGCAATAGCTCCATTGTTGTCGCAGTAAACCGGTATTGCTTCATCAATGGTTGGAACCACACCAAGTTCTGAGACAAACTTCTTGATCTAGACTGCTTCCTTTGCTGCTTCCGAAGCTGCAATATATTCCGCTTCTGTGGTAGAATCCGCTACGGTGTCTTGCTTGGAACTCTTCCAACTTATTGCGCCTCTATTCAAAATAAATACGTATCCGGACTGAGATTTGGAGTCATCCTTATCTGTCTGGAAACTAGCATCTGTATACCCATGTATTACCATATCACCTTCTCCAAATATTAGGAACACATCCTTAGTGTTTCTTAAGTACTTGAGGATTGTCTTGATAACCGCCCAATGATCCATTGCTGGATCAGACTGGTATCTTCTTATGACGCTCAGAGCATATGATACATCGGGCCTAGTACATAACATAGCATACATGATAGATCCTATCGCGGATGCATAAGGAATCTTATTCATGCAAATCCTCTCGTTTTTTGTGCGCGGACACATAGACTTCGAAAGGTTGATCCCATGCCTGATGGGAAGGTAACCTTTCTTGGATTCCGACATGCTAAAGCTTTCTAGCACTCGGTCTATATATGTAGACTGCGAAAGACCAAGCAATTGTTTTGATCTATCTCTATAGATTTTAATCCCAAGGATATAGGTTGCTTCTCCCAGGTCTTTCATGGAGAAAGTTTTGGACAACCAAATTTTAACTGACTGTAAGACTGATATATCGTTTCCTATAAGTAATATGTCATCTACATATAACATTAGGAATGCGACTGCACTCCCACTAACCTTCTTGTACACACAAGGTTCGTCAGGATTTTGTGAGAAATCAAACTCTTTGATTGTCTCATCAAAACGGATGTTCCAGCTCCTGGATGCTTGCTTTAGTCCATATATGGATCGTCGAAGCTTACATACTTTGGTTTTATTAACCGATGTGAAACCTTCAGGTTGCATCATGTATACATCCTCAAGTAGGTTTCCATTAAGGAAAGCTGTTTTCACATCCATTTGTCATATCTCATAATCATAATGAGCTACTATGGCCAGGAGCATCCGAATGGATTTAAGCATAGCTACTGGCGAATAGGTTTCGTCATAATCAATTCCTTATTTCTGACGATATCCTTTTGCCACTAATCTAGCCTTAAAGGTAACAACATTACCTTCCATGTCGGTTTTCTTCTTGAAAACTCACTTGCACCCTATGGGCTTAATCCCTTCAGGTGGGTTAACCAAGTCCCATACTTGATTTTTGTACATGGAATCCATTTCCGACTTCATGGCTTCAAGCCATTTATCCCTTTCTGAATTTTTTAGAACATCTTCATAACTGATAGGTTCGTCATCGTTAATGAGTAACACGTCGTTCGATTCACTTATGAGAAATCTGTATCTCTCTGCAATATTGCGTGTCCTATCAGACCTATGAAGAAGTGGTGTTGCTTTAGGTTCAACTGATAGCTCATCGTTATGAGTTATTGGTTGTGGGTCTAGACTAGGTGTCTCTGTAATGTCTATTGGAGTTTTTTGAACTTCTTCAATTTCAATGCTACTCCCACTATTTTCTTGTAAAAGAAATTCATTTTCTAGAAATACAGCATGCCTTGAAACAAACACCTTTTGTTCCAAGGGATGATAGAATTCGTAACCTTTCGTTTCCTTAGGGTATCCAATAAATAGACATTTATCAGACTTAGTATCCAATTTGTCTGATACAGTCCGCTTTACATAAGCAGGACAACCTCATATCTTTAGGTGAGATAAATGAGGTTTCTTACTATTCCACGTCTCATATGGAGTAGTAGAGACTACCTTGGTCGGGACTCTGTTTAGTAAGTAAAAAGCTATCTTAAGCGCATAGCCCCAAAAGGATTTTGGAAGAGTTGCATGATTCATCATGGATCTAACCATGTCCATCAAGATTTGGTTACGCCTCTTAGATACACCATTATGCTGTGGTGTATATGGCGGAGTCCATTGAGACAATATCCCATTGTCCCTAAGATAATCTTGAAACTCTTGACATAAGTATTCACCACCCTGATCGGATCGAAGTATCTTAATACTTTTGCCAAGCTGTTTCTCTACTTCACTTCTGAACTCTTTGAATTTCTCAAAAGCTTCAGATTTGTGTTTCATTAAGAACACATACCCGAATTGTGAGTGATCATCGATAAAGGTAATGAAGTAGCTATAGTCTCCTTGTGCAAGAGTTGACATTGGTCCACATACATCAGTATGTATTAGACCAAGCAATTCTCCCACTGGTTTACCTTTTTCGAAAAGGGTAATTTGGTCATCTTGCCTTTTAAGCATGATTCACATGTATCAAATGAACCAGGTTCAAATGATTCCAGAATTCCACATCGGTGTAATTTGGTCATGCATTTCTTGCTTACATGGCTAAGACGACAATGCCACATATAAGAGTCTATTTGATTATCTATTCAAGCACGTTTGTTGCTAACTTCGATATTGAAAACGTCACCGGATAAATCTAACGTGTAGATACCATTGCATAAAGTTCCGGTCTCATAAAGAACCCCATTTAAAGTTATGTAACAGCAATTGTTACTAAAAGTTAAATGATAACCCTTTTCATTCAAGCATGAAATAGATATAATGTTCTTTATTAACGAAGGAACAAAATAATAATTATCCAATTCTAAGACAAGTCCAGTAGGGAGCTTTAGCAAATATGTTTCGATGGCAACAGTAGCAATCTTTGCTCCATTTCCAACTCACAAATTCGCTTCTCCCTTGACGAGTCTTCTTCTATTCCTTAGCCCATGTATGTCATTACATATATGTGAGCTACACCCAGTATCAAGTACCCAAGTGTCCGAGGAAATAGAGTGACATTCAATAACGAAGATACCTGAAGAGGATGGGGCATCGGATGCCTTCTTCTTCAAGGACTCAAGATAAACCTTGCAATTTCTTCGCTAGTGGCCCTCCTTGCCGCAGTGATGACAAGTGCCTTTTGGTGCCTTTTCAATCTTTTTTGGCCTTTTTCTTCGTTCCCTTATTTTGTTCTTTGGGTTTCCTCTTAGAGCCTTTCTTTGAGAAACCAACTAACAATACCGTCTTCTGATCCTACTTTACAGAAGGCTCTACAGTCATCAGTAGGTTAAGCAACTCAGGAATGGTAGTCTCCAGTTTGTTCATCCGATAGTTCATCACAAACTGTGAGTAACTCTTGGGCAAACAATGCAGAATTAAGTCAATACTTAGTTCGTGATCCATTGCAAATCCGAGTGTGCCTAGTCGCTCAATGTACCCCAACATCTTCAACACAAATTATGAAACAGAAGTGCCTTCCTGCATA
>JAGFNQ010000421.1:118913-154350 GCA_024364735.1 Boesenbergia rotunda | reverse complement strand
ATTTAGTAGTTTTCGCGAGACGCTCAAGTTTTAAGTGTGGGGGGGGGGGGGGAGACACGTATGTATGGACGAATGCTTGTGTGAAAAAAAAATCTCTCTATGTGAAAAAAAAGGGAAGAGAGAAAGAAAAAAATAATAAAGATGAAAAAAAAGTGAAAAAAAAAGAAAAGAAAAAAAATTAAAGAAAGTGGGAAAAAAATTCATCAAGCATTCCGGATTTTTGTTAGTGATGAACAAGAGGGAATATTTTCGTTGAAGAATTTTTGATGTATACTCATTTGATATCCTTGTTAGAGAAACTCAAGAGTGAAGTTGTTGATACATGCATGCATTTTTAGAAGTGTTGTAAGTGGTTGTTGTGTATTGTATTGAGAATGTGCAAGGAGAATTTTGAGTGTTGGAAGTTTGATTGAGTTATTTATTTTGGCCTATTGTTTGATTGTATACATCATGTTAATTACCCCAATGCTCTCATATTCTCTTTGATCTTCTTTCATGCTCTCTATGATCTTCTTTGTTATCTACCATTCTTGTTCTCTTGTCAGCACTTGATTTCATTATTATTCATTGAAAAGCACTCTTGATTTATGTACTTATGTTATAGTAGTGGAGAAGTAGAAGATAAGCAAGCATATGGTAGTGCAATGTCATGAATGTTTTGAGAGAACTCCACTTCCATATTTGTTATTTTGTGAGCATCAGTGCATATATCCATCTTGTGAGGTTTTTGTCATGTTTAGTTTATTCAAGTTGATGAAATTACCATGTTTTTGACTTATGTGAGATTTGGAATCATAAATACATGGATGCTTGAGACTTGATGATCCTAAGTAACTTTCTTTTATTATTTCTTAAAATATTGACAGGGGATGTAATGTTTGGGAGATATGTTGTTTTCTTTTAGTTTTGTTTACTTACCCGAGACGTGCAAGAATAAGTGTGGGGGAGTTTGATAACCATCATTTTGTTGATTATTTTCGGCTCTAAAATCCATGTTTGATCCACATTTTATATGCTTAAGTTTGCAATTGTATTAGGTTTCATGTATTCCCTTCATTTTGGCTTTTAATTCTAATCTTTGTATATTTGGGATATTTTTGGCACTAAATTTGAATATCATTTTGTAGGCTTCAATTGATCATGGACCTAGATCAAATTGGGTCAGACTTGAGTCAGGATTGGATCAAGATCAAAAGGATCAAGCATCGGATTAATAGGAGCCGTCCATTCCAGAGAACGGCTAGATCTGAGCCATCGGTCAACTTCTGGTCGATCCGAGTCCAAGATAGAATCAATCATGACCAAAGATCAAGATCTGAAATTTTCAGCCAAATCAGAAGTGATCTGACCGTTGGATCGAGCTCAAGATGTTCTAGACCATCCATTCAAGAAAAAGGAAGATCTGGACCATCCACCACTGATCTAGTTAATCCGAGCTGGGGACAGGTAGATCAGGACCATTGATTGAGATCTGTGCAGTTTGGTTTAGATATGAAGAGATCTGGCCGTTGGATGAAGCCAAATCAATCTCAGTCGTCCGTTGTTAAATTCCTTCTGAGCTGTGAGTTCTGGGCTGAGGCTGGGTCAAACCAAAGTCAAACCAAAGCTGAACCAAATCCGGTTGAGCTGGGTCAACCCAAGCCAAGACTGAACCAAATCCGGTTAGGCTGAATCTGGACTGAACCAGCGATGGACCAGACATGGGCTAGCTGAACCAAAGGACCGAACTCAAGCTGAGTTGTGAGCTGGCTTGGCTGAATCAAACGCGAACTGGCTTGGCTACTGGAGTGAACCCGAGCTGGGTGAATCGGACTCAAGCTGAAGCTGGCTGATTGACTCAAGCTGAAGCTGGCTGATTGACTGAACCGAAGCTGGCTTGGCTGACCAAACCCGATCGCTGAAGCCAAGAGCACAAAAGGGAGCAGAGACGCGTGACCTAGGGGATCGATCGGCAAAGGGGGATCACACACAGGCGACTCCATCTTCCGCCCATCGCCGCCGGCCATTGGACGAAGCTAGGGCTAGGGGGTTCCGAATCCTAGCTGGTCGGAGCGCCATCCACCTTCATCCTCCCGCCATCGCACGAGCTAGGGCCCGGGGTTCGAGCCCTAGTCGATCATCTCCTTCACCGCAGCTTTCTCTTTCGGGGTTCGAAGAGAAAACGATCAACCATCCTTCATCGCAGCATTCTCTTTCGGGGTTCGGAGAGAAAACGATCAACCATCCTTCCTCCGCAGCCGGCGATCAATTTATTACTGAAATTCTTCATCTGTTGCCCTTTACAGCAATTCATTCAATTTTCTTTGCAGAAATTTTCTTCAGCAGTTCTTTCATAGCAGTAGCCAGCAGTTCTTAAATTCCAGTAGCTTCCCAGCAGATTTCCATTTCCAGCACATTTCTTCCAGCTTCAATTTTCTGTCCAGCGGGTTTACTTCCCAGCAAGCATTTCCTTTACAGCAATTCGAAGAAATTCTTTCACAGAAGTACTTCACAGCAGATTTCTTCCTCTCAGTTTTCCTTCCAGCAGTTCATCACAGATTCGGCAGTTCCTTCCATTAGCTTCTTAATTAATGTTTGAGTTGGTTGTGTTTGATTGTTAAATGTTAAGTGTTTGATTTGTTGAATGCTTGTATTGATGGATCTTCCACAATTCAAATGGCACGTACTTTTGTCATTTTAATTCATGCATATAAGGTGTTTGGTTAAATGTCTGTTAGAAAAATTTCTTTCAATTGTGATGTTTCCTAGTTGTTTAACTCTTGTTTTTGTTGCTCTTCCTATTGCTTTAAGTTTTACGTCTTCGTTTACATGCAATTAAGCTAGGTTGGGTTAGATTTCTTTAATGCTGTAAGTTTTGTTCCATGTTTAGTTTTGTCAATATTTAATTTCAAGTTGTCTTTTCTTTTCTGTAATTGTAGTTAGAGTAATTTAGATTTCCTTACCTGTACTTTCCTTAATCAATTAGAACTAGATTTCATATTTGTTCTGTTATTCATTTCGTAGTCTTAAAGTTCAAATCCAAATCCCAGTTTGATATCAAAAATCCAAAAGCAATAAGATGCGATCCTGAAAATTATCATGTACCAACTACATTCGTTGGGAGACGACTCGAGTTATTCTATGCTACATTAGTTTAGAAGAATTCGATAATTAAATTGTATTTGAAACCGTGACATGACAAAAAACGGTTATCAGCAAGACAAGCCATCTTCGCCCCGTCTTTTCAGTCGACTCTATCACCAATGGAAGAACCCGAGCTGCAGGTCCTTCATCGTCATCTCCCATCCTAATGGATACGGGGGAGGGATCAACTCCCTGAGCACCAAACAGCTCCTGCTTCTGCTCCAAGCCTTTAGCATGGTCGACCACCGAGGCGGTGGGAGATGGAGGAGGGGCGAGGGCTTGTTCGTCGACCAGCCTCACATTTAAGAAGCTTGCTCATTGCCCGAAACAATATGATGTTCTATACAACATAGAAATAATAAAATATCAGTTAAAATCAACAAGTGTTTAACAAAATGTTGAACTTACTGAGGCTATGGCTAAGGCTGGTGGCTTTGGAGCTAAGCTCGGTCCGATACAAGATTTCATCACAATGCACCAGATTGGGGTCGTGGAACTCCATGCCGGCCAGGACGCTTCTGGCCCGCTGATACCCCGAGTCCTGCTGGAAGTCGCCCAGTTCCGGAAGAGAGGGTAGGTCTTCTCTCTAGCGAATTGGGCAGAAGGGACGTTCGGAAAACCTAATGAAGAAGAAGCGCTCCTTCCATCCCTTATGGGAGGAAGGGAGGCATCCGATGAACTTATGGTCGGGCTGAGCAGTAAAGCTGAATGCCCCTCTAGAGGCCAAGTTTGGGAGGAAGAAGACATGAAAGAAGCGAGGGGCAAAGGTATATTGAAAAGTTTGAAAAGGATAAACGTCCCGCCCATCTAAGCGAAGGCGTTATGAGCCATCTGGTGTAAGGGGATATCAAAATACTCAGATATGGCCATGAAAAAGGGAGGAAGAGGAAAACGGAGGCCAAACTCTAC
This sequence comes from Boesenbergia rotunda, assembly GCA_024364735.1. NCBI lineage: Eukaryota > Viridiplantae > Streptophyta > Magnoliopsida > Zingiberales > Zingiberaceae > Boesenbergia > Boesenbergia rotunda. Next base: position 150,318 of record JAGFNQ010000421.1, on the reverse strand, counting down.
CTGTCCTAAAAAAAAGTGAAAAATCGTAAGGGAAGTTCTATTGGAGATTGGTCTATCTTGGGTGAAGGATCGATGTAGGCGTGCAGAGGGGGGGTGAATGCACTTTTTCGGATCGTTCCGATTTCTACAGAGTTGTTAGCGCAGCGGAAATAATATGTAAAAGAAATAACAATGCTAACAATACTAGATTTTAGTTAGTATCCACCCCGGTCGGGTGACTAATCCAACAATCCGTCGGTGGATCAAACCCCGGATAACCTCCGGCTAGAACTCGTCGCTCCTTGTGGGTGGAGAAACATCGCCACAACACCAAGGACACTTCCTGAGAATACAAGACTACTAACTTGCCTTATCCAAGCAAGTTTCATCTAGAACAATAGGAAAAAAACAAGCCCCTTTAAATAGGGCTCGAATCTGAAACAGCCGCTACTAGTCGACTGCCTAAATGGCAGTCAACTGGTCCCACTCAGATTCAACCGTTACAGCATAACGTTCAAATTCTGCCAGCCTGTTTCAGCCTATGCCAGTCGACTGCCCCTGGGCCAGTCGATTGGTACACACTTAAGCCTAGGGTTTCACTCCCGAGTACAAGTCTCTCCGCACTCAAACCCTCCCAGCTTTAACCCCTGAGTACAAGCACTCATACTCAGCCTCTCTCAACCTAGTTGATCCTCCACCAGCAGTTTTGACTGTTGCCTTCATGCCTTCTTCATCTTTGGCCCTCGTCCCTCGGATGTGCACGCAAGCCTCCAACTTGCCTCCATGCCACCTTTCACGTACGCCTCGAAGTCTGCATCCCTCGGCTCATCATTTCTACTATCCAACGGTCCCTCGGATGTGCACGCAAACCTCCAACTTGCCTCCATGCCATCCTTCACCTGAAGACGTCAACTAAGTCCATGTGTATCTGTACACCTGCACACTCATGTACACATGTGAGAACAACATAAATCCTAACTTAACAATATTGCCCACTCATCAAAATATCATGATCCTCCAGATCATCTCAAGGCCGATTGCCCCAACAATCTCCTTCTTTTTGATGTGTGGCAATATGTTAAGTTAGGTTAACACATAGCAATAATAATAGCAAAAGCAGTTGAAATTCAAGCATAACACACAAGAGACAACCACCCCCTTAACCTATGCTTTTCTCCCAAATTTCAACCCTTATTGCTAATCCCAAGTTAGAGTTAAATTCTCCCAACTTAACTCTATAGTCACAATCGAGCCTAAGTTAAGTTTTTAACCAAAACCTAACTTAATATTCAAATTCTCCCCCTTTGACACCATCAAAATGATTACCCCAAGCAACCCAACCCTTGATGACAAATAGAATTTAATCCTATTTCTGAAAAACCCTTCAGAAATTATACAAACCCAATCTGTCCGCACTACCAGTCAACTGCCCCCAGGGCAGTCGACTGATATGACAGATTTCAGAATTTCAGACGAAATTCAGAAATGAATAAAAAATTCTAGAAAATCTGGAAAAATGTGAAACTTTGCACGCACGATTGTTAAAGTATACCCTACCCTAGAAAAATTTAGTTCATGAAAATCATTAATCGTGCTTGACTTTTGGTACAAACTCAAAAAGTCCCAAATTGAAGTTATCTTTGTATCAAACTAGAGTTATAATGATGGAATCTTATACTTGTCATTCTTTAGCAACTCCTTTTGATATTCAAAATGATTCCCTAAATTTTTTAAATAGATATTTTCAACAACGCCCCCATGTTTTAATGATCATCTCTTTTAAACATGATATCCTTTTGATCTTCAATCAACCCATATTAGATTGCAGTCATTATAAAATGTTAACATATCATGAATACATAAATAATGATTATAAAAGGAATCACACATTAATACTTGGAGATATCTAAGCAATATTTAAAGAATCATTGAGCAAGATAAAAAAAACCGAATAGAAGCTAATGAATGGGTCACATCCATAAATTTACATAATGAAGGACACCATAGATTGTTCATGCATCAAACATGGCCATGCCAGATGGTCTATCATAATGTCTAGGACCAAACCATAAGGCCCGGAAAATATCCAAACACAGACATTATAATATAGAGCGTTTGAGAGATATAGAAAAACATCAAGAATAAACACTCTCAACACTAAAACCCACAGCTGCACCATATGATCAGAAATACATGTGGTCATCACCATCTGGAGGAGGAGGAGAAGGAGGACCCTGATATGCTAAATCCCATCACTGCATCATCGTATACATGTCCTCCTGCCTCGTCATAAAGCCCTGGCAAAACTCTGTGAGGCCCTGGACCTCCCTCTGAGTTGCCGCCTGGCCCTGCTGGAGGCTCCGAACATCTCCCTGGATGATATGAACGTCCTCACGGAGCCCATGAACGTCCTCACGGTGCTGAGTAAACTCTGCGCGGGTGACCAGCTCTGTAGGCTCCTCATCTGCAGCAGCTGCCTCTGGTCGCTCCCTCCAAACGAATACCCCCTGTCTAGACTCAATGCTTGCCAAAGACAATTGGCGGGTGCCAATCTGATCATAGTCTTTGGACAGGTGTCTAACCTGACCAACAGTGACTCGAATACCAAAACGGAGCTGAAGGAACTCAGTCAACATATGGCAAAAAGGCATGTATATCTTCCCATTCACACTCTGGGAAAGATGACAAATGGATGCAAACACATGCAGTGACACATCTATATCCAGCCGCCTCTCAAGAGCATACATTATCACTAAGTGAGGCAACCGGATCCTTGCCCTCCCCTTAGTGACAATGGGTAGGAGACACTCTATCACAATCTTGTACAGAACATGACTGGATGGACTCATGGGTTTTGCATCAAAAGTTCGCTCAGATTCATGTCTATGCCTTCTGAAGTAGTGGACATGAATCTGATCAATAGTTACACCTGGGAACTCAAGTGGTTCAACAATATTTGGAAAGTAGGTATTGTGATTGTTCGAGGCCCGACATTCTAGGAAACTGGCTAAAACCATTGGTGTGAAAGGAATGGTGACACCCGCTACCCTTGACTCATACACTCTATTGTCTAGGTCAAGACAAGTCAAATTTGCAAAGAACTCCTTGCACAGATCAAGATTAACATCATGTTGACAATAGACAAGTTGTTCTATGCTGAAATGAGTAATCATCTCAATAATATGAGGTGTCTTATCTTCAAAATATGCTTTATTGAGATACCGACAGGGTAGTTGAACAAATTCATTTTCCTCGAATCTCTTTTTGCACTCCAAGCTTCTAAACCTAGACTCTTCTGGACCTTGGGGACCTGGCCGAGATGACCCCTCACCCCTATGTCGCTTAGACACAACCCTAATATACCAAGCACATGCATGCATACCAAAGTGACCCCCAACAAGAGAAAATGGCAAACGAAAACACACAAAAATCATCATATTAGTGTCAATACAAAGCCTAAATGGAGAAATGAACTTTAAACACTATACCTCTTTGCTCTTTGCATTGTGAGATTTGGAAATCGCGTGGGTTGATTTGAAGCGGGGTTTTCTACTAACCCTAGAGGTAGATCGGAGTTAGAGAAGGCCTTAGGGAAGAGTTTTAGAGCTTTGGAGGAGCTTAGGACACAAGAGGAGTTGAAAGGAGGTGAAAATCGCCGGGAGAAATGAGCCAAAACCCTAGATTTTGCTATCCCGGCGCGCCCTCTCTTTTTATAGAACCCGCGAACCAATCGACTGCCCCTGGGGCAGTTGACTGGGCAACACCGTAATTACATTCTGTGGGTTTTGCCAGTCGACTGTCTTCCAGCCAGTCGACTGGCCTCTGATGTTCTGAATTTCAGATTTTCAGTCCGAATTTCAGAAATGCCTAACTAATTCCACAAATTTCTAAAAATTTTGAAATTTTGCGAGGACATTTGTGGATCCTATATTTACTTAGGAAAAATATAATTTCAGTTAAAGTCACCCCAAATCTTGAGATTGGTACAAACTTCAAAATTTCTCTAAAAGGTCTCATGAAACCTTTCCCAAGAGTTCTAATTTTGACCGTACCTTGATGCTTCTCCTTATATTCATTCATAGTCACTTCATGGCATCAAGTTACATGGTATTTGGGCATTAGTACCTACTTGTCTCAATTAACATCCCAATTTCATCTTTTTCCTTATAACTCCCCCTTTAGTGTGCCAATTTTCAAGATTAAGACTAACCTAGCCTTTTAAACTTTCTTGGCACATACTATAGTCCTTTTCAACCTCCTAGGAGGAACCCACCTGAGGTCCATTGACCATGAATCCCATTTTGGCTTCTCATGTTCTCCCTAGAGCTCCTAGACTTAGTTACCTTCCCATGTAACTCTTTTACAAGGGCAAGACCACACCGATGCTCCTCCGGTGCTTCTTGATTTTCAACTATCACTCTCTTGATTTTCCATACCTTATCCTTGATTGACTTTTTCTTTTCTTTACAATTTTCGATCTTTTCTCTATCATAATCATAGGGCATCCTTGAATACGATACTTTATCACTATTAGCCCTTCTAAAATGATATCCTAGACCTGGCCTACCATTTCTGAGAGATTGATCATTTTGTATTCCACTTGATTCCTTGGATCTCCTAATGAGTCTATCTAGGTTCTTTTTCAATTTATCAAGTTTAGCTTTTAGAACTTGATTTTCCTTTTCCAAACTCCTAACCTTAGGACCACTAGATCTAATTTGATCATTTCTAGGATTACCTACTTTTCTAGGCATACTTCCTTTTATCTTAGGGTTTATACCTTGGTCCTTAGGCCTAGAGTTTCTAGATTTTTCATGAAACATAGAAATATTGGTGTTTTGGCATACAAAATTGTTTCTACTTCTATCATGATATTTAAAACCAAAAACACGCATGGGCACACAATTATTAATTCTATCATCCAAACACGCATTTGAGTATTCATTGAAAAGCTTGAAGCATGAATTGGATTAGAGGGTACCTTCCTTACCTTTGGTGCTCCCCCTTGATGAGTGCTCCTCTTTCTTTCTTCTTTCTCCCATTTCCTGAGGTGCTCCATCTTCTTGAGCTCTCCACTTCTTGGGCATTTTGTATGATAATGCCCGAGCTCCCCGCTGTTGGAAACGGATGGCTAGAGAAAGGGGGGGTGAATATAGTCAATCTCTTTTTCTTTGAAACTTAACAAGTTTCCTGCACTCAACTTATCAGTAGCACAGCGGAAGAAACAAAGGAATGTGAAGCGGTGCAGTAAACGAAAATAGAAATGAAAGCAAACAGAGACAACTGCCAAGATCGCTAACAAGAGGGTTTACAAGGTTCGGGGATAACTTGCCCCTACTCCTTGGCGTGCCCTTAAGGTGGGCGATCCCTTGATCGTCGGCAGATCAAGCCCCGGTTTTCACCGGATATAACACAACCTCCTTCTCGGTGGAGAAACCTCTCCACAGCGTTTCAATCACAGATAAAGTTTAAGCACAAAGAAACAACAAGAAGAATCGTACTCAAACACTTAGCAAGAACAAGAACACAGCAAGCTTCCCTGAGCTCCACCCAGTGGCGATCTCACGCAAGAACCCTTCTTTGTGTCTTCTCACTGTCGGACTCCCAGCTCCTTGTTCTCTCCTTCAAGCGCTCAAGTAAGGGAAGGTTGCTTCAAGTTTTCAGCAGCTTGCTCAAGAGAATGAAACTTCAGAACGTGCAAACTTGATGTGGAGAACACTAGGTGCGGCAAGAACACTAGTTCACCAACTCTGCTTCTACGAAGCCAACTTCCGCTCTTTTGATTCTCCACACAGCACCAGGTGACAACATCCTCCGTAGCCTCCAGCTACCTCACTGCCAACGCCAGCTACCACTGAGCCCTCTCTGGTCTTCCTGAGATCCCCTCAGCCAAGCCCCAGTTTCGGCTCCAGTCTACAGCTCGGTCGTTGCAACCGGAAATGGAGAATCGGACAAACCTGCTCCAAGGAAAGCCTCCATTAACCTCTCCTTGAGTGTTTGAATCCTCCCCTGTCACCTGCAACTTAATTAGAGAGTTAGAGCAGCGTATCACACAGTAAATCAAGTATCAGATGTAAGTGGCAGTGAATCGGATTCGTTCAGACGCGATCAGAGCGTTTGACAATGCAATTTGAATTAAAGTGATCGGTCACCGGACCGATCAGAGAGCCTCCTGATCGGTCACCAGACTGATCAGGCTGGGTCCAGACTGATCAGGATCTGTCCTGATCGATCCCCAACGCTTAATCAAAAATCACGATTTCTTTGAGATTCTCCTGGACCGATCACCAGACTGATCCTAGGTCGTGGATCGTTCACCGGACCGATCCACCCTTATATCGAGCGATTTTTGAGTTTCTCAGCCTAAGCCTTCTGATCGGTCAACTGACCGATCAGGCGATCTCCTGATCGGTCATCAGTCCGATTAGATCATCACCAGACCGATCAGGCACCGTCCTGATCGATCTTAGTGAGGAACCCGCGAGGCTGGATCGTTCACCAGAACGATCTGCACAGTGATCCTGATCGGTCATCAGACCGATCAGGAGCAGTTCAGCAAGGGAACTCTACCTCACTGCTCGCTCCCTGATCGGTCACCAGACCGGTCAGGAGTCAGTCAATGGGTGAAACGCATACTCCCTGATCGGTCACCAGATCGATCAGGAGCAGCACAGTAGGTTCCCAACCTCACTGTGTGCTCCTGATCGGTCACCAGACCGATCAGTCATCGCTGGATCGGTCACCAGACCGATCCAAGAAGGAGCAGCGTGCCAGAATCCCTGATCGATCACCAGACCGATCCAGGGACTCAAACTTAGCCCTCCAAGCTAAGTTTTCATCCACCTTAGCCCTCCAAGCTAAGGATTTTTCACCTAACTCTCCAAGTTGGGAATTTGCACCTAACCCTCCAAGTTAGGACTTTTCACCTAGCCCTCCAAGCTAGGACTTTTCACCCAACCCTTCCGAATTAGGACTTTTTCAAACCTAGCCCTCCAAGTTAGGACCTGACCCTCCAAGCCAGGACTTTTTCACCTAATTCTCCAAGATGGGAATTTGCACCTAACCCTCCAAGTTATGACTTTTCACCTAGCCCTCCAAGCTAGGAATTTTCACCCACCTCTTCCGAATTAGGACTTTTCACACACCTAGCCCTCCAAGCTAGGACTTTCAACACCTAACCTCCCAGATTAGGATTTTCCAACACCTAGCCCTCCAAGCTAGGATTTTCCATACCATGCCTAATCCTCGATCAGGACTTAATCATCATCAATATTCATCCACCTAAACTAAAATCGGTGTCAACACCAAAACAACAATCAGGGCAAGACTGCATCAACAATCTCCCCCTTTTTGTTGTTTGACAATCTGATTTAAGTTTAGGGATCTCAATCAATATTTTTCAACTTTAGAATCATAGGGGAATCCAGATCCTCCCCCTACAACATGATCATCCTAAACTTAACCAACCAACACTCTCTCCCCCTTTGTTGAACACCGAAAAGGGGTCTAGAATGGTTGTTAAGTTTAACCATACTCCCCCTCAACCCTAGGGGTATCCCAAAACAACAAGGATTTGATTGAATATTGATAAGCATATGAATACATATGGCAAAAAGATATAGGCATGACACAACAGGCATATGTATCACATGAGTATGGTAGCATAAGCATGAACATAGCTTATAGGACAAAAATGCAGATAATATAGCATAGCATCATCAATAAGCATACTAAAAGAAAATAGACATGCATCAAAGTCAGAAAGTCTAAGTCATAATAACATCCAGGATGCAAGACATATGCATCAAAATACGTGTGGCACAAGACCACAACAAGCAAGTCATAGGGCATACAACCCGAAAGTATCATAGTCAACTACACAGATCATGAAATGCGACAGCAGACATCCAAGCTCAAACGTCAGTGGGGGATCGTCATCGTGCATGAGGTCATCCATCGTGGCATCAGTAGATCCCAGTGCAGCGCTGCCCGATGGAGCATCCCCTGGAAATGTATGGCGGCGCCACTCTCCATACCATGTCTGCTGCAATGCCTGGACCCCAGAGACAGTGGACTCGACGCCGGACAATCGGCGATCGAATGACCTGAACTCCGAGCGGATCTCCTCTCGATGAAGCTCTCATAAGTGAAGATCCTGCTGGATGGTCCACTCGAGCTCTGAAATCTGCCAGCGCAGATCTGGCTCGGGCTCATCGTAGTGATCGCCAGCAGCACGGGCCTCATGAGGTGCAGCAACATCGGGTGGTGCCTGAAAATGTGGTGCTCCACCAGGTAACTCACCGAGACCTCGCCCATCCTTCCACACCAACGCCCCATCACGCTCACGAATAAGAATGCCGGACTTGGCAAAAGCACGTCGACCCAGGCGACAATCCTGTTTGACCATGGGCATGGTCCAGCCTTTGGTAACATCAACACCAACTGACATAAGTTAGTCAGTGATGATATGACCAAATGGCATATAGACTGTGCATCGACTCGGCTCTCGATAAGATAGAATGTGTTGGTGCAGGAAGCACCATATCGAACCTTGTTTTGATATTGGCAAAGGATTCAAAGTTAAGTTTGTTTGTGATCTAACGTTGTTCACTGAGTGTATAGATAAAGCCCTAGCGAAGGACTGCTAGGCAACTAGTGAAGGGCTGCTAGTCACCAAGTCCTAGTGAAGGACTGCTAGGCAACTAGCGAAGGGCTGCTAGTCATCAAGTCCTAGCGAAGGATTGCTAGGCAACTAGCGAAGGGCTGCTAGTCATCAAAGACCTGGCGAAGGGCTGCTGGGCACCTAGCGAAGGGCTGCTAGGATACAAAGCCCTAGCGAAGGAATGCTAGGCACCGGGCGAAGGACAGCTCGGCATCCAAGACCTGGCAAAGGATCGCCAGGCAAAAGTCCAACCAAAGGAGTGGTTGGCATCAGGTATATTCTCCCGAGAGGAGTAGGTGAGGACGCGTTCCTCGTTGAGGGAACAGTAGGCGTCGGTTCGACCTAGGGTTCCATTTTGGAAGCCCAAAGTCAGAACCAAGACAGCTAAGGTTGTATAAATAAATATTTTATTGCTTTATGGTGTTTTGGACTAATCCTGGATGCAGGACCGAAGGAACGTGTGTCTGCAGCTCAGAGAGCCTCAAAGGAATGAGGCAATAGCTGACCAGGGCGCCCGGAGTGTCCCGGGCGCCCCCAAGGTGAACACCAAACACAACAAATGCAAAGTGGCTTCGACAGTACAACTCCCGGGCGCCCCCATGCTCCCGGGCGCCCCCGTGCTCTCGGGCGCCCCCATGCGCAAGCCTCAATCCAGAAGCCTTCGAAGCCAAGCAGATAACACTTTGACTCGGTCAATCCGGGCGCCCCGAGCGCTCCGGGCGCCCCGGTCAAAGCAGATCCCGAAGATAAGGGGATCAGACGCTGACCGAGATTGAACCGGATCGAAGGACACGTGGGGGGGGCGCCCCCGACATCCCGGGCGCCCCCAGGCCCTATATAAAGGGCCCTCGACCAAGGCTTCAAGACACAACTCCGGATCAACTCTTCTACGCTCTTCTGCAGTCGCGCTTCGCCTCAGAATCCTTCCAACTCGAGCCGACGACGTCCCGCTGCTCCGAAAAAGTCGATCTACCCCGGACGTCGGTAAAAGAGCTAGTTAAAAGTTTACTGCACTTATTTTTTTGTAATCAAATTTTGTAAACTGTTTGCACCGTATATAGAATTGCCCAAAGTAAACGGTCAACGACCGTGGGCCTTGGAGTAGGAGTCGACACAGGTTCCGAACCAAGTAAAATCGACTGTGTCTGTGTGTTTTTAATTTTAATCTTCCGTTACGCATTCTCTTTTTAAATCCGAACGATTTCCGATATTCACCCCCCCTCTATCGGTTCTCTCGATCCAACAAGTGGTATCAGAGCAGGGAAGCTCAAATTTGGTGCAACCACCAATTTGAGAGTATTTTTGAATTTTACGAAATAATTATAATTTTTTTATCTTTTTCGTTGATTGAGGTTGGTGCAACATCACTCAATCTCGTTCGCTTTTTTATTTCATATAAATAATATCTGTAGGTGCACCACTCAACCTTTTTCAATTTTGAATGCTCATTTTTTTCCTATAAATCAGAATTAATAAAACAATTAATTTCTAAAAATTTGTCATAAACATTTTTTTATTATTATTTTAATATTTTTCTCGAAATTCGTGCTACCTTAATTCAAGCAAACTTTTTTTCAAACATTAAATTCTTAATTTTTCATCATTTATCAGAATTGACAAAATCAACATTTTCAAAAATTTGTCATAAATTCTTTTTATTATTTTATTATTATTTCACCTCGAAATTCGTGCAACATTTATTTTGGGCTATTTTTTCCCTTCTCCCGCACTACTAATCTAAGACCAAGTCTTGGTACATTTCTGTTATTTCTTTTGTGTACAAGGATCATTTTAAATGGTCAATCAAGAATGGAACAGTGCCCATCCACCGCTATTCTCCGGCGAGAACTTCAATTCCTGGAGAAGTCTAATGGAGTTCCATCTGAAGGCCCATATGGACATATGGATGATCGTTCAAACAGGATTCTACCTCCCTACAGAAGATGGACTATCATTCACTTGGGATAAACTGGATGAACGAACCCTGAGGAAGATCGAGACAGATGCAAGGGCTACTGCAATCCTACAATGTGGGCTAACCAATGAAGAATTGAAGCGGGTCGGACCCTTCAACTGTGCCAAAGAGATGTGGGAAAAGCTAATCGATCTACACGAAGAGTCAGCACCAGACTTCAAAATTGACTCCGAATCAGAAGATGAGATGGAATCCATACTTGACTGCGAATTCGAGCCAGAGTCAGAAGACAAAGTGACTGAAACAAAAATGGTAACCAATTTTGAATTCTTTTCAAAATTTGAATTAAATAATCAAGCAGGTACTGTAATAGTCGAGGAAAGTGTAAATTCTTTTGCAGGGAAAAATCTTAAAGAACCACCAAAGAAGGAGCTTCAACCAATACCTGAGTCCGACTCAGACTCAGAATCTGACGACGAAGGAAGGGATCCTTGGAAACTGGTCTGGTTGGCTCGCGACCGCTATAAAATGCCAAAGAAACAATCAAGCAAAAGAGAGATGGCTAGAATCAAGGGGGAGATACCCAACCAAAAATCAAAAGGTAAATTTACAATATTTAAAAATCCAATATTTACCTTGAATAACATGATTAATTCGTGTAAATTAGTTAAGGTCAATATATTAGAAAACTTAATTCACAATCATGCTGCTTTTAAAAACCCAGAGTTCTATTTCGATTATGATATAACTTAAATCATTTTTGTCTTGTTTGCTTTAATTGTGTGTTGCTTTTTATTTAATTTTTTCCCCTTTTTGCTTAGAATTAGGATTGATTAGTTTAAGGACTGAACCAACTTAACTGAAATTTGAATAACATAGTATTGGGTGGCGGTGAGATGATAGTACGTTAGGGAAACCAACTCTAATAAGGTCAAGTATACTTGGTCTCTTTAGACTGGTGAAACTAGCCGAAGCTACCGATCCAAGACCCAAACTAGTTAGACCAGAATTTACCAAAAAGTAATTTTGAAGATGAAATTTCACTAAAAGGCTTTGTCTAGGAAAGGGTTGATGATCCAATAAGGCTATGGCCAAAGAAGGCCTTGTGCCTCGCCAAGACCTGGAAGCCAATTTTTGAAATTCAAATTCAATTTACTCTTTGTTAAATTCGAATCTAACATAAATTTTCAGTTAATTTTATATTCAAATATCTCTTTTCAAAATAAATTTAAATTGGGTTTAAAAATTAATTTAACCTTTTAAAATTAATTATGGTCTTTTTAAAATAAATCTTTCTATTAAATATGCATCTCACAAAACAGTTAAGGATATCCTGTTTTGTCACTTAGAAATGGGTGAGATGCTTAGGACCTAAAAGCTGAGTCCAACCCAACCAACTAACTCAGATTAATCAAACTAAAATTAATTCAATTAAATCAAAATCAAAATTTAATTAAATCAAAATCAAATCTTAATTAATTCAATTAAATCAAATCTTAATCAAATCAATTAAATTCAATTAAATCTTAATCAAATCAATTAAATTCAATTAAATCATAATTAAATCAATTAAATTCAATTAAATCTTAATTAAATCAATTAAATTCAATTATATCTTAATTAAATCAATTAAATGCAATTATATCTTAATTAAATCAATTAAAATTAATTCAATCAAATTCAAAATTTAATTCAACTGAACAAACTTAACCCTCTAAATTTTCATTTTCACAAAAATAAAATTTAACTAAGAGTCAATGTTTCAAATCATTGTAATTAAAATCAAGTCTCTTTTTCACTATCCTGAAATTTATTTCATAACATTTATTTCTTTCCTTTACCATTATACAAATATTTTTTAAAAATTAGTTTACTCATGTATGGCAAAAAGTCACCCTAGGGATTACTTAGGATATTTTCTTTTTGTCTACAATCCGGGCTTAGATATTTGTTTTTTTTTAACTTAAAAATTTTCTATATTTTCAAATAATCACTATATTTTTTCGAAAATTGTGCTTTACAAAAAAAAATCATTATCATTTCAAAATGTTTTTCGAAAACGGGGTTTATGCTTTAAAATTATCATCATTTCAAATTGAATTTTCTAAAATTATATTGCCATGCTAGTATTCAAAACTATTCTTTTGATTTTAGTAAACCCTAAAGACACAAAGGAAGGTCTACTTAATGATCTACAATGACTCCGAGGATGTGTCAAATTTAGGGGGAGTCTAAATCAAAAGAAAATATTTCTAACAAGTTTAAAATTATTAGATAATTCGTATAATTTGAATCAAACCTTATGACTCAGAGGAAGATCGCTTGTAGTCAACAAGCTTCTTAGGACTGGGTCGAGTTAAGCGGGAGATCAAATTAAAAGAATTATTGAGCATTTTCAAAATTATATGTTTTCATGCATTGCACTTTTAAAATCCTTTTGAAAACTTAAATAATTACTCTTTCAAAATACTATCCTGTAAAATCATTTTGCTTATACATATCATCACTTTCAAAATTTTACGTGACTTTGGAATACTTTTAAAAATCTATTGAGAATACTTTTGAAATTAATATTTACTTGAGTTGGAAAATTTCCAGGATACTTAAGGAAATTTCCTTGTAGTTAACAAGGTTTCCTAGGATTGTGTCAGATTGAAAAAGAAACCAAAGCAAGTAAAAGATTATGTGTAAGTACTTTCAAAAAGATAAGTCAAGTAATTTTAGTAATTTTCTTTAATATTTTAAAAGTACTTATGTTTTTCAAATTCATAATATCTTTCAAAATACTTATGCCTTTCAAAAGCTCAATAAAGTACTTGCATTCTTGTGCATTTTTCAAAATATTCAGAACAAGTAAACTTATTGTTTATCATATACACTTGACTCCAATTATGATTTTGAACATAAATTTTTCAGTCTTTCTAAATTTTTTAAAATTATCATAACACTTGATATTACTTCGCTCAATTTTCACAAGCTCTGATACACAAATTTAAATTTCTTTCAAAATATATTTTACAAATTTTTTTTGATATAAGACCAAGGGGGAGAGTAGAAAAAGTTAAATTAAAATTTTCATTCTTAAAATTTTTTTTCCTTTTCAAAGAAAGTTTTTCTTAGAATGGTCTAAAACATAAGGAGAAGAATTTCACATTAAGGGGGAGAAAAAGGAAAGAGATAAAAGAATTTTTTTTAATAAGTGCTTCAAAAATTTCGAAGTATTTCTAAGTGTTTTCAAATTTTTTGAGTACATATTTTTCTCCTAAGTAAAATTTTCCTTAGTAAACAAATTTACTCCCAATTCTCAAAATTTGAAACTTTGTTTAAGGGAAATCTAGCTTCAAAATTTTGCCTAAAATTTGAAACAAGTTTTGTTAGTGAAAATGCTTTTACTCCATTTTTTGAAAAACACTTTGTTAAAGACATGAAGCACTTAGGAAAACTCAAAAATCCCTGTTAGATACCTTGAACACCCATGTTTGTTTTTGATATATGTCAAAGGGGGAGGAAAGGTCAAAGTTAAGTATTTTGCAAGTATTCAGGGTTTTAGGCGGAGTATGAGAAAAAAAATTTTGATAAATTTTTTTATACTTCATTGTGTTTTTTCCTATACTTCATGGTGTTTTTACCTTCTTTTATTAACTATTATAAGTTTTTACTTAACTTTGAATTGTGTTGCCATAAATCAAAAAGGGGGAGATTGTTGGTGCAGGAAGCACCATATCGAACCTTGTTTTGATATTGGCAAAGGATTCAAAGTTAAGTTTGTTTGTGATCTAACGTTATTCACTGAGTGTATAGATAAAGCCCTAGCGAAGGACTGCAAGGTAACTAGCGAAGGGCTGCTAGTCACCAAGTCCTAGCGAAGGACTGCTAGGCAACTAGTGAAGGGCTGCTAGTCATCAAGTCCTAGCGAAGGATTGCTAGGCAACTAGCGAAGGGCTGCTAGTCATCAAAGACCTGGCGAAGGGCTGCTGGGCACCTAGCGAAGGGCTGCTAGGATACAAAGCTCTAGCGAAGGAATGCTAGGCACCGGGCGAAGGACAGCTCGGCATCCAAGACCTGGCAAAGGATCGCCAGGCAAAAGTCCAACCAAAGGAGCGGTTGGCATCAGGTATATTCTCCCGAGAGGAGTAGGTGAGGACGCGTTCCCCGTTGAGGGAACAGTAGGCGTCGGTTCGACCTAAGGTTCCATTTTGGAAGCCCAAAGTCAGAACCAAGACAGCTAAGGCTATATAAATAAATATTTTATTGCTTTATGGTGTTTTGGACTAACCCTGGATGCAGGACCGAAGGAACGTGTGTCTGCAGCTCAGAGAGCCTCAAAGGAATGAGGCAATAGCTGACCAGGGCGCCCGGAGTGTCCCGGGCGCCCCCAAGGTGAACACCAAACACAACAAATGCAAAGTGGCTTCGACAGTACAACTCCCGGGCACCCCCATGCTCCCGGGCGCCCCCATGCGCAAGCCTCGATCCAGAAGCCTTCGAAGCCAAGCAGATAACACTTTGACCCTGTCAATCCGGGCGCCCCGAGCGCTCCGGGCGCCCCGGTCAAAGCGGATCCCGAAGATAAGGGGATCAGACGCTGACCGAGATTGAACCGGATCGAAGGACACGTGGGGGGGCGCCCCCGACATCCCGGGCGCCCCCAGGCCCTATATAAAGGGCCCTCGACCAAGGCTTCAAGACACAACTCCGGATCAACTCTTCTACGCTCTTCTGCACTCGCGCTTCGCCTCAGAATCCTTCCAACTCGAGCCGACGACGTCCCGCTGCTCCGAAAAAGTTGATCTACCCCGGACGTCGGTAAAAGAGCTAGTTAAAAGTTTACTGCACTTATTTTTTTGTAATCAAATTTTGTAAACTGTTTGCACCGTATATAGAATTGCCCAAAGTAAACGGTCAACGACCGTGGGCCTTGGAGTAGGAGTCGACACAGGCTCTGAACCAAGTAAAATCGACTGTGTCTGTGTGTTTTTAATTTTAATCTTCCGCTACGCATTCTCTTTTTAAATCCGAACGATTTTCGATATTCACCCCCCCCCTCTATCGGTTCTCTCGATCCAACAGAATGGACTGAAAAATGCTCTCCATGATATCGAAGTCCATCTGACGGTGCATGCCGTAGAGCATAAGGCAGTGATAGGGTCGGATCTCGGTCAAAGGCTTTGAAGTGATGGATAGGATGCAATTTGTGATTATCTTGAAAAGCACGTAGTCAACTAGAGCAAGTCGTAGGGCTGCAAAAGTAGGGAAAACTAGACCTAATTCATCAAGACCTGCTGGGCGGGGATGACCAAAAAAGTGCTGATAGATGGAGTCAGGGGTAACATCTGCAAATGGGGCTATCAGAGGATCAGGAAGTTCAGGGTAGATCGAATACAGATTCGGTGATCGTCGACCACCTAAATACTCTGCCAAGATCTCATAAGAAAAATCAAGATTCATCTTGCCGACTCGAGTAGTGAACTCGAAGCCCCCTGAGGACCTTGCTGAAGATTATTATAGAATTAAGAGACTAGGTCGTAATTGATAGTTCATTCCAAGGACAGAAGAAAACCCAGATT
Source organism: Boesenbergia rotunda (assembly GCA_024364735.1). Taxonomy (NCBI): domain Eukaryota; kingdom Viridiplantae; phylum Streptophyta; class Magnoliopsida; order Zingiberales; family Zingiberaceae; genus Boesenbergia; species Boesenbergia rotunda. Next base: position 134,195 of record JAGFNQ010000421.1, on the reverse strand, counting down.
GTAGAAAGTGACAATCTCCATGACGGAGGGGCAGTGCTCAGTTAGGAAGGGGACATCAATGGATCGGCAGGGTAAGAGTTTAAAGGTCCTTGCCTGGAAGGTCTGCTCACAGGCCGCATTTGGGAGCCGAGAGCTAGAAGAAGGCTGTGTTGGTGCAGAAGGCACCAAAGTCTAACCTGTGTTTTGATAATGGCAACATAGGTCAAAAGTTAAGTCTTACTTGTTTTCTAACAAGTTATTTTAAGTGTGCAGTATCCAAGCCCTAGCGAAGGACTGCTAGGCAACTGGCGAAGGACTGCCAGTGTTAAAGCCCTAGCGAAGGACTGCTAGGCAACTGCCGAAGGACTGCCAGTATCCAAGACCTGACAAAGGACCGTCAGGCAAAAGTCCAACCAAAGGAGCGGTTGGCATCAGGTAAATTCTCCCGAGAGGAGTAGGTGAGGACGCGTTCCCCGTCGAGGGAACAATAGGCGTCGGTTCGACCTAGGGCACCATTTTGGAGACCAAAGTCAGAACCAAGACAGCTAAGGCTGTATAAATCTAATAAATTATTATGTTATTGTGTTTTGGACTAACCCTGGATGCAGGACCGAAGGAACGTGTGTCTGCAGCTCAAAAAGCCTCAAAGGAGAGAGGCAGGTACTGAGTAGGGCGCCCGGAGCGTCCCGGGCACCCCCAAGGGCCATACAAAACAAGTAACAAGAAGACTGGTTCGAATACACACTAGGCCGGGCGCCTCCGTGCTCCCGGGCGCCCCCTGCGCTGCGGGCGCCCCCATGCGCATACATCAAACCCGAACCCCTCGAAGCCAAGCGAAGCCAAAGGATAGAGTTTGACCCGGTCAATGCGGGCGCCCCGAGCCCTGCGGGCGCCCCGGTCAAAGTGGATCCAGAGGATCAGACGCGACCGAGACTTTGGCGGATCGAAGGCCACGTGGGGGGCGCCCCCGACGTCCCGGGCGCCCCCTAGCCCTATATAAAGGGCCCTCGACCCCAGGCTTCAAACATCAATTCTCTCAACGCTCCAACGATCTTCTACGCTCGTGCTTTGCTCCGGAAATGCTTCACCTCGAGCCAACGACGTCCCGCTGCCCCGAAAGAGTCGACCTACTCTGGACGTCGGTAAAGAAGAGCGTACTTTCTTTATTATATTCTATTGCACTCATTTTGTAATTAAAATTGTGTAACTGATTTGCGCGAATATAGAATTGCCCATAGTAAACGGTCAACGACCGTGGGCCTTGGAGTAGGAGTCGACACAGGCTCCGAACCAAGTAAAAATCACTGTGTCTTTGTGTTGTGTATGTTATTTTTATTTCCGTTGTGCACTTACTCTCAGTTTTCCGAAAAAGAAACGACTTCCGATATTCACCCCCCCCTCTATCGGTTTTCACTATCCAACAAGTGGTATCAGAGCGGGGAATTCAAACTTGGTGCAACCATCAGTTTGAAATTTTTTTTCAGATTTTTTTTCGAATTTAATTATTTCTTTTTACTTAATTATCTTTATCCCGCACTGCTAATCCAAGACCAAGTCTTGGGACACCTTTGTTTGTAAGTTTCCTTTTACAGAACAAATGTCTATGCAAGAGGGATTCAGCACCGCTAGACCTCCACTCTTCAGTAGAGAAGACTTTTCCTACTGGAAAAGTTGCATGGAGGTCCACCTGAAAACTCAGGTGGACATGTGGATCATTATCCAGTCCGGTCTGGAGATCCCCTGAAATGCGGAAGGATTTCCACAAAGCTACTCGGAGTGGGACAACACTCTAAAGCGCAAGATAGAAGCCGACGCAAAAGCAACGCAAACCCTACAATGCGGGCTGACAAAAGAAGAGCTGAACCGAGTGGGCCCCTACAACAGTGCAAAAGAGCTATGGACGAAACTGATCGAGCTGCACGAAGGGACTTCAAACACAAGGATCAGCAAAAGGGATCTGCTACTAAACAAGCTCTGCACCATCAAGATGGCTGACAACGAAACAGCAGCCCAGCTCCACGCACGAATCCAAGAGGTAATGAACGGTCTTCACGCAATAGGTCATAAGGTCGAAAACCGTGACCTAATAAGGTATGCTCTAAACGCATTCCCAAGAAATACCTTGTGGGCATCTATGGTAGATGCATACAAGGTATCCAGAGATCTTTCTAAAATAAAACTAGATGAATTATTTTCTGAACTAGAACTGCACGAACAGACTAACACCAATTCGGTCGAAAAGGTATCGCTTTCATTGCAGGTAAAAATCTAAAGACAACGAAGAAGAAAACTGAACCTGAACCTGAGTCTGACTCAGACTCAGAAGATGAAGAAGGAGATCAAACTAAGCTGGTCCGGCTCGCTCGAAACTACTACAAGGAGCTGAAGAACCGAACCAACAAAAGGAAAACCGGCCGAAGAAAAGACGAACCAGCTGAACCCACGAACAAGCCTAATGTAACCTGCTACGAGTGCAAGAAAAAGGGCCACTACAAGACAGAATGTCCAAATCTGAAAGAGTCCAAGAAGACGAAAAGAAAGAAGGCGCTTCAAGCAACCTGGGACGAGTCTTCCTCAGAAGAAGAGACAGAGGCACCCCAGTCCAATCTCCTAGCTCTGACCGCCTTAGTCGAAACCGAGTCAGAACAAGAGGACGGCGAGCTGACCTTCACAGAAGACGGAGAAATTAAGGTAACTGGTTTTAATAGATTACAGTTAACTGAATTGATTTCTTTTCTTTCTCGTGATTTGGCAAAAGCCAAACTCCGGGTCGAATCCCTTCGACAGGAAGTAAAACTCCTGAAAGAGGGAGCTGACTCTAAACCCTCAACCGAGAAGGTTCAGGAAGGAACTCCCACTCAAGTTGAAAAACTTGAAAAGGAAAACTCCTCCCTGAAAACTCAGGTTAAGGATCTTAGATCAGCCCTAGAACGATTCACTTCTGGTTCCAAAAATCTTGACATGATTCTTGGGAAACAAAAGTCCGTTCTAAATCGATCTGGACTTGGCTACCGAACCAAATCCCGACAAAGATCGTATTTGGCTGTACTGAATCAGTCCAGAGGCAAAATTCAGGCATGGGTACCTAAACTATGCCTGAACAAACCAACTGGATCAAATCAGTATTGGATCCCCAAGGACAAGATTCACATCTTGCCTAACCATCACCGTGGCTTTAGTCCAGGGGGAGCCAAACTGAAAACTATTTTCATTATTAGATAAACCTGTAATTCTTGATTGAAACTGCCTGTTTGATTGTTTATTTAATTATTGCAATTTACCATGCTTAGACTTAAGTTAGATTAAGGACTTAACAAACTTAACTGAAATTTGAAAACATAGTATTGGGGGAGGTGAGATGATAGTACGTTGGGGAAACCAATTCTAATAAGATCAAGTTTACTTGGTCTCTTTAGACTGGTGAAACCAGCCGAAGCTACCGATCCAAAATCCAAACTAGTTAGACCAGAAATTTTTCAAAGAATAAATTTGAAAATGAAATTTCATTAAAAGACTTTGTCAAGGAAAGGGTGGATGATCCCATAAGGCTTCGGCCAAAGAAGGCCTAGTGCCTCGCCAAGACCTGGAAGTCAATTTTTGAAATTCAAATTCAAATTATTTTTGTCAAATTCGAATCTAGCACAAAAATTCAGTTATTTGTAGATTTAAACTTCTTTCAAAATTTTCTCTCAAAATTAATTAAGTTTTCAAAATTAATCAAAATTTTTCAAAATAGTTTTTCTAATCTAAACCTGTCTCACGAAACCTATAAGGTTAACGTGATTGAAAACCCTAGATTTAAGTGAGACAGTAGAATTAAGACTCAAGTAATTTTTGGATAATTTTGCATTTGTCAAACCTTGGTCAACACAATTCAACCTTGGTCAACATGGTCAAACCAAGGACAACCTTGGTCAACACAGTCCAACCTTGCCCAACTATGGTCAAAACAGTCAAAATCAATCCCAACCATGGTCAAATTGATTAAACCATAGTTAAACAATGACAAGACAAATTTTTGTCTCTACATACCCTTGAGAAGGGCGCCCGGGACCACACGGGCGCCCCCCCTTGCTTTTTCGTTCCTCGAGACAGAAAAGCTGTCTAGCCTTTGACCAGGGCGCCCGAAACCACGCGGGCGCCCCCATCACCTGCAATGCTGTCAAATCTGCAAAAGCAACCTGTTGAGGGCGCCCGGGCTGTCCCGGGCGCCCCGACCAGTCCTTTAAACTGCCTTTGGCAGCAGCCCTGACCAGGGCGCCCGGAAGCTCCCGGGCGCCCCCATGAAATTCCCTATAAAAGGCACCCGAAACTCCTTCACTTCCCACACCAAAACCAACCCTCTTCTCCACTTCTTACTATTCAAGAAGACCTTGCAAGTCCTCTCCCTCAACTATGCCTCCTCGAGCCGTCCGGTATGATTAGTAATTTTATTGCATTTAAATTTATTCCATGCAATATCTTTATTCATTCTTTAACTTCTTTAACTTCAAAGACGCCGACCGAACCCGGCCAACCCCGGTGCCCAACCTAGCCCCGACCCTAGATTTCCTAATCTAGAGTTATGTAATAGGTTCGCACAAACAGTCTACAAGCCTATTAAAACGAGTTATCTCAATAGACACTTTTTTACCCAATCATGCCCTGTCACCATGAACATCATCAATTTCTATCAATTGGATAATCTTGTCTTCTGCACACATACCATAAATGAAACCCTATGTGCAGAATTTTATAATAATATAATTCGACAAGATAATCTTATGTTTCATACCACTGTCCAAGGGATTCCCTTAACCATCACCCCTACCCTGTTAAACCGCTTCCTAGGACTGCGACCCTCACAGTCCATATTCTGCTGTTATCCTCCTAGGAACCCCCCATTTGATCCCCCCTACTCAGATATTACCCTAGATACCATTCACTCCTATTTCTTTAGGGCAGACCTCCCCGCAAACAGACGCTTCCTAGCTGTTGAACTTCAGGCCCAGAACTATGCCTTGTATAGAGTTCTGGTCCGCTGTATCCTACCACTCTCTACCCGAGACCTAGGGACTATGAGACCCTTTCATGCTTTCCTTCTTTATGCCCTGGTCCACCACCTTGACATAGACATTGGACTCCATATGTTCCATACCATTCTGCATGCGTCCAGAGTCACGACCCAGGGACGAGTACGCACACCATACTGCCACATCATAACGTCCCTCCTTCATCACCACGGTCGTGACATAACATTGGGTGAAATTACCACTATGACCGACTTTGACGAAATAGGATTTAGGAACTTCTCCTTAGCGGGTCTAGAGGTGTCGGCCACCGGGGTTCTTAGTTGGCGACGACAGCAGGCCGGAGCTCCGATCGACTCAGACGAGGAGGTCGAAGTTGACGTTGGAGATGTAGCTGCAGCAGCCCGAGCACACATCGACGAGCCCGCTCCACCGACACTCTACCAGAGAGTGACGCATTTAGAGACACAGGTTCAGAGTCTCCGAGAGGAGGTCGAAGCCTATCATATAGAGCAGATGGACGCTCGTCGAGCCGACCGGGACGTGGCTGATGCTCGATTCCTTGAGATGATGGCACGATTTGATGCATGGCAGCCTGGCCCGTCTGATCATCCCGGTCCTTCATCTTAGATTCCTTTAGCATCGTACCTATTTGACTACCCCTACTCTGTAGGGTTGACTTGGGTTTGACTGTTTGACTGTATTTGAACCTTGATTATCTGCTTTATTCTCTGTTGACCAGTTTATCAGCACTTGTTTTCTTTACAGTTAAGATTGTGCTTTGTAGAATAGAGTATCTCAATTTTTTTTACTCTACTTGATTTCAAAAATCAGTTTTCTAAAAATAGATTTTGAAAAACTGCTTTACTAAATTTCAAAATCAATTTTCATTTTTTTTACTTAGTTTTATTTTAAAACTACCCCTTCAAAACTAGGTTTTTTTCGAAAATGGACTTAGTCTAGGCTTTAACCCTAGAACTGCATGCACCTATAGACTTAGAAGCCAGCATCTCACAAGCACCTTAGGGTACTTTTGATTGATAACCTAGAAAGGGTTGAGATGCTTAGGTCTTTGCCTCAATTCAAGATGCTTTAAGTCAGTGCATCTGCAGTAATTGGGGCACTAAATACAACTTACATAGCAATCAAGTTAAGTGTCAAGTTTAGAAAATCTAACTTGAACAAACACACTTAACTTGACTAACCCTAGCAAAAACTACTGTTTATAACAGTTAGTAAGTAGCTAATTGGGTTAGACAGGCCCCTACAGAGAATTGATTGATTTAGTGTAAATTTAATGATGAATTGATTCAGTACAGCAAAATTTTTCTTAGTTCCTTTATTTATGCTGTATTTATTTGTTTTGATATATGGCAAAGGGGGAGAGATAGAAAAGGAGAGAGTAAAATTTTCTTTTCAAAATTTTGAGTAAAATTTTCTTTTCAAAATTTTCTTAACTCCATCCTTTATTCAAAAAGTATTCAAAAGTTTAACTTTTTGAAAATACTTAAGCTTTCAAAACTTGTATTCAAAAGTTTAACTTTTTGAAAATACTTAAGCTTTCAAAACTTGTATTCAAAAGTTTAACTTTTTGAAAATACTTAAGCTTTCAAAACTAGTATTCAAAAGTTTAACTTTTTGAAAAATACTTAAGCTTTCAAAACTTCTACTTAAGTTTTCAAAATTCTGCTAAGTCCTTCAAAATATCTACTTAAGCTTTCAAAGTTAACTAAGTACTTAAGTTTTTTTTAAAGCTAACACTTTCAAAACCTTTGAGTACCTTGAAACCTAAAAGCCTCAAACTTTTTAAGTACTCAAAGATCATGTTTCAAAAATTTCCCATATACTTTTTAATAGTACCTAAGTGCAAGTTTTTTTACCCCACCAATTTTTGAAACATCTAGGGGGAGATTCCTTCCAGGGGGAGGGAACAAAACTTTAATTTTTTTTTAAACTTAACTTTTTGAACTAGGGTTGCCATAAATCAAAAAGGGGGAGATTGTTGGTGCAGAAGGCACCAAAGTCTAACCTGTGTTTTGATAATGGCAACATAGGTCAAAAGTTAAGTCTTACTTGTTTTCTAACAAGTTATTTTAAGTGTGCAGTATCCAAGCCCTAGCGAAGGACTGCTAGGCAACTGGCGAAGGACTGCCAGTGTTAAAGCCCTAGCGAAGGACTGCTAGGCAACTGGCGAAGGACTGCCAGTATCCAAGACCTGACAAAGGACCGTCAGGCAAAAGTCCAACCAAAGGAGCGGTTGGCATCAGGTAAATTCTCCCGAGAGGAGTAGGTGAGGACGCGTTCCCCGTCGAGGGAACAGTAGGCGTCGGTTCGACCTAGGGCTCCATTTTGGAGACCAAAGTCAGAACCAAGATAGCTAAGGCTGTATAAATCTAATAAATTATTATGTTATTGTGTTTTGGACTAACCCTGGATGCAGAACCGAAGGAACGTGTGTCTGCAGCTCAGAAAGCCTCAAAGGAGAGAGGCAGGTACTGAGTAGGGCGCCCGGAGCGTCCCGGGCGCCCCCAAGGGCCATACAAAATAAGTAACAAGAAGACTGGTTCGAATACACACTGGGCCGGGCGCCCCCTGCGCTGCGGGAGCCCCCTGCGCTGCGGGTGCCCCCATGCGCATACATTGAACCCGAACCCCTCGAAGCCAAGCGAAGCCAAAGGATAGAGTTTGACCCGGTCAATGCGGGCGCCCCGAGCGCTGCGGGCGCCCCGGTCAAAGCAGATCCAGAGGATCAGACGCGACCGAGACTTTGGCGGATCGAAGGCCACGTGGGGGGCGCCCCCGACGTCCCAGGCGCCCCCTAGCCTGTGCTTTGCTCAAACATCAATTCTCTCAACGCTCCAACGATCTTCTACGCTCGTGCTTTGCTCCGGAAATGCTTCACCTCGAGCACACGACGTCCTGCTGCCCCGAAAGAGTCGACCTACTCCGGACGTCGATAAAGAAGAGCGTACTTTCTTTATTATATTCTATTGCACTCATTTTGTAATTAAAATTGTGTAACTGATTTGCGCGAATATAGAATTGCCCATAGTAAACGGTCAACGACCGTGGGCCTTGGAGTAGGAGTCGACACAGGCTCCGAACCAAGTAAAAATCACTGTGTCTTTGTGTTGTGTATGTTATTTTTATTTCCGCTGTGCACTTACTCTCAGTTTTCCGAAAAAGAAACGACTTCCGATATTCACCCCCCCCCCTCTATCGGTTTTCACGATCCAACAGGCTGTGGCCTTCGGGAGGGCCCAGATGTAGCAGGGGTTTTCCCCCTTGAACTGCCCTCAGCAATTTCTTTACCCTTAGAAGACTTTCTAAAGAGTTGAATTGATCATACAATCATGATTTAATCAATTGGGCAAGGTGAACATAGAACAAATCAAGAGTTGATCATATAAGAGGACACCCAATCAGAGAATGCAACCAAGACATAATGATCAAAGGAACACATTGTAATCAAACGGTAGAATTGATTAAGGCAAAAATGGGTCACAGCCAAGACAAGGATGTCACGGTACAACAGCAAGAACAAGAACAAAACCACGATTAGCTTCACATACAAACACTATAGACTTATTTAAAAAAACTAAGGCAAGAACTTACTTTGGTGCCATCAGTGTAGTTCTTGGAGGTCGAGAGTAAGAAACTTGCGTGGAAGGATGCTCTCGGCGCAAGAGGTGGTCGCAAGGTGTTTCTGCGAGAGAAGAACTCGCATAGGGTTTGGAGACCTTCACACTCACGCTCACGAGAGGAAGACGAACACGCAGGAGGCGCTCTCGCACACACAGAGTCTCTCAAGAAGGGATTTCGACGCTAGGGTTCGGGAGATGGAAGTGTTTCGGGAGGAGTTGATCGGTTGGTGGATCGGTCCACCAACCAGAATTTAATGCGATTGAACGGATCACCGTTCGATCTGGAAGCGCCCAGACCGATCAGGCTACAGCCTGATCGGACTGACCTGGTCCTGATCGGTCTAGTGGCCGATCAGGCGCGCTCCTGATCGGTAGTCTGATCGATCAGGGCATGGGCAGTAGGGTCTAAAGAAAAACCTGGGAGCCCCCTGATCGGTCTGTGGACCGATCCCCATAGGGTGCCAGATCGGTCCGGGGACCGATCCAGGCTAGCTCAGAACACTTGGTCAAAAAGTTCGGAGAGTCACTGACGCCCCTCCGATCGGTCTGTGGACCGATCATCACAGGATGAATCTAGATCGGTCCGGGGACCGATCAGCCCTAGGCCTGATCGGTCCGGTGATCGATCAGGGTTCCTGATACTCCCTGATACGAACTGAAATGTTCAGTTTCAGAATTTCTGAAGCTCTCCAAGTAGATCTGATGAAGTTTATCGAACTTGGACATGATCTCATGACTAAAATAGATCCTTGAACAAGGATCTAAGGTCCTTAAAAGTTCAACAATCACTTTGATCCACCCAAATGGAGTCAAACTCAATCAATCAATCATTCAAGCAAATTCAATCAATTGTTGCTCCAAAATCAAGTTTCCAATCAAGTTGTCTTGATTGGAATGTCCAAGTATGATCATGGAGCCATATACACATAAGTATGCAATGGTTTTCCCCATACTTGGTCACCAAAGTGATCATTATCTCGTCAACTTAATTTCTCAAGGGATGCATTGACATTTTGAGAAATTGAGTTGATCCTAACATCTCACCCCATATCTAGCAAACAAAAACGTTTTGTTAAACCTTATAGTTTGTGTGAGATGTCCCCAAAGTTACCCAATTGTTTCCCAACAATTCGAAATAATCATGAAGGGTTTTAAAAGCATTTTGAGATTCATGAAGCGCGACACATTCCCAACTCCCTTCTTAGGAAACTAAATTCATTTTCGAGGAGTGGTTTAGTGAAAATGTCAGCTAGATTTGATTTGGACTCTACATGCGAGAGTACAATATCTCCCCTAGCCACATGATCCCTAATGAAGTGGTGACGCACCTCAATATGTTTGGTCCTAGAATGATGGACTGGATTCTTGGTTAAGTTAATTGTGCTAATGTTATCACATAACACTTGCACACCCTTGTAACTCAATCCATAGTCCTCTAGAGTATGTATCATCCACAACAATTGTGATACGCTCTCTCCCATGGCGATATATTCTGCCTCGGTCGTGGAGAGAGCAACACAATGTTGCTTCCGACTTGACCAACTTACTATGGATGAACCTAAGAATTGGCAATCCCCACTTGTGCTCTTCCGGTCCAACTTACATCCTGCGTAGTCGGAATCCGTATAGCCAATTAAATCAAATGATTCAGTACGGGGATACCATAGACCGACTCCAATCGTGCCTTTGAGATATCTCAAAATTCGCTTAACGGCGATTAGATGAGATTCCTTGGCACAAATTTGATACCTAGCGCACATACCCACAGCAAAAAGAATATCAGGTCGACTAGCTGTGAGGTATAGCAAACTACCTATCATGCTTCGATATTGAGTTAAATCAACGGGTTTACCACTTTCGTCATTGTCTAATCTTGTGTTTGTGGCCATGGGAGTGGTTACCTCTTTTGAATCACTCATATTGAATTTTCGAAGCATTTCTTGTGTGTATTTTGATTGGTGCACATGGATGCTATCGCGAGTTTGCTTGATTTCAAGTCCGAGGAAGAAAGTCAATTCTCCCACTAGACTCATTTCAAATTCACTTTCCGTGTGTCCAATGAACTCATTTAAATAGCCCCTATTGTTTGAGCCACAAATTATGTCATCGACATATACTTGGGCTACAAAAATATTGTCACCATCTCTTCGTAGAAATAGTGTAGGGTCTATTTGACCTCTAACGAAGCCTTTTTCAATCAAGAATGTCGACAACCGCTCATACCAAGCCCGGGGTGCTTGTTTAAGGCCATAAAGTGCCTTTTTGAGCTTGAACACCTGGTTTGGGAATTCGGTACTCTCAAACCCCGGAGGTTGTTCGACATAGACCTCTTCTTTAATCAAACCATTTAGAAAGGCCGATTTGGCATCCATTTGATATAATTTGAAGCCACGATGTGCTGCAAATGCGAGCATCAATCGGATGGACTCTCATCGTGCCACAGGAGCATAGGTCTCATCATAATCAAGGCCTTCAACTTGACTATAGCCCTTGGCTACCAAGCGTGCCTTGTTTCTAATGATTTCTCCCTTGTGGTTCAATTTGTTCTTGAAGACCCATTTGGTTCCAATAATGGTGGTCTTCATGGGTCTAGGGACTAAGTCCCAAACTTGACTTCTTTCAAATTTACCTAGTTCATCTTACATTGCAATGATCCAATCGGGATCACTTAATGCTTCATCAATTTTCCTAAGTTCAATTTCAGAAATTAGGGCAACTTTATTAACCTCATTCCGGAAGAATGATCTAGTTCTAACCCCATGATGGATGTCTCCAACAATTTGGTCTTGGGGATGACTAGAGGCCAATCTAGTTTGCCTTGGTGTTGGTGGTGCTTCTTGAATAGGTTCACCAGACACAAGGTCAGCCTCAGGATCCGGCTGATCTATGGATTGTCTAGGCTCACCGTCATCGGATTCATTACCATCAACAGCATTTGGACTCTCATTCAAACTTAGTCTCCTAAGTTCGAATTGGACTTCATCTTCTGGTTGACCATTGACTTTTGGAATTTCTTCAAAAACAATGTCAGAAGATTCTTCAACCATTCTAGACTTCTTGTTGTAGACTCGGTAGGCTTTGCTAACGAGGGAGTACCCGACTAGTATCCCTTCATCAGCCTTTGCCGTGAACTTCCCAAGGTGGTCCTTGGTGTTTAGAATGAACACCTTACAACCAAACACCCTAAGGTGTTTAACCATAGGTGGTTTTCCAAACCAAAGTTCATGGGGATAGCAAGCTGTATTTACAGCTTCAGCCCACAAGTAACTCGGGAGTGAGTACTCATTGAGCATGCTTCATGCAGCCTTTTGAAGAACACGGTTCTTCCTCTCTACAACACCATTTTATTGTGGTGTTCTAGGAGTAGAGAACTCATGCTTATAACCTCTATCTTGACAAAATTCTAAAAATCTTTGGTTTTGAAATTCACCTCCATGATCACTTCTAATTGTCTTAATGGTTGATGATTTTTCATTTTCTACTCTTCTACAAAAAGAAATGAAAATATCTAAGGTTTGGTCCTTATATTTCAAAAAGTAAGTCCATGTATATCTAGTGAAATCATCAATGATCACAAAGCAATACCTACTTCCATTCAATGATATGATAGTACTACAATCAAATAGATCCATGTGAAGTAAATCTAAAGCGGTAGAAGTACTTACAGCGCTTTTACCTTTATGTGCAGATTTTGTTTGCTTACCCATTTGACATGCATCACAAAGTTTATCTTTCTCATACTTGATGCTTGATAAGCCTCGAACCAATCCCTTGTTGGCCAACTTCCGGATGTTCTTCATGTTCACATGTGCTAGCCTCCGGTGCCAAAGGGTGGACTCTTCTTCTTTTGACATGAAACACTTAGCAAAAGCATTAGTAGCACTTTTAAATGAAACTTGATAAATATTGTCTACTCTTGCTCCTACTAGTACCGTGTCCAAGGTGTCATATTGTCTAACTAGACATTGACTTGGTTGGAAATCAATTATGTAACCCGTGTCACACAATTGACTCACACTTAGGAGATTAAATTTCATCCCCTTGACTAGAAGGACATTTGAGATTCTAAGGCATTCGGATATTTGAATGTCTCCTATTCCTATGACCTTAAGACTACCATTGTTACCAAATGATACATTACCTCTACTTTTCTTGTGAAGTGTGGTAAACAATGATCTATCCCCTGTCATGTGTTTGGAGCATCCACTATCAACGATCCAAGTTGATAGATGCTCCCCCTCAATCATTACCTACATAATTCGAAAAATAGAAGTTTTAGGTACCCAAACCTTGGGACCTAAAGCATCAACTAAACATGACTTAGGCACCCATGCCTTGACCATTTTCTTTTGGATTTTTGGTGTCCTAGATTGTCTCATGTCAGTCCTAGACATGAGAGACACAAATGAGGGTTCCTTAGGGTGGTAACCAATACCGGCCCTATTGTAAACCGCCCTTTGGGCATTTAGGATCATATCTAGGGTCTCAGAGCTAGTTGAGAATTTCCCAAGAATATTCTTGAGCTTCTCAACTTCACTCTTCAATGATTTGTTCTCTCTACTAACAAGTTATCATGCAAATCATCTACTTCCTCAACCTTAGAGGACTTCAAATTTTCAATTTCAAGTTTCAATGATTTAATTTCATCTTCTAGCAGTTCAACATGTAAATCATCAATGTTATCATCCCTAGATGCTTTCAATTGATCAATTTCTAATTACAATGCTTTAACTTTATTCTTTGATTCTTAAGCATACTAGTTAAACATGCAATTGCTCTATAACACTTTTCAAGCTCGGGAGAAGTTACCTCTTCATCATCCGAAGATGATGAAGCCGCGTTTGAGGAGCTTGAAGATTCATCACTGCTCTCCTCTCCAAGAGCCATGAGTGCCACTTGCCTTGTGCTCTTCTCCTCCTCTTCATCGGATGAGCTTGAGGATGACTCATCCCAAGTGGCCTTCAAAGCCTTCTTCTTCTTGGATTTTTCTTCTTTCCTTTTGGATCTCTCCTCCTTCTTCTTAAGTTTTGGACATTCATTCTTGAAATGCCCTTTTCTACCACACTCAAAGGAAGATGCATTAGTCTTATCAAGCTTAACTTCACTAGTGTTACCTCTACTCTTGAAGCGTTGACCCTTCTCATCATCCTTCTCACAAAGTTTGTCATCTCGGATGAAGAGGAGCCGCTGCCATCTTCTTCGGAATCGGACTCGGATTCGGAAGAGGATGAAGATGAAGCGACCTCCTTCTCCTTCTTCTTCTTGTTGGACCGGTCCCCTGCAACTAAGGCAATCCCCTTCTCCTTGGGGCCTTTGTTAGCCATCTCATGCAATTCCATCTCACAAAATAAATCATCTAGCTTTACAATGGATAGATCCTTGGATACTTGTAGGCATCCACCATGGATGACCACAAAGCATTCCTTGGAAAGGCTTTCAAGACATACCTCACAAGGTCGCGAATTCTCGACCTTTTCATCAATTGATGAAGCCATTGAGGACTTCCTTGAACCGACTATGAAGTTCACTTACCGACTCATTCTCCTTCATGGCGAGATTTTGGAGTTGATTGAGAAACAAGTCCCTCTTTGGCGATTCTAGAATCTCGGGTGCCCTCGTGGAGCTCAATGAGTTTGTTCCACAAGTCCTTTGCACTTGTGAAAGGACCAACCTTGATGAGTTGGTCTTTGTTCATGCCACATTGTAGAGTGACAACCGCCTTCGCGTCGGCTTCACTCTTTCGTGTTTGTTCGGCAGTCCACCTCCATGACTCAAGTTCTTTTCCTTCATCATCCTTAGGAGGGGTGAATCCCTCCTTCACCGCGAACCAAGTATGGATGTCCATCTTCAAATAGTATTCCATCTTTGATCTCCAAAATTGAAATCGGCGCCATCAAAGAATGGAGGTCGGGTGGTGGAGAAGCCCTCTCTCAACGCCATCTTTGTTGAAAACTCTCGGATGTTAAGCCGTGTACAGAGCCCCAAGCTCTGATACCACTTGTTGGAAACAGATGGCTAGAGAAGGGGGGTGATATAGCCAATCTCTTTTTCTTTGAAACTTACAAGTTTCCTGCACTCAACTTATCAGTAGCACAGCGGAAGAAACAAAGGAAAGTGAAGCAATGCAGTAAACGAAAATAGAAATGAAAGCAAACAGAGACAATGCCAAGATCGCTAACAAGAGGGTTTACAAGGTTCGAGGATAACTTGCCCCTACTCCTTGGCGTGCCCTTAAGGTGGGCGATCCCTTGATCGTCAGCAGATCAAGCCCCGGTTTTCACCGGATATAACACAACCTCCTTCTCGTGGAGAAACCTCTCCATAGCGTTTCAATCACAGATAAAGTTTAAGCACAAAGAAACAACAAGAAGAATCTTACTAAAACACTTAGCAAGGACAAGAACACAGCAAGCTTCCCTGAGCTCCACCAGTGGCGATCTCACGCAAGAACCCTTCTTCGTGTCTTCCCACTGTCGGACTCCAAGCTCCTTGTTCTCTCCTTCAAGCGCTCAAGTAAGGGAAGGTTGCTTCAAGTTTTCAGCAGCTTGCTCAAGAGAATGAAACTTCAGAACGTGCAAGCTTGATGTGGAGAACACTAGGCGCGGCAAGAACACTAGTTCACCAACTCTGCTTCACACGAAAGCCAACTT
>JAGFNQ010000421.1:41645-107424 GCA_024364735.1 Boesenbergia rotunda | reverse complement strand
GTCAGCTAGATTTGATTTGGACTCTACATGAGAGTACAATATCTCCCCTAGCTACATGATCCCTAATGAAGTGGTGACGCACCTCAATATGTTTGGTCCTAGAATGATGGACTGGATTCTTGGTTAAGTTAATTGTGCTAATGTTATCACATAACACTTGCACACCCTTGTAACTCAATCCATAGTCCTCTAGAGTATGTATCATCCACAAAATTGTGATACGCTCTCTCCCATGGCGATATATTCTGCCTCGGTCGTGGAGAGAGCAACAACAATGTTGCTTCCGACTTGACCAACTTACTATGGATGAACCTAAGAATTGGCAATCCCCACTTGTGCTCTTCCGGTCCAACTTACATCCTGCGTAGTCGGAATCCGTATAGCCAATTAAATCAAATGATTCAGTACGGGGATACCATAGACCGACTCCAATCGTGCCTTTGAGATATCTCAAAATTCGCTTAACGGCGATTAGATGAGATTCCTTGGCACAAATTTGATACTAGCGCACATACCCACAGCAAAAAGAATATCAGGTCGACTAGCTGTGAGGTATAGCAAACTACCTATCATGCTTCGATATTGAGTTAAATCAACGGGTTTACCACTTTCGTCATTGTCTAATCTTGTGTTTGTGGCCATGGGAGTGGTTACTCTTTTGAATCACTCATATTGAATTTTCGAAGCATTTCTTGTGTGTATTTTGATTGGTGCACATGGATGCTATCGCGAGTTTGCTTGATTTCAAGTCCGAGGAAGAAAGTCAATTCTCCCACTAGACTCATTTCAAATTCACTTTCCGTGTGTCCAATGAACTCATTTAAATAGCCCCTATTGTTTGAGCCACAAATTATGTCATCGACATATACTTGGGCTACAAAAATATTGTCACCATCTCTTCGTAGAAATAGTGTAGGGTCTATTTGACCTCTAACGAAGCCTTTTTCAATCAAGAATGTCGACAACCGCTCATACCAAGCCCGGGGTGCTTGTTTAAGGCCATAAAGTGCCTTTTTGAGCTTGAACACCTGGTTTGGGAATTCGGTACTCTCAAACCCCGGAGGTTGTTCGACATAGACCTCTTCTTTAATCAAACCATTTAGAAAGGCCGATTTGGCATCCATTTGATATAATTTGAAGCCACGATGTGCTGCAAATGCGAGCATCAATCGGATGGACTCTCATCGTGCCACAGGAGCATAGGTCTCATCATAATCAAGGCCTTCAACTTGACTATAGCCCTTGGCTACCAAGCGTGCCTTGTTTCTAATGATTTCTCCCTTGTGGTTCAATTTGTTCTTGAAGACCCATTTGGTTCCAATAATGGTGGTCTTCATGGGTCTAGGGACTAAGTCCCAAACTTGACTTCTTTCAAATTTACCTAGTTCATCTTACATTGCAATGATCCAATCGGGATCACTTAATGCTTCATCAATTTTCCTAAGTTCAATTTCAGAAATTAGGGCAACTTTATTAACCTCATTCCGGAAGAATGATCTAGTTCTAACCCCATGATGGATGTCTCCAACAATTTGGTCTTGGGGATGACTAGAGGCCAATCTAGTTTGCCTTGGTGTTGGTGGTGCTTCTTGAATAGGTTCACCAGACACAAGGTCAGCCTCAGGATCCGGCTGATCTATGGATTGTCTAGGCTCACCGTCATCGGATTCATTACCATCAACAGCATTTGGACTCTCATTCAAACTTAGTCTCCTAAGTTCGAATTGGACTTCATCTTCTGGTTGACCATTGACTTTTGGAATTTCTTCAAAAACAATGTCAGAAGATTCTTCAACCATTCTAGACTTCTTGTTGTAGACTCGGTAGGCTTTGCTAACGAGGGAGTACCCGACTAGTATCCCTTCATCAGCCTTTGCCGTGAACTTCCCAAGGTGGTCCTTGGTGTTTAGAATGAACACCTTACAACCAAACACCCTAAGGTGTTTAACCATAGGTGGTTTTCCAAACCAAAGTTCATGGGGATAGCAAGCTGTATTTACAGCTTCAGCCCACAAGTAACTCGGGAGTGAGTACTCATTGAGCATGCTTCATGCAGCCTTTTGAAGAACACGGTTCTTCCTCTCTACAACACCATTTTTGTGGTGTTCTAGGAGTAGAGAACTCATGCTTATAACCTCTATCTTGACAAAATTCTAAAAATCTTTGGTTTTGAAATTCACCTCCATGATCACTTCTAATTGTCTTAATGGTTGATGATTTTTCATTTTCTACTCTTCTACAAAAAGAAATGAAAATATCTAAGGTTTGGTCCTTATATTTCAAAAAGTAAGTCCATGTATATCTAGTGAAATCATCAATGATCACAAAGCAATACCTACTTCCATTCAATGATATGATAGTACTACAATCAAATAGATCCATGTGAAGTAAATCTAAAGCGGTAGAAGTACTTACAGCGCTTTTACCTTTATGTGCAGATTTTGTTTGCTTACCCATTTGACATGCATCACAAAGTTTATCTTTCTCATACTTG
Source organism: Boesenbergia rotunda (assembly GCA_024364735.1). Classification (NCBI taxonomy): domain Eukaryota; kingdom Viridiplantae; phylum Streptophyta; class Magnoliopsida; order Zingiberales; family Zingiberaceae; genus Boesenbergia; species Boesenbergia rotunda. The sequence goes on along the minus strand of JAGFNQ010000421.1, from coordinate 104,930 downwards.
ATGCTTGATAAGCCTCGAACCAATCCCTTGTTGGCCAACTTCCGGATGTTCTTCATGTTCACATGTGCTAGCCTCCGGTGCCAAAGGGTGGACTCTTCTTCTTTTGACATGAAACACTTAGCAAAAGCATTAGTAGCACTTTTAAATGAAACTTGATAAATATTGTCTACTCTTGCTCCTACTAGTACCGTGTCCAAGGTGTCATATTGTCTAACTAGACATTGACTTGGTTGGAAATCAATTATGTAACCCGTGTCACACAATTGACTCACACTTAGGAGATTAAATTTCATCCCTTGACTAGAAGGACATTTGAGATTCTAAGGCATTCGGATATTTGAATGTCTCCTATTCCTATGACCTTAAGACTACCATTGTTACCAAATGATACATTACCTCTACTTTTCTTGTGAAGTGTGGTAAACAATGATCTATCCCCTGTCATGTGTTTGGAGCATCCACTATCAACGATCCAAGTTGATAGATGCTCCCCCTCAATCATTACCTACATAATTCGAAAAATAGAAGTTTTAGGTACCCAAACCTTGGGACCTAAAGCATCAACTAAACATGACTTAGGCACCCATGCCTTGACCATTTTCTTTTGGATTTTTGGTGTCCTAGATTGTCTCATGTCAGTCCTAGACATGAGAGACACAAATGAGGGTTCCTTAGGGTGGTAACCAATACCGGCCCTATTGTAAACCGCCCTTTGGGCATTTAGGATCATATCTAGGGTCTCAGAGCTAGTTGAGAATTTCCCAAGAATATTCTTGAGCTTCTCAACTTCACTCTTCAATGATTTGTTCTCTTCTACTAACAAGTTATCATGCAAATCATCTACTTCCTCAACCTTAGAGGACTTCAAATTTTCAATTTCAAGTTTCAATGATTTAATTTCATCTTCTAGCAGTTCAACATGTAAATCATCAATGTTATCATCCCTAGATGCTTTCAATTGATCAATTTCTAATTACAATGCTTTAACTTTATTCTTTGATTTCTTAAGCATACTAGTTAAACATGCAATTGCTCTATAACACTTTTCAAGCTCGGGAGAAGTTACCTCTTCATCATCCGAAGATGATGAAGCCGCGTTTGAGGAGCTTGAAGATTCATCACTGCTCTCCTCTCCAAGAGCCATGAGTGCCACTTGTCTTGTGCTCTTCTCCTCCTCTTCATCGGATGAGCTTGAGGATGACTCATCCCAAGTGGCCTTCAAAGCCTTCTTCTTCTTCTTGGATTTTTCTTCTTTCCTTTTGGATCTCTCCTCCTTCTTCTTAAGTTTTGGACATTCATTCTTGAAATGCCCTTTTCTACCACACTCAAAGGAAGATGCATTAGTCTTATCAAGCTTAACTTCACTAGTGTTACCTCTACTCTTGAAGCGTTGACCCCTTCTCATCATCCTTCTCACAAAGTTTGTCATCTCGGATGAAGAGGAGCCGCTGCCATCTTCTTCGGAATCGGACTCGGATTCGGAAGAGGATGAAGATGAAGCGACCTCCTTCTCCTTCTTCTTCTTGTTGGACCGGTCCCCTGCAACTAAGGCAATCCCCTTCTCCTTGGGGCCTTTGTTAGCCATCTCATGCAATTCCATCTCACAAAATAAATCATCTAGCTTTACAATGGATAGATCCTTGGATACTTTGTAGGCATCCACCATGGATGACCACAAAGCATTCCTTGGAAAGGCTTTCAAGACATACCTCACAAGGTCGCGAATCTCGACCTTTTCATCAATTGAATGAAGCCCATTGAGGACTTCCTTGAACCGACTATGAAGTTCACTTACCGACTCATTCTCCTTCATGGCGAGATTTTGGAGTTGATTGAGAAACAAGTCCCTCTTGGCGATTCTAGAATCTCGGGTGCCCTCGTGGAGCTCAATGAGTTTGTTCCACAAGTCCTTTGCACTTGTGAAAGGACCAACCTTGATGAGTTGGTCTTTGTTCATGCCACATTGTAGAGTGACAACCGCCTTCGCGTCGGCTTCACTCTTTCGTGTTTGTTCGGCAGTCCACCTCCATGACTCAAGTTCTTTTCCTTCATCATCCTTAGGAGGGGTGAATCCCTCCTTCACCGCGAACCAAGTATGGATGTCCATCTTCAAATAGTATTCCATCTTTGATCTCCAAAATTGAAAATCGGCGCCATCAAAGAATGGAGGTCGGGTGGTGGAGAAGCCCTCTCTCAACGCCATCTTGTTGAAAACTCTCGGATGTTAAGCCGTGTACAGAGCCCCAAGCTCTGATACCACTTGTTGGAAACAGATGGCTAGAGAAGGGGGGGTGAATATAGCCAATCTCTTTTTCTTTGAAACTTAACAAGTTTCCTGCACTCAACTTATCAGTAGCACAGCGGAAGAAACAAAGGAAAGTGAAGCAATGCAGTAAACGAAAATAGAAATGAAAGCAAACAGAGACAACTGCCAAGATCGCTAACAAGAGGGTTTACAAGGTTCGAGGATAACTTGCCCCTACTCCTTGGCGTGCCCTTAAGGTGGGCGATCCCTTGATCGTCAGCAGATCAAGCCCCGGTTTTCACCGGATATAACACAACCTCCTTCTCGGTGGAGAAACCTCTCCATAGCGTTTCAATCACAGATAAAGTTTAAGCACAAAGAAACAACAAGAAGAATCTTACTAAAACACTTAGCAAGGACAAGAACACAGCAAGCTTCCCTGAGCTCCACCCAGTGGCGATCTCACGCAAGAACCCTTCTTCGTGTCTTCCCACTGTCGGACTCCCAACTCCTTGTTCTCTCCTTCAAGCGCTCAAGTAAGGGAAGGTTGCTTCAAGTTTTCAGCAGCTTGCTCAAGAGAATGAAACTTCAGAACGTGCAAGCTTGATGTGGAGAACACTAGGCGCGGCAAGAACACTAGTTCACCAACTCTGCTTCTACGAAGCCAACTTCCGCCCTTTTGATTCTCCACACAGCACCAGGTGACAACATCCTCCGTAGCCTCCAGCTACCTCACTGCCAATGCCAGCTACCACTGAGCCCTCTCTGGTCTTCCTAAGATCCCCTCAGCCAAGCCCCAGTTTCGGCTCCAGTCTACAGCTTGGTCGTTGCAACCGGAAATGGAGAATCGGACAAACCTGCTCCAAGGAAAGCCTCCATTGACCTCTCCTTGAGTGTTTGAATCCTCCCCTATCACCTACAACTTAATCAGAGAGTTAGAGCAGCGTATAACACAGTAAATCAAGTATCAGATGTAAGTGGCAGTGAATCGGATTCGTTCAGATGCGATCAGAGCGTCTGACAATGCAATTTGAATTAAAGTGATCGGTCACCGGACCAATCAGAGAGCCTCCTGATCGGTCACCAGACCGATCAGGCTGGGTCCAGACCGATCAGGATCCGTCCTGATCGATCCCCAACGCTCAATCAGAAATCACGAATTCTTTGAGATTCTCCTGGACCGATCACCAGACCGATCCCAGGTCGTGGATCGTTCACCGGACCGATCCACCCTTATATCGGGTGATTTCTGAGTTTCTCAGCCTAAGCCTTCTGATCGGTCAACTAATCGATCAGGGGATCTCCTAATCGGTCATCAGTCCGATCAGATCATCACCAGATCGATCAGGCACCGTCCTGATCGATCTTAGTGAGGAACCCGCGAGGCTGGATCGTTCACCAGAACGATCTGCACAGTGATCCTGATCGGTCATCAGACCAATCAGGAGCAGTTCAGCAAGGGAACTCAACCTCACTGCTCGCTCCCTGATTGGTCACCAGACCGGTCAGGAGCCAGTCAATGGGTGAAACGCATACTCCCTGATCGGTCACCAGATTGATCAGGAGCAGCACAGTAGGTTTCCAACCTCACTGTGTGCTCCCTAATCGGTCACCAGACTGATCAGTCATCGCTGGATCGGTCACCAGACCGATCCAAGAAGGAGCAGCGTGCCAGAATCCCTGATCGATCACCAGACCGATCCAGGGACTCAAACTTAGCCCTCCAAGCTAAGTTTTCATCCACCTTAGCCCTCCAAGCTAAGGATTTTTCACCTAACTCTCCAAGTTGGGAATTTGCACCTAACCCTCCAAGTTAGGACTTTTCACCTAGCCCTCCAAGCTAGGACTTTTCACCCAACCCTTCCGAATTAGGACTTTTTCAAACCTAGCCCTCCAAGCTAGGACCTGACCCTCCAAGCCAGGACTTTTTCACCTAATTCTCCAAGATGGGAATTTGCACCTAACCCTCCAAGTTATGACTTTTCACCTAGCCCTCCAAGCTAGGACTTTTCACCCACCTCTTCCGAATTAGGGCTTTTCACACACCTAGCCCTCCAAGCTAGGACTTTCAACACCTAACCTCCCAGATTAGGATTTTCCAACACCTAGCCCTCCAAGCTAGGATTTTCCATACCATGCCTAATCCTCAATCAGAACTTAATCATCATCAATAATCATCCACCTAAACTAAAATCGGTGTCAACACCAAAACAACAATCAGGGCAAGACTGCATCAACACCCGCATGTGAAACACCAAATTCTCTTCCTTTTGTTTTGAACTTCCTCATTCCTACAACCCATATTAGATTTAAATTGAATGTATTTGGACTTAGGAATTACCTCCTTTTTACCTAGTGGACACTTATCCTTGTAGTGTCCCTTTTTGTTGCAACCGAAGCATACGATATGCTCTTTTGACTTTGCTTTGGTGGAGGCGGAAGTCATCTCTTGCTCTTGTAAGGATGAGGGTCTCTCCTCCCCCTCAACTCTTGATACTAATTCTTCCTCTTCTTCTCTTGATGAGGTGAATGGTTCCTCACTTGATGGCAAGGATAATTCCTCATCTTGGTCCTCTTAGACCATTGAACTTACTTCTTTAGATATTTCGACTACTCGAGCTTGTGATAGGTTCTTGTGAAGTTCTTCTAGCTTATTCCACAATTCGCATGCATTTGAATATTTCCCTACATCACTCAAAACATGGTTAGGCAACATGTTAATCAAAATATTTATTACCTTCTCATTGGCCCTAGCTTGTTCTTGTTGTTCACTTGTCCAATGTCTAGGGCCAAGCTTTTTGCCGTGCTTGTCCTTGGGGATTTTGAAAGGGTCTTCAATGATCATTCTACACTCCCAATCTATCCCGAGCCACATCTTCATTCTATCTCTCCAATATTTGAAATTTTCATGCTCGTACGATGGTGGTGAGTTGATGTCGTCACCCAATTTGTCTTCCATGACCCCTTTTTCCCTCTAGCAAGTGCTCCCTCGGCGGTTAGTCCGATCAAGAGCGGTACTCGCTCTGATACCAACTGAAGGATCGATATAGGCGTGCAGAGGGGGGGTGAATGCACTTTTTCGGATCGTTCCAATTTCTACAGAGTTGTTAGCACAGCGGAAATAATATGTAAAAGAAATAACAATGCTAACAATACCAAATTTTAGTTGGTATCCACCCCGGTTGGGTGACTAATCCAACAATCCGTCGGTGGATCAAACTCCGGATAACCTCCGGCTAGAACTCGTCGCTCCTTATGGGTGGAGAAACCTCGCCACAACACCAAGGACACTTCCTGAGTATACAAGACTACTAACTTGCCCTATCCAAGCAAGTTTCGTCAAGAACAATAGGAAAAAATGAGCCCCTTTAAATAGGGCTCAAATCTGAAACAGCCGCTACCAGTCGACTGCCCAAATGGCAGTCAACTGGTCCCACTCAGATTCGACCGTTACACCATAACGTTTGAATTCTGCCAGCCTGTTTCAGCCTATGCCAGTCGACTGCCCCTGGGCCAGTCGTCTGGTACACACTTAAGCCTAGGGTTTCACTCCCGAGTACAAGTCTCTCCGCACTCAAACCCTCCCGGCTTTAACCCCTGAGTACAAGCACTCATACTCAGCCTCTCTCAACCTAGTTGATCCTCCACCAGCAGTTTTGACTGTTGCCTTCATGCCCTCTTCATCTTTGGCTCTCGTCCCTCGGATGCGCACGCAAGCCTCCAGCTTGCCTCCATGGCACCCTTCACGTACGCCTCGAAGTCCGCATCCCTCAGCTCATAATCTCTGCTATCCAACGGTCCCTCGGATGGGCATGCAAACCTCCAGCTTGCCTCCATGCCATCCTTCACCTGAAGACATCAACCAAGTCCATGTGTACCTGTACACCTGCACACTCATGTACACATGTGAGAACAACACAAATCCTAACTTAACCATATTGCCCACTCATCAAAATATCATGATCCTCCAGATCATCTCAGGGCCGATTGCCCCAACATTGGGGACCTCGACCGCTAACTCTGCTGGAATGTCATACGCTTTGCAGGCGGCTCTCAGGGTGGCGGACTTAACATTAGACAAAGTGACTTTATACCACTCCGGACGGTAAACCCTTTCCTCTTCCGGTGTTTCCTTCCTACCCTGGTCTTTCTTTCCCATTCCTTCCTTGCCCATAGTAATGAAGAGGAGAAGGTGGAGATGAACGAGACTTACGCGTGAAGAAGAAGCCCTAGCAAGAGGAAACTCTAGTAAGCAGAAGTAGGACGCACATGCTCTGATAGTGGGCAGTGCAAGAAGATGGAAGGCCACTTTTGCCTTCCCCTTTTATAGGAAAGGAGCCGCTCTCGTGCAGGAATAAAGGTGCGACACGTGGACGGCGATAACTGCAAATCTCGAGGCGTCGCCATTCATTATGGTCATCAATTGGTATAACCCTACTAAGTGTATCAGAAGGAGATCACATAGAAAAGACCCTACCACATGGCAGTACTCTATTCACTAGAATGCTCTTTCGCCATTAAGACGCCCCATGCGCTCTTAATGGGTGATGGACAGCTATCATTACCGGGCCTCGGAACTCACAAGGACTCATGGATTAATTCAAAGGGTCGTCTCGAGCCAAGGGACGAAAGTTTCAATTCCTAGGACCCGACAAGTCATCATGAGAGAAGGAATGGTAATATAGGCCTCGTAGATACTCAACTTCCTCTCATTATACCACCAGCCTAATCAGTCAGTCACACTTCTTTCAATTAGACTTAAAGGGGGGACTTGTGATAGGCATGAGCATCCCAGGGTAGACACATGGTACGGGGAAGTTACGTGGCAGGGCCCGTCAAACCAAGGCCCCGAGGTCAGACTAGCAATCGAGCTCCTGAGACTACCTGGAGAGAATGGAAGAAAGCCCCCAAGCTCTGACAGGAAATCAGGCTCCCAAGACTATCTCAGGAAAACATATGAAGTCCCCGAGGTCAGCTCAGAGATGTGACTCCGAGACTAACTCAGGAGAGTGGAGCCCAAAGATCAACATAGGGATTAAAAAGCTCGACTTCAAGTATTCGTTCCTCCTTCCAGAATAAGAAAGTCATCAGACAATTATTGTTCGCAACGCACGGTAATTAAGGCCTTAATGATCGTAGTGGTCGTTACCAAAAGAGAGAATATCTATCAAGTACCCGATGATTAAGGAATGTGAAGAAGAACGTGGGGACACGTGTGATAAAGACCTCAAGTATATAATATGCCTCAGCATCTAGGTAAAGGGGATAAGCTTTCGAAAATTATAGCAAACTTGATTCTTCGTTGTCCTCCGGAAAAGATAAGAGTTCTGACTTGAGCGTCGGAGAGGGCTCCACCGGAAAATCTTCCGGTGCATCCCCTTTAACGCTCGTGTTAATCTCGCTGGGTGTGGACATCCTCTCTCCGTCATCATCATCGTGGGCTACGCTTTGGTGACTCGACATTCTCGTCATTTGCTTTCGGAACACATGGCATGCCTTATTAAGGCACAGTACACCTTATTAATGCAGATTATTCTTCAAAATCTCTGGAAAATTGCTATCATGGCTCCACATTTAATGTCCTAGTGCAGCCTCTCTCTTGCGGGGCAGTCATCTATAGTACTGTCTTATCATCCAATTAGTCGGACTCACACCTCATTCGATTGGACCTAAGGGGAGATCTAGTGATTGGGGATGTATTGAGAGGTTGCCACCTGCCATAAGTCAGTTGCCATGTGTCAAAGATGGGATCGAAAGTACATGGCTAACTAGATTGGGGCTAGTCCCACTCGAGAGACGTTGTGGCGATAGTCAGGTCTGAGAAATCCAGGGTGAAGCGCAGGGCTAGGGAAATTCCCGAGCAGGAGACTCTGTGACGAATGGTGACTGAACTAGGGCATAAACTCCATGCTATGTGCTCGCTCGAGCTAACCTCACTTGGGCTAACCGAACAATCTGGTGGCATAGATGGAACGGACCGAAGGGGGACTCGGGCAATAGGACCTGGGTGGCAATCATGTTCCTAGGTAGGAACACTTAGTCTCGCGCGGCCCTCAAAGATGCCATTCGTAGAATATTACAATATAATAATAAGAGTAATTAAAAAGCCTTTAAGGCGCCTCCAGGATATAAAATCGGGTTGTAATGATTAAAAGGTGATGGTAACATACACGGGTGGAGGATCCAGTGACTACCATTAATGATTGGCAAAAAAGATAATCATAAAGGAGAGAACATAAATATCATTAATATTGAAGAAGATAATGATCACATAAAAGGGATAACAAAAGACCAGGGACACCTGTAAAAAGGACTACGCAATTCTAAACTCCCTCCCCTTTTCCTTTCAGCAATTTCTCTCACTCCTAAGTTCTATCCTTGAGCGTCGGAGTGACAATCATCAAGATGTTGGTGCAAGACGACAATTCCACACCGGTGTAATTCGGTCATGCGTTTCTTACTTACATGGCCAAGATGACAATGCCATGTGTAGGAGTCTATTCGATTATCTATTCTAGCACGTTTGTTGCTAACTTCGATATTGAAAACGTCACCGGATAAATCTAACGTGTAGATACCATTGCACAAAGTTCCATTCCCATAAAGAACACCATTTAAAGTTATATAACAACAATTGTTACTAAAAGTTAAATGATAACCCTTTTCATTCAAACATGAAATAGATACAATGTTCTTTATTAACGAAGGAACGAAATAACAATTATCCAATTCTAAGACACGTCCTGTAGGGAGCTTTAGCAAATATGTTCCGATGGCAACAGCAGCAATCTTTGCTCTGTTTCCAACTCGCAAATTCGCTTCTCCCTTGACGAGTCTTCTTCTATTCCTTAGCCCCTGTATGTCATTACATATATGTGAGCTACACCCAGTATCAAGTACCCAGGTGTTTGAGGAAATAGAGTGACATTCAATAACGAAGATACTTGAAGAGGATGGGGCATCAGATGCCTTCTCTTTCAAGGACTCAGGATAAACCTTGCAGTTTCTTTGCCAGTGACCCTCCTTGCCATAGTGATGGCAAGTGCCTTTTAGGGTATTTACAGTCTTTTTGGCCTTTTTCTTCTTTCCTTTATTCTGTTCTTTGGCCTTCCTCTTAGAACCTTTCTTCGAGGAACCAACTAACAGTACCATCTTTTGATCCTGCTTCACAGAAGGCTCTACAGTCTTCAGCAGGTTGAGCAACTCAGGAAACTGGTCTGGAGTTGCATTTTCAGGAGGACGGTTGGGAAGTTGATCTTCAAGGACATAGGCAAGCTTCTCTGCCTTGAGGACTATCCTCAGGTTTCGAAGCCAGTCCATGAAGTTTGGCCCAGTTAGTTTATTGGTGTCTAAAATGGAACGCAAATTCAGTGAAGACATGATCGAGTGATTAACCTAGAAATACAAATTGAGCTTATGTGAGAAGAATGATTAAAGAATGTATCAACATACATCAATAAAATCCTATTTATTTTTCAAATTGAATAACCCTTTTTTATCAATTCGGGAGATCGTAGGAACATCTCCAAATAGGTTGATATCCAACCATAGATAAGAACCACCATGGCTGTGGCCATCAAGTTGTTCTTAGCTATGAAGGTAGGTAATTATACCGATTACATATCACATATATGTAACTATCACTTTATGCTATCAACTAATTGAATATTTGCATAAATCATTGGGTTGTTAACTCATTAACAAGTATGTAACAATATACATAGCACCCAACTACACCTCTCTTTACATCGACCTTGGCTGTGGCACAACAAATCTATGCTCCAAGCTTAAGGCTGACCCATTAATCAAGAAATAGTTTTAATATGGTTGGAGCTCATTCAACCGTTTAGTCAGGCTTGGATGTGTCCAACAACCAAAACTAAGGATTGACCTCTGACTCCAACTATATTATTCATAAACTAATTCCATGGTTTGAACATGTTGAGGTTCAAGCCGGGCATGGATGTGTCCATCAACCCAAACGAGAAACAAAACTCCGATTCTAACCTTATTAATGGAAGGTGTTGGCCTTAATATTTTGTAAGGGATTTTGGGTCTCATCCTTTCTTTTCTAAGCACATTCATGACATATGATCATGTCATGACTAACGATTTCCTTAATAAAGTATGTATGTGACTTAATTTATCAAGTCTCATTAATTGAATTAGGAACCGGATTTCCTAATTCTAATTTCATACTTTATTAAAGGAATTGTTTTGGGAAACAATTTCCTAAATTGTCATAATCAATTTCGGAAATAATATGTTCAAGACTTTGATTTTTCTAAATCAAATCTTATTAAATTAAGAGAGAGATTCCCTTAATTCAACCACATATTATTTTCATGAAAATCTCTTTTAAGAAACTCTATAGGAAACCATTTTCCTAATTAATTTTGGAGACAACAATATGTAAGAGCATCACCTCTTAAATCATATTTTATTCATGGATTTAATTAATTACAACAAATCGTTTTCTAAGGGTGGCTCCCCGAGGCTCAGATACCCAAAGAAAAGTAATTTGTCGTAAATCCAATTTGGTCCGCTTCGGAAGCGTAACCAAATTAAACATGACAATCTCATTTAAAATTGGGAAATTAAATTACAACAACTAACTTTAAATTGGACGGCTCCCCGAGGCTCAATCCAAAATAAAGAATTTTGTTGTCAATTTAAAAACCAATTCAAATTTAATTGTCAATTAATTGTCCATAAATTTGTCTAGACTTTCTTGAAAGAAAGTGCCCAAAATTGTGAGATTTCATAATAGGTTTTCAGAATAATTGTAAGTTTCCGGTACAAAGAAAACTTACATATTTCCAAAATTGAAAAATTTCTAAAATAGAAAATTTTCCAAAATTGGAAAGTTTTCAAAGATGGGAAGTTTTCACAATTATTATAAAATTTCAGAAACTAGAAAATTTCAAAGGTTTACGAAATTTCATGAGGATTTCCAAACTTTGAAATTCCTAAATCTAAAATTTATTATAATTGGAAAGTTTCCATAATTGAAAATTTTTCCAAAATTGAGATCATGACAAAGTTTTTCCACAAAACAATTATATGATTATGTCGAACACTAACCAGCTCTGATACCACTATTGGGACCGGGTGCATGTTGACAAGGATACGGGTTCGTAAAATTTTAAATTTTTACGTGCAGCGGAAGAATTAGCATAAAATAATTTCTTAAATTATTTTTAACCACGTATCTAGCATGCAACCTTATGATGTGTGGACATGATCATAAATTAAAACTTTGCGGAAAAGTAAACTAATTTACTTAGTACCTCGCGTAACTCGAAGTAAGGGACGAGATCCAACCGTAGCGTCCCTTGGAAGCTCCGCCTCTATTCGCGTCCACGCCGAGTTCTCTTCGGGATGACTTCGCAAAGTCACGAGTTTTGTGCCGACGAGAACTACTAGATTCTCTAAAGGCACAACTAGAAGATCAAGAGAGAAGAAAGGAAACTAACCACCAAGTAACGGAATCAAAATTCCAGGAAAGGAAGGAAGGAGTCGTGATCCGCTTCTTCTTCTTCGACACCTTCTTGGAGGATGAAGCTCTCGGCCACCCTTGGGATGTGCGCCGACCCTAGGGGAGGAAGTGGGCGCCGGCCCTAAGGGAAGAAGATGGGCGCCGGCCCTAAGGGAAGAGAGGGGGAGAGAATAAGAGAGAGAGGGAGAGAACTACTAGATCTCTTGATTACTTAATTGATTGGAAATCAAACCTAGCCTTGGTTCCTTTATATAGTAACCTCTCCCTTGCCAAGTCTCCCCTTTAATGGAATTAACGGAATAAATTTTCATAAGGAATTTATCTTATAAATTTTCTTATGAATTATTCCGTTTAAGCCAAGTTTTATTATAACTAACTTTATAATAAAACAAATACATCTCTCTTTTTAATTATGGAATAAAATTTGTATAAAATTTTCTTATCATGGAAAAATCAATTCATAATTGATTTTATTAATTAAAATTAAACCAATTCATGGTTTATTTTAATTTCCATAAAAAGAATAAATTTTTACAAATTTCTTTATAAATCTCTTTATATAAATTTCTTTATATATCAATTTATTTATCCATAATTTTATAAAACAAATCGCACTTGATTTATTTTATTAATTAAACCAAATTAATTGGTTTCTCCCCCTTAATGTGGCCGGCCAAACCAAAGAGGGTTGGCACCCTCTTTGGCCGGCCAAACCGAGCCGAACCCATCGCGAATTAAACTCATTTAATTCGCCCGATAAGCCTTCAAAAGACTTAGCCATTTTAAGCTTCCATTGCGTCTCTGATTAATTCAGATTCGACTTATTTCTCTTGATTGGAAAATCCAATTTTCAACTCGTTTTAAATCCCTCGGATTACTCGTAGTGCATGTGACTAAATAGGCTTTCGATTTATGTTGGCCGTCTATAATCAACCGATTATAGAACGATCATGAGTGGCACCTAGTAGTACATCATAACCCCCAATTAATCGAAAGATCAACGGTTGACCTCAGAAGTAATTCTGAAACCCTTCAGCAGCTCTAATGAATCGTGCCTCATTCCCTTCACTATCTTATACCCACTTGGTTCAGGACATGGTCTGTGTGTGTCAGTCCCCACTAGGCTGACTACGTCACACTTAGCCCAAGTAGTGTCTTTCTCGTCCTTTGGATTTCTAATTACTCTCATGTATTTAAGAGACTCATACTCTAAACATGATATGCTCTGGCCAGAGGCTTTGAGTAACAATCCGACGATAGGCCTGGGTATACATCTCCTCGCAAGGAGTGGTGAATCGTTTGTAGGCTGTTCAAACATCTTTGGGTACTTCGGCTTATACCCAATCATCCTGGGTCCACACCTCCTTGGAGATGCTTACTTAGGATGTTAAAGTATAAGTCTCCATGACCAAGATGACTTGAACACCGCAAGTCAAAGGAGCATCGCACTTAAGCTGCAGTAAGAACTTCATTGACATATCTATATGTAGATTACCATATGAAGTTTTACGGCTAGTCACTCCAATGAACTAGTTCCCTTAACTAGCATCTGTGTTTATCTCCGGACATCCCAATGTCACCAGCCAGTGAGAATCAGCTGATTAGAGAATAACCCATGCTAGTCTCAACAGAATTAATAGTGTCCGTTTTTATCAATTCATCGACTAGGGATATTTTCAATACTTCACAATTGCACATTTAGAGATAATCACTAGTTGTGATCCCATCACAAATTCTCTTATGCTGTGAATTATATTGCGGACATTCAGTAGATGAGTTTAAGATCCCAATCAAATACACAAACATGTATACTCAAATAGTGAATTTGCATTTATTAAAATAAATGTTTACAATCATAAGGCGATTGCCTTAGGACACTTCTCTCATATCACTAACATGCTTCAGGGCGCCCCCAAGGTTAGGCGCCCTACATCCCAGGCACCTGAGATGGTCCCAGGCTCCCTGGATGGCTGGGTTTATCCCTGCGCGAAGACCGCAATTGCAGATCAGATTTGACAGCCTATAGGGCGCCTCAGAGGCCTCTAGGGTGCCCTGGATGATACTATAAAAGGGGTTTCGACCCCTCAACTCAGAGCATCACTTTCTACATCTGCTAACTCATTCTGAGCGAAGAAAAAGTACTAAAGTCGAAGCTTTGTGACCAAGGAGGCTCTAGGAGAAAGTGCGGCGCACTTTGGACTTCGAGATTAGCTGGATCGATTTTTGTTTGGTTTGCTTTTAGTTTATAAGTTTGCATTTCAGTTATATCTTTTGTACTTGTAACTCAACTATAAGACGGGTATTCTCCGCCTCCGGAAATTTCAGAAAGGAGACCAATAGTGGACTCACGCCGAGTACATAGGCCTTGGACGTACTGACCCTGGAGGGTCGGGAACCAAGTAAATAAATCTCACGTGTACGAGTGTTGATTCTTTTCGTTCTTTATTTTCCTGCTGTGCTACTAACTCTTTGAACTAGAACGAACAACCAACGAAGTTTTTCGACAAGATTTTCCGAGTCGATATTCACCCCCCCCCCTCTATCGATGGCATCGATCCTACATAGGATTCCTCCTTGTGTCATTCTAACATTCATTTTAAAGCTTTAATTCTCAGGTTTTAGTCTTCACATCCAACTCCCACATGCTAGCCGATCCTAATCTAGGAACTGATTCTCTTCAACAGTCGTCTTCCCTACCTGCTGTCAATTTTCGAAACACTTGGCTTATAAAAAATAATAATAATCTTACTATTTAATTAAGAATCTCGACTCTTTATTAACTAACTCTTAATTGATTTGGTAAAGCCTAAAATTAAATTACATTAATGCCTTTTTTCCATACCAAAAAGAATTTCAAGGGATAATAGTAATTTCAACTTCTTATTCTTCAAATTCTAAAAATTCATAAAATAAAATCACAAATCTTAAAAATATAAATTCAAAAGATAAATATATAATTACAAATCTAAAAAAGAAAAATATAAATCTTAATCCAAAATTATAATATTAAAAAATAATTTATCAAAATCAAAAAAGATAATTTCAAATTTTAATTTGAAATTATAATTTAAAAATTCTAAAATTAAAATTTCAAATAAGTTATAAAGATTACCACACAAAATATATTTAATTTAATTTTAATGAAACTTGAGCCTTTAGCTTCCCTTGAGTCGAAGTAAGAAAAATAATAGTCCCACGTCTAAAATTACTAAGGCAAATTACACATAGAGATATTATAATAACAGACAAAAATCGCTAAAGCAACTCATATTTTCCTCGTCCTTTCGGTTAAGATCAAGTGTAGTATCTATTCTTTTCAGTTTAATATTTGATACGTGGTACATTGACCCACTTTGATATTAAATTAATTTTTATATGGGGGAGAGACTATCATAGTAGCTTGTTACTGGGGTTTTTAGGTGTTGCCTGTATGTTGCACTATAGCACAGGCATGTTACCCTCCTATCAAAACAAAATATCAAGTGTTAATTAAATGAGTCGGCTTAAGATCTCGGACATAGATTTAGCAGAATTGGAAATAAGACTAGGCTTGAACCGATTACACATTGAATAATGAATTGATGATAAAATATTTTTTAGTTTTTAGAAGGAAAATATAAATTTATATTTTTAATTTCTACATTTAAAAATTATTATTCCTTTTCATACTACTATTTTCTTCTTTTATATAAATTGTCTAAAAGAGACTCGCGCTTGGCTAGGATAAAGTTTGACCGAACAGCGGATAGAGTTGCCACCCTGTACGCTGCAATGAGTCTGGCTATTCAGGCGCCTGAGTAAGTACTATAAAAAGGAATCGAGTGCAGCAATTCAATAGAACAACTTTCCTATCTGTCTACTCATTCTTTGTTAAGAAAAGTGTTGAGACAAAGCTCTACGACCAAGGAGGCTCCAGGAGGAAGTGCGCGGAGCTTTAGACTTTCAGAGTTGGCCAAGACCTTCATACTTTGGTTTGCGTATTACAAGTTGTACTTATTTCATTATTATTTGTGCTTGTACTTAAACTGTAAGACGGTTTTCTCCACCTCCGGAAAACTTCCAGAAAGGAGACCACTAGTGGACGGGTGCTTCCTATAATTAAGCCTTGGGCGTACTGACCCTGGGGGGTTGGGAACCAAGTAAATCCCGCGTGTTTACATTGTATATTTTTACTTTATCTTTTAATCCACAACTACTAACAATTCTGATATTAAGTGAACGATCGACGAAGGTCCGACGAAAAGTTTTTGCGAAGCGATATTCACCCCCCCCCCCTCTATCGATCAATCTCGATCCTACAATTGGTATCAGAGCAGGTAGCTCTGATCGGGCTCACCGTCGAAGGAGCAAGAATGCCAGAAATTGAGGGGAAGCCAAGGGTGAATAAGGTATATTTTAATTATGTCTGATTTTAAGTTTCATATAATTTGTTTCAAGTACAGTGAGAGAGAACACTATAAAAATAAGTGTCCTACTCATAAGACTCGTACGTCACCATCGGCGGCAATGAAGGTATCAGCGCCAGGAATCCGAAGGGACAAGAACCATATCAGATGCTTGAAGTGTCAAAAGCAGGGACAATACAAGAACCAGTATCCAAACTGGAGGATCAGTAGGTCAACAATGCCAAGAAATGCAACGACGGTAAAGGAGGTACAAAAATTTAATTTTCGCAATAATATTTTTCAAATTCCAACACAGTTGCATAATATTTTTGGTAATTTAGATAACAATGTTAATTTTTCTGATAAATTAGACTTTCTGTATAACAAACTTAATGTATTGCATGATAAATTAGATAGTAATGGACCCATATCAAATATTGATAATATTAAAATATTAAATATTAACTCCTTAATTTTTAATATTAATGCTGCAATCGTAGAAATTAATTCTAACTTTTTTTTAGACAATCCTAGTAATATTGAAGATAATTATAATGATTCTGAAGATAATTCTCATGATTTTAAAGATAATTCACAACCTTTAATTAATAATACTGAAAATAATCTTATTAATACTGAAGATAATTCTATTAATACTGAAGATAATCTTAATAATTCTGATGATAATACTCAACCCTTAATTAATATTTCCGAAGATAATAATGAAACATTAATTAATAATTCTAAGGATAATTCTTATGATGTTGAAGATAATTACGAAATCTTAATTAATAATCCTACAAATTTTGAATATAATAATATAACTTTAATTAGTAATCCTGAAAATTATTCAACTTATTTTGGAAGATAATGATACAACTTTTATCAATTCTGAATATTACTCTGAAGATAAAGATAAAGATGAGTATGAAGATGAAGATGAATTTACTCAAATTGAATCTATAATTAAAAAGACTAACAAGAATTTAAATAAAACAGAAGTATTAACTAAAATTGAAAACTCAAAAAATGAAAGAAATATTAGATGAATCAGAATTCTTTGAATTAATGAAAATGATGCAATTATACCCAAAATTATTATTCAAATCTTAGAAACTTAAATCTTAATTAATCCAAATCCTAAATCTTAAATTTAAATTAATTACCTTCAATTAAATCTTAATTCAAATCTTAAAAACTTAAATCTCAATTAATCACAAATCTAAAAACTTAAATCTTAATTAATCTAAATTTAAATCTTAATTCAAATCTTAAAAACTTAAATCTTAATTAATCACAAATCTAATAAAACTTAAATGTTAATTAACAATTCAACTTTAATTAGAAACTCAATCCTTAATTCAAAATTCAAATCCATGAACTAAATTTAAATTAATTACCTTCAATTATGAAACTAAATAAAATTCTACCCAACTAGAACAATCAACTTAATAATAATAAATATGTCAAAGTGGGTTGTCATATTCGCGGGTTCACATGTTCTGTATCAAATCGAGAATTTAATAGTTTATTAGAAAACAAATTAAATTGTTTCAACTTGATTGACACATACATAACTGTTATGCTCATGCATCTGTTTATGCTTTTCTTCCATATATCTGCCATGTCATTCATGCTAGTTTATTTCTTACTTAATCGAGAATGGCTATATAGGAATAAGATTGGTTGACACCTGCCTAACTTAGTACCAGGGTGGGGCGAGATGATAGTACGTTAGGGAAGCTTGGTCTAGGAAGTTAGGAAGGGTAAGGAGTACCCGACTTGGTCGACCTAGCTAAGTGAAACTAGCCGAAGCTACATCGCCACATCCTAGACTAGTTAGACCAGAGTTATTCAAAAAGTAAATTGAAAGTATCATTTCCTTAAAAGACTTTGTCTAAGGAAACGGTCGTTGTTCCGATAACCAAGAAGGTTGCTGTGCCTCGCCAAGACCTGGAAACCAATTATTGAAAGTTACTTTTAAGTTACTAATTGTTAAACTTGAATCTAACTCAAAATCAAACAATCTGTAAAATTAAATTGAGAAAAATTATTTAAGCATCTCACAACACCCATAAGCAACCATGCTTGTCTATACTACGACACTTAGAATGAGTGAAATGATAAAGACTAATCAATTGATAAATGTGATCAAAATATTTTCAAAAATCCTTAGAATATTTTCTTAAAAATCTATTTTAAAAGTAGTGATTAAACATAATAATGTTTTAATGAATTTCATAAATGATTGTGTGTACCTATAAATATATTTCTAAAATTATATATCTTTTCAAAAGTTGTTTGACCTGCACTTAGACACAAATCCACTAGATCAATACTAAAGTCCCTTAAGATACTTAGATAGAGTTTCTTGTAGTTAACAAGGGCGGCCAGAATGTGTCAGGTTCAGGGGGAGTCTATCTTTTTGCGAATTTTTTTAACATTTCTTTTGAAAATTATTTTTCAAAAATTATTCTTTTCAAAAATTTCTCTGTCAAAAATGGTTGTTGCTTAAAAAATTATTACTTCTTTCAAATGCTTTTCGAAAAATATTTTTCAAAAATTTATTATGTCTTTCAAAATATTTTTTAAAAAATACTTCTTTAAAAATTATCATATTCTTTCAAAAATATTTTTCTAAAATATGCATTAATTGCTCTTATGATTTGGATAAACTCTAAAGACGCATAAGAAGTGTTCCTTATGATCTGCAAGGATTCCTAAGATTGTATCAGACTTAGGGGGAGTCTCAATCAAAAGAACAATTCATCCTTTAATTTCTAATTACTTTAAAATCTTTCTTAAAATTTTTTTTATAATTCTTTTCATTTGAATCAAACCCTAAGACTCAGAAGAAGATCAACTTGTGGTCAACAAGCTTCCTAGGACTGTGTCAAGTTTAGGAGGAGGTTCAAATTAAAATAACTATTAGAAGTTTTAAAAATACTATATTTTCAAAAAAAAACACTATCTTTTCAAAAATACTTTATTTTTGAAAAAACAATAGTCTCATTTTCCAAGACATATTTTGAAAATCTTTTATCTTTTGAATATTTTTGAAAATCTTTGAAAATTTACTTAGTTTGGAAAAATCTCCAAGATACATAGGAAAGTTTTCCTTATGGTTAACAAGATTTCCTACGATTGTGTTAGATTGGGGAGGAATTCAAACCAAGAAATTTATTATTTTTAAAAAGTTAAAGACATATATTGAAAATACTTTATCTTGATTGGAAAATCTCTAAGACACATAGAAAAAAAATTTTATGGTCAACAAGATACCTAGGATTGTGTCAGATTTAGAAATTTCAAATAAATAAAGTACCTATTTTTTCAAATTTCACTCAAGTACATAGCATCCCTTAAAATATTTTCTAAAAAAGCCAATTGGTTTATAAAATTAAAAAAAGAGGACTTTTGAAAATTATGTTTTCTTTAAACTTAAATATTTTCAAAAATCGTATTCTTGGTGCAAATTTTAAGTTAAAATCTTTATTATTGCCTTTTATTTCTTTTTGATGTGTGTCAAAGAGGGAGAGAGTACTTAAGTAAGTTAGATTTTCTTCGATTTTTCCCAAAGTATTGACCTAAAACCCTTAGACTAAAACCTAACTTATGATTATTGTCAAACATCAAAAAGGGAGAGATTGTTGGTGCAATGAGCATCAAACATGAACAGTCAACCTCTAGAGTTTCGATGTTTGATAATATACTAAGGTCTGGTCAAAGTGATCAAGGGTTAAGCCAAACAAGACCTGATGTTTGGTAGGGTCATCAGGTTGACCAAAGGGTTAGCCAAACAACACTTGATGTTTGGCAGGATGATCAAACCTAGATCTGATATGTTTGACATTATACCAAGATTTGATCAGTTAGACAAAGGGTTAGCCAAACAGGACCCGATATTTAGCACCCAGGGTTGGTCAGATAGACCAAGGACTGAGTCAAACAGGACTTGATGTTTGGCAAAGAGAAGTCTAGTCAAGATTAAGATAACTAGCAAAGAAGTCCTTATCGAGGAACGAAATCCTGGGAGTGAAGTTGGGTCTTAGTGAGTGAATCTAGGTGGATGAAGTCCTAGTGAGTGAAGTTGGGCACGAAGTCCTGGCCGAGGGCTGGGCACTGAAGACCTGACCGAGGGTTGGGCACAAAGTCCTAGTTCGAGGAATTGAGCACGAAGTCTTGACCTGCATGGTTGAGCACGAAGTCTTGGTCGAGGATCGGGTAACAAAGACTTGGCAAGTGAAGTCGAGCACGAAGACTTGGTTCGAGGGACCAAGTGAAAGACTTTGTCGAGCAGGGATCACGGACAAGAATCGAGACGGGTCGAGGTCGAATGTCATCGAGTTCTGAATTCTCAGAGGCTGAGCAAAAGTCTAACCAGAGGTCCTGGTTGGTAAATAATAACTTCTCCTAAGAGTAGTAGGTGAGGGTGTGTTCCCTTGTGAGGGAACAGTAGGCATCGGTCCGACCTAGGATTTTAAGTGAAACTTGAAAGTCAAGACTAAGACAGCACTGGAAGTAATTTACTTAGTTTGGAAAAATCTCCAAGATACATAGGAAAGTTTTCCTTATGGTTAACAAGGTTTCCCACGATTGTGTTAGATTGGGGAGGAATTCAAACCAAGAAATTTATTATTTTTAAAAAGTTAAAGACATATATTGAAAATACTTTATCTTGATTGGAAAATCTCTAAGACACATAGAAAAAAAATTTTATGGTCAACAAGATACCTAGGATTGTGTCAGATTTAGAAATTTCAAATAAATAAAGTACCTATTTTTTCAAATTTCACTCAAGTACATAGCATCCCTTAAAATATTTTCTAAAAAAGCCAATTGGTTTATAAAATTAAAAAAAGAGGACTTTTGAAAATTATGTTTTCTTTAAACTTAAATATTTTCAAAAATCGTATTCTTGGTGCAAATTTTAAGTTAAAATCTTTATTATTGCCTTTTATTTCTTTTTGATGTGTGTCAAAGGGAGAGAGAGTACTTAAGTAAGTTAGATTTTCTTCGATTTTTCCCAAAGTATTGACCTAAAACCCTTAGACTAAAACCTAACTTATGATTATTGTCAAACATCAAAAAGGGAGAGATTGTTGGTGCAATGAGCATCAAACATGAACAGTCAACCTCTAGAGTTTCGATGTTTGATAATATACTAAGGTCTGGTCAAAGTGATCAAGGGTTAAGCCAAACAAGACCTGATGTTTGGTAGGGTCATCAGGTTGACCAAAGGGTTAGCCAAACAACACTTGATGTTTGGCAGGATGATCAAACCTAGATCTGATATATTTGACATTATACCAAGATTTGATCAGTTAGACAAAGGGTTAGCCAAACAGGACCCGATATTTAGCACCCAGGGTTGGTCAGATAGACCAAGGACTGAGTCAAACAGGACTTGATGTTTGGCAAAGAGAAGTCTAGTCAAGATTAAGATAACTAGCAAAGAAGTCCTTATCGAGGAACGAAATCCTGGGAGTGAAGTTGGGTCTTAGTGAGTGAATCTAGGTGGATGAAGTCCTAGTGAGTGAAGTTGGGCACGAAGTCCTGGCCGAGGGCTGGGCACTGAAGACCTGACCGAGGGTTGGGCACAAAGTCCTAGTTCGAGGAATTGAGCACGAAGTCTTGACCTGCAGGGTTGAGCACGAAGTCTTGGTCGAGGATCGGGTAACAAAGACTTGGCAAGTGAAGTCGAGCACGAAGACTTGGTTCGAGGGACCAAGTGAAAGACTTTGCCGAGCAGGGATCACGGACAAGAATCGAGACGGGTCGAGGTCGAATGTCATCGAGTTCTGAATTCTCAGAGGCTGAGCAAAAGTCTAACCAGAGGTCCTGGTTGGTAAATAATAACTTCTCCTAAGAGTAGTAGGTGAGGGTGTGTTCCCTTGTGAGGGAACAGTAGGCATCGGTCCGACCTAGGATTTTAAGTGAAACTTGAAAGTCAAGACTAAGACAGCACTGGAAGTAATTTACTTAGTTTGGAAAAATCTCCAAGATACATAGGAAAGTTTTCCTTATGGTTAACAAGGTTTCCCACGATTGTGTTAGATTGGGGAGGAATTCAAACCAAGAAATTTATTATTTTTAAAAAGTTAAAGACATATATTGAAAATACTTTATCTTGATTGGAAAATCTCTAAGACACATAGAAAAAAAATTTTATGGTCAACAAGATACCTAGGATTGTGTCAGATTTAGAAATTTCAAATAAATAAAGTACCTATTTTTTCAAATTTCACTCAAGTACATAGCATCCCTTAAAATATTTTCTAAAAAAGCCAATTGGTTTATAAAATTAAAAAAAGAGGACTTTTGAAAATTATGTTTTCTTTAAACTTAAATATTTTCAAAAATCGTATTCTTGGTGCAAATTTTAAGTTAAAATCTTTATTATTGCCTTTTATTTCTTTTTGATGTGTGTCAAAGGGGAGAGAGTACTTAAGTAAGTTAGATTTTCTTCGATTTTTCCCAAAGTATTGACCTAAAACCCTTAGACTAAAACCTAACTTATGATTATTGTCAAACATCAAAAAGGGAGAGATTGTTGGTGCAATGAGCATCAAACATGAACAGTCAACCTCTAGAGTTTCGATGTTTGATAATATACTAAGGTCTGGTCAAAGTGATCAAGGGTTAAGCCAAACAAGACCTGATGTTTGGTAGGGTCATCAGGTTGACCAAAGGGTTAGCCAAACAACACTTGATGTTTGGCAGGATGATCAAACCTAGATCTGATATATTTGACATTATACCAAGATTTGATCAGTTAGACAAAGGGTTAGCCAAACAGGACCCAATATTTAGCACCCAGGGTTGGTCAGATAGACCAAGGACTGAGTCAAACAGGACTTGATGTTTGGCAAAGAGAAGTCTAGTCAAGATTAAGATAACTAGTAAAGAAGTCCTTATCGAGGAACAAAATCCTGGGAGTGAAGTTGGGTCTTAGTGAGTGAATCTAGGTGGATGAAGTCCTAGTGAGTGAAGTTGGGCACGAAGTCCTGGCCGAGGGCTGGGCACTGAAGACCTGACCGAGGGTTGGGCACAAAGTCCTAGTTCGAGGAATTGAGCACGAAGTCTTGACTTGCAGGGTTGAGCACGAAGTCTTGGTCGAGGATCGGGTAACAAAGACTTGGCAAGTGAAGTCGAGCACGAAGATTTGGTTCGGGGGACCAAGTTAAAGACTTTGCCGAGCAGGGATCACGGACAAGAATCGAGACGGGTCGAGGTCGAACGTCATCGAGTTCTAAATTCTCAGAGGCCGAGCAAAAGTCTAACCAGAGGTCCTGGTTGGTAAATGATAACTTCTCCTAAGAGGAGTAGGTGAGGGTGTGTTCCCTTGTGAGGGAACAGTAGGCATCGGTCCGACCTAGGATTTTAAGTGAAACTTGAAAGTCAGGACTAAGGCAGCATTGAAAGTAATTCATACATGTTTTAATTCTATATTTCATTATTGTATGTTTGGAACTGACCCTTGTTGTAGCTAAAAAGAGAAATCAGTTGACTGGGGCGCCTGAATGGGACTCAGGGGCCTACGAGCTGGCAGCAGGCGACTGAGCTGGCATAACGATCTGGCTTACGTGGCGAGTGCTGAGTGGAAGATCCACATCGACACTCAGGCGTCTGAAAGGGGCTCAGGCGCCTGGCCAGGATATAGTTTGTCCGAGCAGCGGATAGAGTTTCCACCCGGTACGCTGCAATGAGGGCGCCTGAAAAGCCATTCAGGCGCCTGAGTAAGTACTATAAAAAGGGGTCGAGTATAGCAGTTCAGTAAAATATCTTTCCTATCTGCCTACTCATTCTTTATGAAGAAAAAGTGTTGAGACGAAGCTCTACGACCAGGGAGGCTCCAGGAAGAAGTGCAAGGTGCTTCAGATAAAAAGTTTTTGTGAAGCCATATTCACCTCCCCCCCCCCCTCTATCGCTCAATCTCGATCCTACAATATATGGCAGTATAAATAGCTGAACGAGCTATAAAGAAACAATAGTGTTCTAGAAGCGAACGACAGGGATGACGAATCACCAAAGTGCATCCCACAACAACAATGACGGGGAGAGGATGTCGACACCTGCGAGATTAACACGAGCGTAAAGGGGATGCACCAGAAGAAGTTCCGGTGAAGCCCTCTCCGACGCTCATGTCAGAACACTTTCTCTTAGGGATAACCACGAGGAATCAAAGTACTACAATTATAGCAACGTTACCCCCCTTTACCTAGGTGTTGAGGCATCTTATATACCTGATGTCTTTCTCCCACGTGTCCCCACCTCCTCCTCCACGTTCCATAATCATCGGTTACTTGATAGCTGTTCTCTTCTGGTAACGGCCACTGTGACTATTAAGGCCCTAATTACCATGCGTTGCGAACAATAATTACCTAATGACTTCCCTGTTATGGAAGGAGGAGCGGGTACTTGAAGCCTAGCTTTCTTATCCCTACGTTGATCTTTGGGCTCCACTCTCCTGAGTTAGTTTCAGAGTCTTATCTCTTGAGTTGACTTGGGGGCCTTCTTCTATTTTTCCAAGATAGTATCGAGAGCCCGATTCTTGGTCTGACCTCAGGGGCTTTATTTTGTCTCCCGAGATAGTCTCGGGAGCCCGATTCCCGGTCTGACCTCGGGGGTACTGGTTCGGTGGGCCTTGCCACGTAGCTTTCCCATGCCACGTGTCCACCCCAGGTTGCTCATCCCTATTACAAGTTCC
This sequence comes from Boesenbergia rotunda, assembly GCA_024364735.1. NCBI lineage: Eukaryota > Viridiplantae > Streptophyta > Magnoliopsida > Zingiberales > Zingiberaceae > Boesenbergia > Boesenbergia rotunda. Next base: position 80,091 of record JAGFNQ010000421.1, on the reverse strand, counting down.
CCCTTCAAGTCTAATAGAAAGAAGTGTAGCTGACTGATTAGGTTGGTGGCACGATGAGGGGAAGAGAAGTATCTGCGAGGCCCAAATTACCATTCCTTCTCTCTTGACGACTTGTCGGGTCCTAGGAATCGAAACATTCGTCACTTGGCCCAAGGCGATCCTTTGAGTTAATCCAAGAGTTTTTACGAGTTCCAAGGCCCATTAATAATAGTTGTCCATCACCCATTAAGAGCGTATGGGGTGTATTAATGACATGAGATTTTTCTTGTGAATGGATGGCTGCCATGAGGCCAGGTCCTTTCTTATATGATCTCTTGTTGATACGCTTATTCGAGTCGTTCCATTCGACGACTATAATGAAATGTTGCGTCTTGACATTCATGATTCTCTACCGTCCATGCGTCACGCATCTATTCCTGCACACTATAGCTGCTCCTTCCTTATAAAAAGGGGAGACGGAGGCGGCCTTCCGTCTTCTTGCACCGCCGACTATCAGAAATCGCGTCTCCTATCGTTGTTTACTAGAGCTCCCTCCTTTTTGTGTAAGTCCCGCCAGCTTCTATCTTCTTCTTCCATCTTCTTCTTCTTTCATCTAAGGTCATGGGCAAGGAGGGAATGGGAAAGAAAGACCAGGGTAGGAAGGAGAAGCCTGAAGGGGAGAGCGCTTATCGTCCGGAGTGGTACAAAGTCACTTCGTCTAAGGTTAAGTCCACCACCCTGAGAGTCGCTTGCGAGGCCTATGACATTTCGACGAAGTTAGAGGTTAGGGTTCCTAGTATCAACCAGTCCCCCATAGAACCCCCCCCCCCCCCTTAGGGTTTTACACCTTCTTCTTAGGACAAGTGGAGTTTGTCCTACGTTTTGCAATCCCTCCCTTCTTTATGGCGTCTCCAAATATTTCGATGTGCCCTTGCACCAGATGGCCCCAAACTCCTTCACCCTGATGGGCAAGGCACTCATCCTTTTCAAACTGTTCGGTATACCTTTGACTCCTTATTCTTTTCACTACTTTTTCCTTCCGAACTTAGTGTCTAGGGGAGCCTTTAGTTTCACTGCCCATCCCAGCCACAAGTTCATTGGTAGCCTCCCTTCCTCCCATAAGGGGTGGAAGGAGCGCTTCTTTTTCATTCAACTTGCTGAGTGCTCATTCCGCCCGACACTTTGGCGCGAAGATTTAACTTCTCCTCCGGACCTGGGCGATTTTTGGCAAGATCAGGGGTATCAACGGGCCAGAAGCATTTTGGCCAGGATGGAGTTCTATGGCCCCAATCTGGTTCAATGCGAAGAGCTCTTATATCGGGCTAGGATTAGCCCCAAAGTCACCTGTCTTAGTCACGACCTCAGTAAGTTCACTATTGCATTAAACTTTTATCTATTATAACTGACATTCTGTTGTTTGTGGGTTACAGAAAATATTATGCTCTCCTGGGCCATGAGCAAGCTTCTCAAGTGGGATCTTGTAGATGAACGGGCCTTGACCCCTCCTCCAGCTCCCTTACCTTCCACAGTTGAGCCTTCCGAGGACACCGAGCAGACCAAGGCGAGGAGTTGATCACCACAAAGCTACCCGAAGCTCAGGAAACCAATCTTTCTCCTATTCCTACTGGGGGCTACTCCCGGCCAGGCATCCTCAGCACCTCGGTCAGGTCTACACATCTCGGGAAACCTTGACACCACGATATGATAGGAACTTGAGCTGCTCCCGGCCAGGCATCCTCAGCACCTCAGCCAGGTCTACACATCTCGGGCATCCTCGGCACCACGAGATGGTAGGAACTTGGGCTGCTCCCAGCTGGGCATCCTCAGCACCTTGGCTAGGTCTACACATCTCGGGCATCCTCGCCACCACGAGATGGTAGGAACTTGGGATGCTCACGGTCAGACATCCTCAACACCTCGATTAGGTCTACACATCTCGGGCATCCTCGGCACCACGAGATGGTAGGAACTTGGGTTGTTCCCGATCGGGCATCCTCAGCACCTCAGTCAGGTCTACACATCTCGGGCATCTTCGGCACCATGAGAGGGTAGGAACTTGGGCTGCTCCCGGTAATGAGTTCAGGAACATCCGACGCTTCACACCATCTGTGTATTAGTGTAACAAGGTCGCATTCTCGAACTTGCAGACATGGTCTTCCAGATCCGTCTTCCCATCGTAATCAGTAATTCCTAGATCACGAAACTGCTTGGGCATGGGATCCGCTATGATGTCTGGAGAAAAAGGAGTAGATGGAGATTTCAGGAGAACTTTGGCACCCTCGATCTTCCCCTGTCCATCCCTGCCATAAAACGTTGGAGGCAGCGGAATGCGCCCTCTCCATTTCTCCCATGGAATCTTACCTGGGCACCGAGGCTATCATTGTCGCCCCCCAATGGTGAGACGGATCTTCGATTTCGGTTGTGGGAGGCCGACATCCTGGGGATCTCAGCCTGCATTGGAGCTACTCTTTGAGATGTGGCTTGTTCAATCTGGTGCTGCTCCAGCGCTCCTCTGACGGCGTTGGCGCCCAAACGATCCAACTCCTCCAGCATCAAAATGATGGGTTGTCCCTCTGGATCTACCATTACAGTGCCCTTCTGGTGCTTACATGTTTCCCACAAATAGTGAAACTTGTTCCGGAAGTGAATGACAGAGATGACAAATCACCAAAGTGCATCCCACGGCGACGATGACAGGGAGAGGATGTCGATACAATCTCATAGGAAATATCAAAATATGCATAACTGAAAGTACCAAATGAATGTACATACAGAAATCAGCCTATCCTGATCATAAAAGGGCTCGTATCATACAAGCAGGCCTAGGATCATCTGTTGGTGCCGGAAGCACCATATCGAACCTTGTTTTGATATTGGCAAAGGGTTCAAAGTTAAGTATTATTGGTGCTCTAATGATGTTACTCAAGTGTGCAGGAAAAGTCCTAGGAACACTAGGCACGAAGTCCTGGTTCTAAGAATTGGGCAATAAGTCCTGGCCGCGGGCTGGGCAACTAAGTCCTGACATAAGGTTGGGCAATAAGTCCTGGTCATGGACTGGGCACTAAGACCTGCCCGAGGGCTGGGCACTGAAGACCTGGTTCGAGGAATTATGCACTAAGATCTGGCCGAGGGCTGGGTATCAAAGACCTGGTGAGTAAAGTTGGGAACTAAGTCCTGGTCACGGACTGGGCACGAAGACCTGGTGAGTAAAGCTGGGCAAAAGTCCAACCGGAGGAGCCGGTTGGCAAAAGGTAAACTCTCTTGAGAGGAGTAGGTGAGGGTGCGTTCCCCGTCGAGGGAACAGTAGGCATCGGTTCGACCTAGGGTTCCATTTGGGAGACCCAAAGTCAGAACCAAGACAAGTACGGCTGTAACTAATGGCTAACACATTTGCTTGTTGTGTTTTGGTACTAACCTTAGTTGCAGGATCAAAGAGCTGGTCTTTTGCAAGTGAGGTGCCTCATTGGGGCTATGCGCCCGGATGGACTCGGGTGCCCGTAAGGATACGGGCGCCCCAGTGTGATGGCAAAACACCAACCACAGCAGCGAAGCCTCTGGACAAAGGTAGATCAGGCGCCCCCATCAGCTCAGGCGCCCAAGAGGAGATGGATAAGCGCTGACCGAGCCTACGAATAAGGGTTCGCGCAGGGAAGGTCACGTGTTAGGCGCCCCCATCATCACAGGCACCCGTATGAGCAATACAAAAGGGGGTTCACCCCTAAGGCTTAGACATTAATTGCTCTCAACTCTCCAGACACTTTCGCTCAAGCGCTGCGCCCGGCAAAGTTCGATTTCGAGATTCCAATGCCGACGATGACCCTTTGCTCCGGAATTCGATCCACCTCGAGCGTCGGTAAAATTTCAATTTACGAAAGTGTTGTTATTTAAATTTCCAAATTCTATATCTGTACTATCATCTTGTAAAAATCTTATCGAATATAGAATTGCCCAAAGTAAACAGTCAAGGACCGTGGGCCTTGGAGTAGGAGCCGACCATGACTCCGAACCAAGTAAAATCGATTTGTGTTCGCGTGTATTCTGTTATTTTCCGTTGCGCATTTACTCTACTACTCCAAAAAATTTTACAACGATATTCACCCCCCCCCCCCCCCTCTATCGTTTTCTTCGATCCAACATCTTCAAACCAAACACATAGTATATCCTGTAAGCGCATGTCAAACATATGCAGCAAATAAATGCAACAATCACAATCAAATGCTCAATGCATCATATGCACATGATACAATGACATGGTCACCCCTGACACTAGTCAAGCCACCGAGACATGGCATATGTGTCGGCCGAGTGGGTAGGGTTGTGACACTATACGCATTCTGCCATCACTACTCCTGAGTGACCGAGTAGATAGGATATTGGCCGGGGGCCACCCCTACCCCATATATATATGGGAGAACGCCACTCTCATCTCCTCTAGACTATGGAAAGAGAAGGGATCCCTGCCTGCTACCACGCTCTGGAACCACTACCACTGAGTGGCCAAGCGAAGCAGCGCAGTGCAACTGCACACACCCAACGATATCTACTAACCTATGAGTGGTCGTGTGTGCAAATCATGTACCGGGCGACAAACTCAAACCACAAGGGAGCCAATGGTCACCGGCATGCAATAGTGTAGGAATGGTGCATGACTCTAACACATGCAATGCCTCCCGGTCATCATACATAACTCAAGCTAACATGCACAGGTTGATCACATATATAATAATCTATCCATCGTACATTTAGATACACATGCACTAACTAGAAATCAATATATGCAACTATAAGGTAGCATGCCTTTATATCTACGTACACATGCATACATGTGTTAGGATGTATACTAAAAGTCTTGTCTTTTACGTATAGTCATCCACATTTTGAAAGACAATCACAATAACGCTAGATGATTGTTTATATTAGTACATGTATAAAAGTCTTTTACTTTGCATTGTAGATAACATGGTGTGTGGTGTCACACAGAAGATCATGTAATTAGGTGTGGTTGGTCTTGACCATAGAATTACACTATTGTACTTTGAGTACATTGAGCAGGACCAAAACCAGAGGTCATACAATTTGTACTGGCTTGATAATTGGATAGGACCTCAAATTTTATTATGGAGTACAATCTCTAAATCCCGATAAAATTACGGGCACATATTATTAATTATTATTTCTTTGATTTACCAATGGGCGAGATCTATTCTGTTAGATCAATAGACCCGGTAAATTGGGAAATAATATTAATTATATGGTGTGTCGTTGATTATTGATGAAATTCATGTCATAGTGAGTCGGGATGATGATGTCCCTTGATGAGCTCAAAAGGTTCATCATGTTAAATCTTGCAGGTGGATTTGATCCAACATGATGATAAGGTTGAGTGGTACTAATCAAGGATTCAGAAGTTAATTAATTTAAATTATTAGTAATTTGAATTAATTAACGGACATTCGATATCTTAAACACGGGGGGGATGGATGACTCATAATAGGTGGAGTCCATATGTAAATATGGGGTTGGTGAGGTAATTCAATGAGGATCCTTTAGTGGAATGGATCTTCATTAATGGATCAGGTTTGGATCCATTTGCAGGCCAAGATCTAACTCCTCCTCATGATCCCTATCGTAGCCTTATATATACCCCATGGTGGTATGAAACCAGGTTGAACAATTAATCCAAGTGAAACACAAGAAAACCCCAGCCTATTCTCTATTCTCTCTCCCTCTCTCCCTCTCGGTTCAGCGACGCCAAATAAACAGCAAGGCTGTTTTTCCTCTCCAGGTAGTGTGGCACCGAGAAAACATCAGAAGTTGTTTTGCTTCTTCTCCACACGTGAAGCAACGGGATGCACAGTTGTGCATGCAAACGACGGTGCCACGCATGAGTACAACGGTCGGATGCATGGCTGTGCATGCAAACGGCAGCGACGCTGTTCTTCTCCATGCAGCAGTGCGGCCGTGGCTTCTCCAACGCTGCAGACAATGGATGCAGTGGTCGGTTTTCTCCATGGCAGCCACTGATCGATTGCCAACTCCTGCTGTGGAGAGGCAAAGTCGATCATGCAATTTGAGCATAGGTTGCGGGCGGTGGAGGAAAGGCAGTGGAGATGTTGTGGCGTGAGTTTTCTGTGGAGAAGGAAAATGGTTCACGTGATTTTCTCAAAGGAAGAAAAGTTACACACGTAACTTTTCTCAAGGGAAGAAAATCGCATGACCTTGAGTTGCTCACACAATTTTCTCAAAGGAAGAGAAGTTGCACACGCAACTTTTCTCGAGAGAAGAAAATTGCATGAGCTTGAGAGGGAGCAGCAATTTTTCTCAAGGAAGAAAAGTTGTTTACGTAATTTTTCTCAAGGGAAGAAAAATCAGCCTAGGGTTTGTGTTTGGATTATCCTCTTCCTTGGAGTGGCCGACGGCATCCCTGTGGCTAGGGATTGGTTGGTGCAAGGAGATTGGATCGACTTGGTGACCACAGTTCTTGGTAGATCGTCACCCACATGACGTCCAAGAGGGGAGGGTCATACGGTAGAAGATCGTAAGGTAACGAAAGGTATATACTCTTCCTTAACTCCTATTGTTCTTTTTGTGCCTTGTTGATTAGCTTCGTCATTTCATGTGAATTAGTTAATTATTTTGATTTTGTATCATAGCTAATAATTAATTAATTGGACCCCGACCATAAACACAAGAACCGGTGATCCACTCGTCGTCTCTTCCGTGGTCGTTTGGTTAGGAGAATTACAAGGCACGATCTTTGTGATTGGCCAAGTTGTAATTCGAACCAAACGATACGATGACGAGATGGTCGTTAGGAGATGGGTCTCCATTCGGATTAATTTTTAATCCGTAGACATGGAGAGGTCTCTCAAGGACGACCGAGTATTCGCTTAGGAAACCCGCCAAGCCATACCCAACAACATGAACACTATACAAAGTCGGATATCAAATATGGAGACTGTATAGACAGGAATTAGATCTTCTTAAAAATCAAGCAATAAGTAACAAGCAGGATAACAATGATAGCAGATATAAGGTAAATAAAACCTCCTACTGCATAAGTATAAACAACCATGCATAAATATAACGTGGATCTAAAGGAAAATAAGCAAGAAATAGCCGCCTCAAAGTAGGAGTCCATATTAATGAGAACCTCCCGTCCAAAATGTTTAGATCGATGGCATGGCTAGAGGGGGTGAATAGCTCAATCACCCCAATTCAACTATCTTCCTACAATTGTTAGCACAAGCGAAAACTTAATCTATCAGTTAATACAATGCTAACACATTACCGGTTACATGGTTCGGAGATTGCTTGCTCCTACTCCACGGCATGTCCTTGAGGTGGACGAACCTTTGGTCCTTCAGTGGATCACGCCCCGGCAATCTTCGGCTAAAGCTTTCTCCTTCTCAGTGGAGAACAATCTCTCACAAACCTTCTTCCTCCTTACAAGATTGAGCTAGGATTTAGGAGGAAGATCAACACTTAGAGCTTGAGCACTTGAGTAAGAATATCACAGTGAATTACTAACCTATCTCAAGTCTCAAGCTCCCCTTTAAATAGTGGAGAGAGCTGTTAACCAAAAAGCTCAACCCCGACACCAGTCAACTGCCCCTAGGACCAGTCGACTGATGTCCAACTAACGGCTAGCCTAACGGCTCTATTTTTTAGCAGACCAATTGACTGGTGCCTGGACCAATCGACTGATCTTTCTGTGAGTTTCCTCTCGACGCTGCTAGTCGACTGCTTCCTTTGCCAGTCGATTGCCCAGCTTACAAACTCACTCTCAACCTCTCTGGAGTTCAGCCTTCATGTATGCCTTGAGGTCGACTTCCTTGGCTTGCCCCATGAAGTTATCTTCCTTTGGCTCTCGTCCCTCGGATGTGCACACAAGCCCGCAATTTGCCTCCATATCATCCTTCGCGTATGCCTTTGAAGTATACTTCCTCGACTCGCCCTTGAAGTCATCTTCCTCGGCTCTCGTCCCTCGGATGCTTCACTCCGTTAATCCACATTTGTGATTCACCAAGTCCTACAAAACTCAAACACGCATATCAAATCAACATGAAAACCTAACTTAATCATATTGACACACACATCAAAACTTATGATCTACCCGATCAAACTTGGGTCGATTGCACCAACACAGAATATCTGTAACAATCCAAGCCAATATCCTGTAGTATAGACATAGTTTTAGCTACCTAATAAATGATACTAACAAAAATTGAATATCAAGACGTATCCGAATTAACCTAATCATCGATATTAGATTTTAATCTTTTACCCAACCATGTTATCTTATCGATCGAGTTGTCACTCAACCACTAATATAAGCTAATCTTTAACTAAACAGATTCCTCCTCACCTCATCTTGCTCACGACCAAACCTAGCAGAACTACCAACCTAATAAAACTCCAACCATGCTTCAATTCCAAATGGAGCCCATGACCATACCAACATAGGGTAAACTCAAATCATCCCATAACCAGTTTCTTCATGGAAGCTCTAATCAAATGGCAAGCCACAATCAATAGCAACATAAATTCCACACCCATAACTGGATCGAATTCTACCAAGATAAAACTCATGGCAGAGATTAGAAGCAAGGTATCAACAGATCAAATGTGAACCCATAGAGTTTCCAGAAACACCAGATCAGAACAGAGAATTCTAAAATAACAAGTAAAGAATTCCTATAGATCTATAGAAATTATGATATCCATTCATCCCAAGATAGCCAAAATTAATTTAGATCTACCCAAGATCATCACTAAGAACCATGGTAGATCATTAAGTTCCAAAATCGATGTCTCCTAAAAGAAACCTTACCTTTGTTCGAATTTGAGGAAAACAGTCCAACACAGCAAGGATCAATACCAAATTTTATAAACCTGATCACAAATCAAAACTATCGTTCACGGTAACACGAACATCCACCCACGGCAGTAGGGAAAAGTCAAAAATAGTTCAATTCGATCATCCAAATGAGCATTGCAGAACACAAATGATAACCCCATCCAAAACCCAAACAATGCAGATCATCCCAAGATAAACAAACACAAATCCAAAGCTCATAGAGACAAATCTGAACAAAAGAATTGAAACCACAATCTCAATTCAAAATCCGATCCAAATCTATGAGGAGAGGGGATCTACGAATGGAATCCTAGCTTAATCTCTAGGATTCAAATTCTACTCACCTGTGGTAACAGAGGGAAGGTCAAGGCATCATTTCCTACAATAGACCATCTCCCGACATTAGAGCTTGTGTGGCAATGAGTCAAAAAGAAGAACAAGTATCGATGGAGCAATGAACCGTGTCCTTGCGAGAGAGGAGGGTTCACGTGTGAGATGGGCAACAGTGAAGAAGAAAGGGGAGGAGGGAGTAGAGACCACGATCGGCACAGCTTCCCTTCTCAATGGAGAAGTTAGCGAGGAGAGCATTGGGTGCCGTCAGCTAGGGGTGATGGCTGCGACGAAGAAGAGTCGGGTTGAGGAGGGTGTCGCGTTTGTGTTGGCTGCGGCTAAGGCATAGAGGAAAGGAAGAAGAACAAGGAGAAGGGAGGAGAAGGGGGTGTCGGGTTTGCTTGGCTGCGTGCGAAGTCGGAGAGGAAGAGCAAAGGAAATAAAATTTATATGCTGATCTTTTTTGCGAAAAAAGTCCTCCTACTTTAACCAATCCAAACATTGCCAATAGAGTAAGGGTTTCAAGTATTTTAACCCTCTAAAATTAAGTTTAAAATAATCCAATCCTCCCAATCTCATCCAAGGTTCATAAACCCTAACTCTTTTTTGGAATCTTTTTTTTTTGAAAATTTTCTAGACCACGTCTGAAGTGTCGTATTTAACAATAATCTTTTATCTCTAGCAAATCCTAAGAGGATCTATTGGCAAAATATATATTCCATCTTCTATTTTTTTTCATCATGCCACGTAGACTATCCATAGTAAATGTTAAGAGGATCCATTGGTAAAATATATATTCCATCTTTTATTTTTTCCTAAAGTCATGTGGACTATCCATGGCAAATGTTAAGTGGATCCATAAACTATGTATTTCATATTATATGTATTTTTTTCTCATTATAACAGAGGAAATTAATTGATATAATTACAAGTTATTTTACTATTTAATTAAAAATCTGAATCTTTTACTAACTAACTTTCAATTGATTTAGTAAAGCTCAAAATTAAATTACATCAATGTCTTTTTTTCATACCAAAACAAATTTCAAGGTTTATTAGTAATTTCAACATTTTATTTTGCAAATTCTAAAAATTCATAAAATAAAATCATAAATCTTTAAAATATAAATTTAAAAGATAAATCTATAATTACAAACTTAAACAAATTAAATTTTGATCCAAAATTTAAATTTTTGAAAATAATTTATCAAATTCAGAAAAGATGGTATAAAATGCGTATAATGATTACAATAAAGTATTGTAAAAACACATTTAATTTAATTTTAATGAAAATTGGGTCTTTAGCTTCCCTTGAGTTGAAGTAAGAAAGATGATAGTCCTACATCCAAAGCTACCAAGCGAAGTAAACATAGAGCAATTATAAAAATGGACAAAGATCGCTGAAATAACTCATACCTTTCTTAACCTTTTGGTTAAGATCAAGTGTAGTATCTGTTCTTATCAATTAATATATGAGACGTGGGTTATTGACCCACTTTGATATTAAATTAATTTATATATGGGGGAGAGCCCATCACAGTAGCTTGCTGTTGGGGTTTTCAGGCGTCACCTATGTGTTGCACTACAACACAAACTTGACGCACTCCTATCAATGCAAAATATCAAATGTTAGTTAGCTAGGTGAGCTTAAGAACTTAGATACAGATTTAGCAGAATTAAAAATAAGGTCAAGCTTGAACAGATTGCACGTTGAAGAACAAATTGGTGATAAAATATTTTTTCTTTTTTAGAAGGAAAATATAAATAAAATTGTTACTTCACTTAGGGTGAATGAATGTATTTGTATTTTTAATTTACTCATTTAAAAAAAAATTATTTCTTTTTTCACTACTATTTTCTTCTATTTGATTCATAGTAAGAATATTAACCCTCATTAATTATAATAATCTTCTATTATTATTAAAACGGATGAGGACGGAGATAATCTATTTTAAATTTTTTGTTTAAATTTTTCCTCAAGCCATGTATAGCAAATCTTAAAAAGATCAGTAATTTACCAAAGGACGTACCTAAGAATTGGTATTTACCAAAAGGCGTACCATGGTTTTAATATTACCAAAGAGCGCACATATTTTAGTAAACTTCCTCTTATACCCCTACCATCAAGTACTGCATGTCTTTCTCATTCTTATTCTCTTTCTCTTTGTCAGTAACGAATTTCGAGACGGACCATAAAGAGATGTTACTTTATATTTTGATTTTTATATTATGGAACCTTTCTCAAAACAAAAAAATATTAAAATTAATTAAAATATTTTTATTAAATTAAAACAAAAAAAACATTTCAGCCACCCACGTTGGGCCTGAAATGGTTCCATTTCAGGCCCAACGTGAGACTGAAATGTTTCCATTTCAGCCACCCACGTTGGGCCTGAAATGGTTCCATTTCAGGCCCAACGTGAGGCTGAAATGTTTCCATTTCAGGCCCAACGTGCTCAATATTTAGGGACTTTTCTCGATTCTTTGTTATTACATTTTAACACCTCGGAGAAGTCTAAATAAATAATGGAGAGCAAATTTGAACTTCTTGTAACCTCAGAAATCCACAGAAACTGAAATTTTTACAATCAGAGATTTCTAAGTCAATCAGTGGCCTTTTAGGGTCATTGGGCCTGAAATGGAACCATTTAAGGCCCACATTGGGCCTGAAATGGAACCATTTCAGGCTCACGTTGGGCCTGAAATGGAAACATTTCAGGCCCACGTTGGGCCTGAAATGTTTCCATTTCAGGCCAAATGATCCTAAAAGGGCTAATGTGTCAAAACCCACTGATTGACCTAGAGAGCTCCGATTGTAAAAATTTCAGTTCCTGTGGATTTCTGAGGTTACAAGGAGTTCAAATTTGCTATCCATTGTTTATTTAGACTTCTCCAAGGTGTTAAAATGTAATAATGAAGAACCGAGAAAACACCTTTAATATTGGGCATGTTGGGCCTGAAATGGAAACATTTCAAGCCCAACGTGGGCCTGAAATGGATCAGGAACCAATGACCTTAAAATGCCTAATGTGTCAAAACTCACTGATTGACCTAGAGAGCTCCGATTGTAAAAATTTCAGTTCCTGTGGATTTCTGAGGTTACAAGGAGTTCAAATTTGCTATCCATTATTTATTTGGACTTTTCCGAGGTGTTAAAATGTAATAATGAAGAACCGAGAAGAAATCACACATTAGGCCTTTTAGGGTCATTGGGCCTGAAATGGTTTGACACCTATTGCATTGGTGATATCTAATATATAGATGTTTGGACACCTAAAACATCATCTCCTACCTCTAACCTCTCTTTTCATATGGAATTTTCAGAAATCCAGATATGAGAGATCTATCAGTGGGTTTTGTTTGGTCAAAACTCACTGATATTTCTAAACTACTCGTATTTGATTGGTGATATCTAATATATAGATGTTTGGACACCTAAAACATCATCTCCTACCTCTACCCTCTCTATTCATATGGAGTTTTTAGAAATCTAGATATTGGAGGTCCATCAGTGAGTTTTGACCAAAACTCACTGATATTTCTAAACTACTCCTATTTGATTGGTGATATCTAATATATAGATGGTTGGACACCTAAAACATCATCTCCTACCTCTAACCTCTCTATTCATATGCAGTTTTCAGAAATCCAGATATGGTAGGTCCATCAGTGGGTTTTGGTCAAAACCCACTGATATTTCTAAACTACTCCTATTTGATTAGTGATATCTAATTTATAGATGTGTGGACACCTAAAACATCATCTCCTACCTCTACCCTCTCTATTCATATGGAGTTTTCAGAAATCCAGATATGGGAGGTCCATTAGTGAGTTTTGACCAAAACTCACTGATATTTCTAAACTACTCCTATTTGATTGGTGATATCTAATATATAGATGTTTGGACACCTAAAACATCATCTCCTACCTCTACCCTCTCTATTCATATGGAGTTTTCAGAAATCCAGATATGGGAGGTCCATCAGTGAGTTTTGGTCCAAACTCACTGATGGACCTCCCATATCTGGATTTCTGAAAACTCCATATGAATAGAGAGGTAGAGGTAGGAGATGATGTTTTAGGTGTCCAAACATCTATATATTAGATATCACCAATCAAATAGGAGTAGTTTAGAAATATCAGTGGGTTTTGACTAAAACCCACTGATGGACCTACCATATCTGGATTTCTGAAAACTCATATGAATAGAGAGGTTAGAGGTAGGAGATGATGTTTTAGGTGTCCAACCATCTATATATTAGATATCACCAATCAAATAGGAGTAGTTTAGAAATATCAGTGAGTTTTGGTCAAAACTCACTGATGGACCTCCCATATCTGTATTTCTGAAAACTCCATATGAATAGAGAGGATAGAGGTAGGAGATGATGTTTTAGGTGTCCAAACATCTATATATTAGATATTACCAATCAAATAGGAGTAGTTTAGAAATATCAGTGAGTTTTGTTCAAAACTCATTAATGGACCTCCCATATCTGGATTTCTGAAAACTCCATATGAATAGAGAGGGTAGAGGTAGGAGATGATGTTTTAGGTGTCCAAACATCATATATTAGATATCACCAATCAAATAGGAGTAGTTTAGAAATAACAGTGAATTTTGGTCAAAACTCACTGATGGACCTCCCATATCTGGATTTCTGAAAACTCCATATGAATAGAGAGGTTAGAGGTAGGAGATGATGTTTTAGGTGTCCAAACATCTATATATTAGATATTACCAATCAAATAGGAGTAGTTTAAAAATATCAGTGGATTTTGACCAAAATCCACTGATGGACCTACCATATATGGATTTCTGAAAACTCCATATGAATAGAGAGGTTAGAGGTAGGAGATGATGTTTTAGGTGTCCAACCATCTATATATTAGATATCACCAATCAAATAGGAGTAGTTTAGAAATATCAGTGAGTTTTGGTCAAAACTCACTGATGGACCTCCCATATCAGGATTTCTGAAAACTCCATATGAATAGAGAGGGTAGAGGTAGGAGATGATGTTTTAGGTGTCCAAACATATATATATTTGATATCACCAATCAAATAGGAGTAGTTTAGAAATATCAGTGAGTTTTGACCAAAACCCACTGATAGACCTCCCATATCTGGATTTCTGAAAATTCCATATGAATAGAGAGGTTAGAGGTAGGAGATGATGTTTTAGGTGTCTAAACATCTATATATTAGATATCACCAATGCAATAGGTGTTCAACCATTTCAGGCCCAATGACCCTAAAAAGCCTAATGTATGATTTCTTCTCGGTTCTTCATTATTATATTTTAACACCTCGGAAAAGTCCAAATAAATAATGGATAGGAAATTTGAACTCATTGTAACCTCAGAAATCCACAGAAACTGAAATTTTTACAATCGGAGCTCTCTAGGTCAATTAGTGGATTTTGACACATTAGGCCTTTTAAGGTCATTGGTTCCTGATCCATTTCAGGGCCACGTTGGGCCTAAAATGGAAACATTTTATGCCCAACGTGCCCATTTCAGGCCCAACATGCCCAATATTAAAGGTATTTTCTCGGTTCTTCATTATTATATTTTAACACCTCGGAGAAGTCCAAATAAACAATGGATAGCAAATTTGAACTCCTTGTAACCTCAGAAATCCACAGGAACTGAAATTTTTACAATCGAAGCTCTCTAGGTCAATCAGTGGGTTTTGACACATTAGTCCTTTTAGGATCATTAGGCCTGAAATGGAACCATTTCAGGCCCACGTTGGGCCTGAAATGTTTCCATTTCAGGCCCAATGACCCTAAAAGGCCACTGATTGACCTAGAGAGCTCCGATTATAAAAATTTCAGTTTCTGTGGATTTCTGAGGTTACAAGGAGTTCAAATTTGCTCTCCATTGTTTATTTAGACTTCTCCGAGGTGTTAAAATGTAATAACAAAGAATCGAAAAAAGACCCTTAATATTGGGCACGTTGGGCCTGAAATGGAAACATTTCAGCCCCACGTTGGGCCTGAAATGGAACCATTTCAGGCCCAACGTGGGTGGCTGAAATGTTCTTTTTGTTTTAATTTAATAAAAATATTTTAATTAATTTTAATATTTTTTTGTTTTGAGAAAGGTTCCATAATATAAAAATCAAAATATAAAGTAACATCTCTTTATGGTCCGTCTCGAAATTCGTTACTGACAAAGAGAAAGAGAAAGAGAATGAGAATGAGAAAGACATGCAGTACTTGACGTTAGGGGTATAAGAGGAAGTTTACTAAAATATGTGCGCCCTTTGGTAACATTGAAATCATGGTACGTCTTTTGGTAAATACCAATTCTTAGGTACGCCCTTTGATAAATTGCCGTAAAAAAATCTATCAATAAAATATGTATTCGATCTTCTATGTAAATTTGTCTCAAATAAGAGTGGAAACTAATTGAGAGATAATTACAAATTATATTAAGAAAGAACTTATATAGCTATAAATCTTATGTTATCCTTTATATTTATTTTAATTTTGATGAAATTAGATCTTATAAATATAATGTGGCATATATGTCGCTCTTTTGATCCGATTGATTGACTCTCATTTCTCTTGAATTTAATTAAATAGAATCTTAATTTTAATAATCCCACATCAAAAACTATAAACTAAATTTGAGAAAGGGCAATTATAAAATAGGACAAAATTCAATTTAGCAACCCATAGCTTTCTCAACTATGATAAAATTAATTTTTAAGTGGGAGAGGGCTATTACAATTGCTTACTCCTAGGTTTTAGCCTGTGTTGCACTACAACATAGGTCTAGTGCACCCCTATAAAATCAAATTCAAATGTTAATTTGAAGTACTTATTTCAAATATAAATTGCTTTAATTTTTTAAATGAGAATAATTAAATCAAATTATTGTGAATAAAAGTTCAAATTAACTTTTGTTTTTGACTAAACGTTATTATTTAATTTATTATTATTAAACTCTAATTTAGGTCAATTTGGTTTACAAATTTTTTTGATCTATGATAAAATAGAATATTATAATTTTAAAAAAAAAAAGTAAAACTCTTTTATTTATATATTTTAAAAAAATAATTTTATTTAAAAATAAATGCCATTTTCTACCGTTTATGAGCCCTCATTTTATCAATAAATCTATTTTTGTTCTTTACAAATTATTAGTCTTGTACTTAGAATCTTTACACCCAGTTGTATTAATGCATGAGGCAACAATTAAGATTAATCCCAGATTAATTGATCCAATAATCGTGGCCATGCCATTAATTTACAGGGCCGTCTTTAGGCATAGGTCGTTAAGGCCTATGCCTAGGGCCTCAATTTTTATTGGGGTCTAATATTTTTGATATATTAAATATATTTTTATTATACATTTTTAAAAAATGAAAAAGAATAAGGTCTTGATAAAAAATTTAGGTATATTATTTTTTAGTCAAAACTATAGATTTTATAAAAATCTTATTATGGTTCCAATATATAGAGTCATAAGGGGTTCTCTTTTTAATATTTTAAATTTAATTTTTATTATGTATGTTATTTTATAAGATCTAATATATTTGTCTTCAATATCTTTCAACTCTAGCTTTCTCTCGTTACATTTATTTTTTGTTAGTGACTTTTTCTCTTCTGATTAGTAAGAACATGAATTAGAATTTTTTTATTCATGCAATGCAAAATAAAAAATATTAGTCTTTTTTCGAGTTCCCCCTCATCCCTTGACTAGCTCCCCCTCTTTGTACTTCTCTCGCTCATTGATATTGGGAAATAGAAACTACATCTAACGCTGTCATGTTGATTCGGTTGGTGCTACTATGCTCCTTGCTTAATTAAGTTCAAATGTTAAGGGATTCATCTATGTTATGTTCGATCGAAATAGAGGATTTTATTATTTTTGAGCAATAGTGAGTTAGATATCTTAGTCATTTCGTTTCCTTGATAGACATTAAATTTTATTTTTATTTATATGTATTTACATAAATACATTTTTTGATTTCCCTTTTGTTTCTATTCTATCATTTACAACTATTTTGGTTTAGGTGATAAAAAATATGATTTATTTTTTCTTTTGTTTTGTGCCTAAAATGACTTATTTAGATTTTAATAAATGATAAAATGATAATGGTTGGTTTGATCTCGTTAGGATCTTCATTTTCTAATGATTATATTGAGTTTTATCATTTTGTATACGTATTATTTATTTATTTATTTATTTTTTATGATTTGCGGTGATGATGAGTTGAAGATGAAAACATGATTTTTTTCCTATTATTGTCCCATTTCATTTATTCTTTTTTTAAGAGTTATTATTTTCGTCTTTTATTTGAGTAATTACATTTTTTTATCTTTCTTAGTTTTTAAACAATTCTAAATATATTTATTTTCGACCAAGTCGGTTATCAGTTACAAGTCCGAATGAAAAAGGACGAGTACATTTTTTTTAAAACAATGTTAAAGACTTTTTTTTTTTTTTGCCTAGGGCCTTAAATAGGCTTGAGCCGGTCCTGTTAATTTATCAATTGATTAATTAATTGATTAAATTGTTTTTCGGTCTAATTTTAAAAATTAATTTTAATTTCTTAATCATAATTTCACTAAGTCAATGTTGCGTGAATTAATATTTTCATCCGATTACATCCGATCAAGCTCTTTTATTAATTTTCAATTCATGACAATCTATATATTTTCCAAATAGTCGCCTATAACCTATTGGGGTTTTTAAATTATAAAAATCAAAATTTCAAACCAACTTACCCACCTAGCTACAAGAAGGCACGTTGAGCCTTTTAGAAAGGCAAAACAAGAACAAAGTAGTTGAATTGTGCTCACCAAATTAATAAACCACCTCAAATATTTCATCCGATCGAGCTCGATCAAAACACGAAAGCAATGGTGATTAGGGAAGGATCCCATGAGTTCATTAATTAATTAGATCAAGTAGTTGGAGGAGGCACCTATTCGATAATGACACATTACTTGAAACTCTATATAAACGACCACAACTCCCTCGACCTCAAGCCACAAATATATATGGATTCACTACTCCACTCTCTTCTCGCCTTTGTCATCCATGCCTTTGTTGCCCTCCTCCTCCTCCTCTACATGCCCCTCTCTCGCGTGGTCAAGTTATTGCGGTGGGCCTTTGTGAGACCCTTCTCCGCCGAAGACATGAGGGGGAAGGTGGTCCTCATCACCGGAGCTTCTTCCGGTATCGGCGAGGTATCTACTGATCTTCCTATCTTTGCAAAAGTTATCGAAAAATTCTGTCTTAAAATTAATCAAACAACTACTTGAAAGAGAAATTCATTAATAATCAAGGTCCCGTTCGTATATTAAATTCTATCCATTATTAAGTACACCTACTCATAATTGAAAAATAATATTTAGGGTTAGGGTTTAGGTTGGGCTGTCCTTTTATTTATGGATACTTTTAGCTAAAACTCATTGTTTAATTTAGGATATGTTTGAGAATCTAAAGTCTTTTATTTTTTTAATAAAATTTAAAATATAAAGTACAAATACACTAATAAAATTAGAATATATGAAAGCGACCAATTAATTATATTTGATTAGATATTATATTTGCCCTTATCATTAAGTAATTTAATATTTCAGCAAAAATACTAAGAAAGTTTTTTTAAAAAAAAATCTAGTTGTGTAAATTATTTTAGATAGAATTTAAAATATAAATATTAGAAACCACAAATATATTTAGACAATTATAAAATTATTGAAAATTATAGATTCACTAAAATTATATTATATCTTTAGTGCTGTTAAATGGTTTTTTTTAATGATCATACATAAAGATTTTTGTGCCATTTCTAATTATTAAAAATGCGTATTTATCAATTAAATAAGTTTTGTTTAATTTGTAACAGCAACTGGCTTATGAGTATGCAAAGAGAGGAGCTTCCATGGCTCTTGTGGCAAGGAGAACCCAAGCCCTTCAAGCCGTCGCCGACCATGCTCGTGAGCATGGTGCGCCCGACGTCCTAGTCATCACCGCCGATGTCTCAAGCTCCAACGAGTCAAAGAAAGTGGTCGAACAAACCATCGCTCGATTTGGTCAATGTATGCCTCGTCTACTCTCTCAATTGTAGACTTGAATGTTATTGTTCAAATAGAAACATATCTTGCAGTGGACCACCTTGTGGCTAATGCCGGAGTTTGGAGCACTTGCTTGCTGGAGGAGGTCACCAACATCATCGCTTTCAAGAAATTGATGGTAAAAATAACTCGAACCAAGCTTTGTGTTGTTTCAACTTGTTTGGATTTCCCTTTTTGAACTTAAATTTAGTTTGAATTTGCTTGAGGCTCATTCATTTGTATATTGTTGAGTTCCTAATTCAAATTTATGTGATCGTTTAAAATACTTACATTTTAACCTTGTTTATTTGGTTATCGAGCTATATATTTCAAATTTGTTTATTTGTTGTGAGAGATTTTTTATATTTCTTTACAAGTTTAATAAGAATTTTATTGATGGATATTTATGAACATTATTTACATTGCTAAGTGTTTGCTTGAAAGTTGCTTGCAAAAGTTTGATTAACTATACATTTCTCATTAAATAGGACGTCAACTTTTGGGGATCTGTCTATCCAACCTACTATGCCATTCCCTACCTCAAAAAAAGCCGTGGAAAGATCGTCGTAAATGCCTCCATTGCCGGCCGGATTCCCACCGCAAGGATGTCCTTCTACAATGTAAATTAAAAGAAACTTAACTTTCAGATTAGTCGGACGAATTCTGGACACCTAAATTATAAATAAAATTAAAAACACTTCCTCACATGCATCTTTGAGATTCAACTTGAGAGTGATCAATTGTTGTGCACTTGGCAGGCAAGCAAGGCCGCGGTGATCATGTTCTTTGAGACACTACGATCGGAGCTCGGAGTTGAGGTCGGAATCACGATCGTGACACTGGGCTATGTCATGTCGGAGATGACCAAAGGCAAAGCCGTGCAGAATGATGGAGAATTAGTAGTCAATACAGAAAATAGAGATGTAAACTAACTTCGACACCTTCTATACTCTGAGGATTATGCTTTCAAACATAAACGGTTGATTTGCAGATCCAAGTCGGGCCACTCCCGATCGGGAGCACGGAGAATTGCGCAAAGATCATCATTGACGGCACCTGCAAAGGTGACAAGACCATAACTTGGCCTTCTTGGTACAAGCCCTTTGAGATGGTGGCATGTCTCGCCCCAGAGCTAGTCTATGCATTTTCTCAGTCTTTCTACACGACCAATGCGGGAGAGGATTCGAGCGAGACATTGGGGAAGAAGATTTTGAACATGAAGGGCATCAAGAAGCTTGTGTATCCAAATTCTATCCTCACTGCCGGAACCAAGATCCAAGAGTGAGGGAGGTTTGAGTGAATTCAAATGGAAATATATTTTGTATTTATATTGCTAAATAAACTATTAAAGCATTTGAAATTAAATCTTCTATAAATATAAGAAACCATTTGACAGATCATGAAGTGAATGTAAAAGTTTAAATATATTGACTAGGAATAAAAAGTCAATCAAATGTTGACAAACGATGAAGTCCAATAGGAGTTGATGGATGAAGAAATTCAAGTAAACAAAGGTTTACCAAACAATTTGACATTGGAGGAGATCGATTCAAATTGACTAGGGAGAAGTCGTAAGTGATTTGTACATGATAATTAATTTAGTTCTACTTAATTACTTATTAAAAATAGAAAATATAATTTTAAATAGGGACACATATTTTCCAAATTTATACTAAATTAATAATTTTAATGGGAGGCGTTTCAATTTTTTTTTTAATAAAAATTATGATTGATCATTATAATACAATTAAGAAGATAAATTATGATAATTTTCGATTTTTATTTTTTTTTAACATGAACATTATAACAAGTAAATTCTAGGGATTAAAATCCTCTAGAATGGAGAGCAAACTCTCTCTCTATATATATATATATATATAGAGTATTGATATTACACGTGCCTTGTGAAACGTGTTTGTGCGCGTCAAAATTTTTTTTTTCAGAACTTCTCCGAAAATAAAACAATTCTAAAATAATTTTTATTAATTTTTTTTGTTTTTTTCTCCTCCCCACCGCTTGCTGCTCGTCTTCTTCGTTGGCGCGGCAGACGGAGGCGGCGAGGCACCTTGTTTTTGTTTTTTTTCCTCCTCCACACCGCTCGCTACTCGTCTTCTTCGTTGGCACGGCAGACGGCGGACGGAGGCGCAACGGCTGCCGTCGCGCCTCCGTCCGCCGTCTGCCGCGCCAACGAAGAAGATGAGCAGCGAGTGGCGGGGAGGAGAAAAAAAACAAAAAAAAGGTGCCTCGCCTCCGACTGCCTCGCCGCCTCCGTCCGCCGTCGCCGCTTCCGTCCGCCGTCTGCCGCGCCAATGAAGAAGACGAGCAACGAGTGGTGGGGAGGAGAAAAAAATAAAAAAAATTAATAAAAATTATTTTAGAATTGTTTTATTTTTCGGAGAAGTACCGTCGCGCCTCCGTCCGCCGTCTGCCGCGCCAACGAAGAAGACGAGCAGTGAGCGGTGGGGAGGAGAAAAAAATTAATAAAAATTATTTTAGAATTGCTTTATTTTTCAGAGAATTACCGTCGCGCCTCCGTCCGCCGTCTGCCGCGCCAACGAAGAAGACGAGCAGTGAGCGGTGGGGAGGAGAAAAAAAACAAAAAAATTAATAAAAATTATTTTAGAATTGTTTTATTTTTCGGAGAAGTTCTAAAAAAAAAATTTTTGGCGCGCACAGACGCGTTTCACAAGGCGCACTTAATATCAATAATATATATATATATATATATATATATATATATATATATATAATCTGTCTAAATAAAAAATTTCCAACTATTTTTTCTTCATCCCTCTCTACGAGCCCGATTGATGCGGCGACGACGCCCTCACGGGCTGAATCAGCTGGTTAAGACACTCGCCGCTTGTAACGGAGGGCATGGGTTCGAGGGTCGACAGCATGAACGAGGGGTAAACCCTTGCCTGCTGTTTAAACAAAAATTCCCTCGCGCCTGGGTGTCTTGGCCTGCCCAGCATTCACCGTGATTTACCTCCCTCTGGACACTTGTGGGGCAGAGACCAGGGGGCCGCTAGGTTGGCGGTTCCAACCTTTTGTAACCGATTGATGCGGCGACGGAGATGACGTGACAATAGTTAGGCCCGAGGGCCGGTAGACCTTGAGATCGGTGAAAATACCGGCGATGGACCCAATTGATGCGGCGACGGAGATGACGTGACAGGCCAAGCTCAGCAGTTGCAGGCACAGCCACCTGGTGCTCCAACTGGGGATTTGCTTCTGCTCGCGCGATGTACATTTCCACCGGGAAGTAGATGGTGAGTGGCCAGAATCCGATGGCGCCGAGGAGGCCGACGACGTCGTTAAAGAAGGGGAGGAGCATCGAGATGATGGTCGTCGCCACCACGAAGACGGAGCGCCACACGAGAGAGAAGAGGCGGAGCTTGTAGCCATCTCCTTGGAGGAGAAGGCAGCCTCCGACTACGCCTTGGCCATCCACTTCTCGACGAAGGAGAACAGAGGTTGGCAAAACACCTGGTAGGCGCCGACGTGGTGGACGATGATGGCGGCGTTTGCGATGTCGAGGAGCCAAAAGGGGTTGTAGAAGCCGAAACCGGTGAGCAGGCTGTCCGGCGTCTCGTCGTCGAACACGCCGTAGCCCATGGTGCCGCACAGCATGTAGAACATGGTGGTCACGCAGATGCTCAGCAGCGAGGCCTCTTCATCTCCGTCACGTCGCCGATGCGGATTCCGATGACGCTTCCTTTGAATCCCTTATTCTCTGTTCGCAAACAGAGCAGAACAAAGAGCAGTAAGCAGAGAGCAGAGAGAGGTATGTGGTCGGCCATCATCGTGGACTTACCTACGACCTGGACGATGCCGAGAGCGAGGCCGACGGTGGAGTAGGTGAAGCACATGACGGCGGCGACGATGAAGAGCCACCAGATCTCATCGAAGCCGGGAATTTGCGACAGGAAGATCTGTACGACGCCGAAGACGATCATGTAGGGATTAATGCTGTTGGTGCTGCAGCGGCGAGGATCGCTGTGGTCGTTCTTGTGGAAACAGTTCGATCTCTTGATGGAAATTGATCCGGTCGCGAAACGAGATGGAGGCCCCAAGAGTGAGATGGTCTCTTGAAGATCGCGAGCTGCTGACTGGCTCCGGCACTGCTAACTCTTAATCTGCAAAACAAGGACCGTTAGAATTCGTCAGAAAAAGTCTCCGACAAGACACTCCGACGGTCAAGTCAGTCCCTGGTGGTGGAAAAGCAAGGAAAGCAATATAGAACAGTGGTAAAATTGCACTATCGCGCGTACCTGGGACGTGTGGAGTGGAGAGGCTTATATAGCCGGGGAAGCTAACAGCTGCTGCCCAGCCTACCACCTTTTGTCCCGTAGCGAGGATAGGGCAAGCACACCCAGAGGTGGCAGGGTAATGTGTCACATACCGGAATAAGGAAAACGACACTGCCAACTTAAAGGCTAGCGTCGTCGGGCGTCGCTCAATCTGACATAGAGGTATGTGATCGTGATACGGGGGGTCAGGGTATGGCAGGGAGATCATGGCGTCAACAAGATACTCGCGGTTAGTGCCGGAATGATGTCATACCTACGCCGACCCAATATTCCTTCTGCTGACCCTGTGCTAGGGAGTGGTTGTTCTGGTGAGTCACGACAATATCTCAAACACGACTGTCGACTGAGGGCATAGAATGAGGAGGCCGACTGAGGGCCTAAAATGCTGGTGTGACTCGGGGATACATCCAGTAACACCTCCTCTAGCTCGAGCTTATCCCAGGAGCGTGGGCTGCCACACGTCGGCTGAGAGCCGAACCGAGAGGGGAGAGGGGAGCGAGGGCAGGCACGCGATAGTCTGGACGCTTGGTCAGGCCGATTTTGAGGAACGTGGGTCGCCACGCGCCCGATCAGGGATACTGAGTCGAGTGATGTGTGAGCATGTATCTACATATGTCTTCAAGATGCTGTGTTTGAGATTCCCCTGACTCGAGAGAACTGAAATTTAGTGGCGCTGTAAATCGAGTCTTCTTGAACTTGGGCTCCCCGACCCAGGCTTTCCTGGACTCGGGGGCTTTTTGGGGCTTCCGACCCCCTTAGTCTCGATGATTACTTTTTACCAGGGTCTATCCCTTCTCGTTCTCGAGGGAACTAGGCCAAGCTGCCCATATAAGCCTTATATCCCATGGGCTCCCGCAGCCCACAAATCTATCTCCTACTGACGAGGCGCCAGACTGCGGTGCGGGGCTGCATGTAGGCTGGCCCGGGATCATAAGCGTCCCCCTCGAGTCTAGTCGAAGGAGGCGACAAGTCCGACCGACTGGACTGTCCTTCTTGCCCGAGCCTGGCGCACCCGAGTGACCGATTCTTGTGGTCGGCTTCCGTAGCCGACCTTGAGCCAGTGACTCACTTGAATGGTAAGCTGTCTTATCGAATGTCTTTTCGCCTTCCCGTCGTAGAATCATTGCATATCTCTTCTCTAATTGTGATCTTAATGGTTGGGGCCACATGCCCACCAGTTTTTTGTTTCCCGAGTAACGAGGAATATGCCGCCCCTCTTCACGAATGTTCGACCTGAACGTGTGATCTGTCGTTTCGGGAGCCATCCCGAGCTCTATCGAACGGTTCCGACTTGAGCCCTGATTTTTTCTCAGCTTGCCGTCGGACGACTGATATCATTCTCTGGCCCCTATAAATAGGCTTCTTACTTCACTGTTTTTACCATCGTGTTTTACCTTCGACACCGTCCTGCTGCCACTTTGAGCTCTGTTAGGGATTCGGCGAGTCCTCCCTTTTCGACTTCCTTCTCTGGCGACCTTCACTCCTCGGTGAGTTTCTTCGCCTTTCTATTTCACATGGATTCACCTTCTTCATCTTCCTCTCCTGCCTTGCCTTGGTATTCTGCCATGGTAATTGACCTTACCGCCCATGACCTGGATCAACTTCAGTCAGACTTCTTAATCCCCCCCCGACCACAGACTCCGCCTGCCCAAATTAACTGACCACCCTGACTCCGCCCCTTCCGGCTATATCACCTTGTCCCGAGACCACTTACAAGTCGGTCTCCGCTTCCTCATCCATCCGTTCATCTCTTCGATCTGCACATACTTCCGCATACCCTTACCCCAACTAACCCCGAATGTCATCCGTCTGATGTGCGGATCGGCTGTCATCTTCACCTTGTATAAAATTCCCCTTCAACCTGAATCAGCAAGAGCCAGGCGGTCCTTATATCTTGAGTTCCCTCATGGAGCTCAATGAGCTTGCTCTATAGATCTTTAGCACTTGTAAAAGGACCCACCTTGATAAACTCCTCCTTGGTCAACCCGCATTGCAAAGTGGCCACCGCTTTGGCATTTGCTTCACTCATTCTTATTTGCTCAGCCGACCAACTTGAGAAATCGAGATCTTTCCCTTCAACATCTCTTGGAGGGATGAAACCTTCTTTGACCGAGAACCATATGCTCATATTTGTCTTCAAATAAAACTCCATCTTCGATTTCCAATATTGAAAATCTGTGTCGTCGAAGAGTGAAGGTCGGTTTGTGCTCATTCCTTCTATTCTAGCCATCTTGTTGTAAGCTCTCGGATGTTAAGCCGTGAACAGAGCCCCATGCTCTGATACCACTTATTGGAACTTGGATGGCTAGAGGGGGTGAATGTAGCCAGACAATCAAGACTTAGCAGTTTTCAAATTTCTCTGCACTTAGGTTAGCCGCAGCGGAAGCACTACAAGTATAATAGCAGAAACAGAAATGCAGAGAAGGGAGAATACAAACCAATACGCTGACAATGGTCGTTTACAAGGTTCGGGGATAACTTGCCCCTACTCCTTGGCGTGCTCTTAAGGTGGGCGATCCCTTGATCGTCGGCAGATCAAGCCCCGGGTAACACCGGATAAACTGAAGCCTCCTTCTCGGTGGAGAAACCTCTCCACAAGCTGTCTCACAGATGGATACAATGTTAAGCTCACGAGACACTCGAGAAGACAAGCTCACAAAGATGTACAAGAAAGCTCAAGCACAAAGCAACAGAGAGCACGAACACAGCCCAGCCAAACTTCTCCCAGTTTCTGTCTTGTTCGCCATTTCTCCTCTGCATCCAGCTTTGTCTCTTAAGCTCCAGCTCAACGTCGCCAACTCCATCAGCACCACTAACTCGCACCCTGACCCACTGACCTCTCTGAGCACTCAGTCCACTGGACACTCCTCCAGCTGAGCCTCCGCCAGTTGCCAGCCGCGCCTTCGTCAGTTGCCAGTTGCGCCAGACGTTGAGACCTGAAAACACAATAGATCCAAACCTGCTCCAAGGAAAGCCTCCCATTGACCCTCCTTGAGTGTTTGAATCACCTGCTATCACCTGCACACTTCAACAGAGGCTTAGAAATGCATATCAAAAAGGGATCAGCAAGTAGCAGAGAATCGACAGTGAAAACAGACTTCTGACAGCGTATTTGAATTAAAGTGATCGGTCATCGGACCGATCAGAGCGACTCCTGATCGGTCACTAGACCGATCAGGCTGGGTCCAGACCGATCAGGCTCCGTCCTGATCGATCCCCAACGCTCGATTAGGAATCGCGATTTCTTTGGGACTCTCCTGGATCGATCACCAGACCAATCCCAGGTTGTGGATCGATCACCCGACCGATCCACCCCTTATATCGGGCGATTTCTGAGTTTCCCAGCCTAAGCCTTCTGATCGGTCAACTGACCGATCAAGGGTTCTCCTGATCGGTCACCAGTCCGATCAGATCATCACCAGACCGATCAGGCACCGTCCTGATCGATCTTAGTGAGGAACTCGCGAAGCTGGATCGTTCTCCAGAACGGTTTGCACAGTGATCCTGATCGGCCACCAGACCGATCAGGAGAAGATCAGCAAGGGAACTCAACCTCACTGTTCGCTCCCTGATCGGTCACCAGACCGATCAGGAGCCAGTCAGTGGGTGAATCGCATACTCTCTGATCGGTCACCAGATCGATCAGGAGCAGCACAGTAGGTTCCCAACCTCACTGTGTGCTCCCTGATCGGTCACCAGACCGATCAGCCATTGCTGGATCGGTCACCAGACCGATCCACGAAGGAGCACCGTGCCAACTTCCCTGATCGGTCACCAGACCGATCCAGGCAAGCCCAAATGCACTCTAAGTCACGAGAACAAGCCTCCAACCCTTCTCTGACTCGTGCCATGCCCAGCTTCACTCACCAGGTTTCGGTCACCCGGCTTCACTCACCAGGGTTTCGATCACCCGGCTTCACTCACCGGGACCCGGCTTCACTCACCAGGATTTCAACCTAGCTTCACTCACTAGGATTTCAGTCACCCGACTTCACTCATCGGGACCCGGCTTCACTCACCGGGATTTCCATCACCTGGCTTCACTCACCAGGATTTCCATCACCTGGCTTCACTCACCAGGACCCGGCTTTACTCACCGAGATTTCCATCACCTGGCTTCACTCACCAGGACCCGGCTTCACTCACCGGGATTTTAACCAATCACCTAACCCTCCAAGTTGGGACTTTTCACCTAACCTTCCAAGTTAGGACTTTTCACCTAGCCCTCCAAGCTAGGACTTTTCACCCAACCCTCCAAGTTAGGACTTTTTCCATGCCAGCGTGCGATCTCCCAGATCCACCTGGACTTAACCCGAATTTCATTCAACCAAACTTAAATCATTGTCAAACACCAAAACAACAACCGGGCCAGACTGCATCAACAATCTCCCCCTTTTTGTTGTTTGACAACCCGATTTAAGTTTAGGTATCAATCAATTGAAGTCCGTTCAATTCTCATAAGGGAATCATGATCCTCCCCCTATAATAACCATAAACTTAATCAGCCATTTTCTCCCCCTTTGTCAAATATCGAAAAGGGTATGGTTATTAAGTTTGAACATACCTCCCCCTCACACATGAGTCTCTCCCCAAATCCAAAATAATCAAAGCATAATTTTGAATTGCACATGAAAACATATACAAAATAATATCATGGACAAACATGTATATGTTTCATATGACAGGTAAGTCAAAGGATGATTTTGGAATTGCATATGAGAGGCATATACCATAAATGTATCATGACAACACTGTATATGTATCATATGACAACAATTACCGCAGTTCCATCAGACTGATAATCGATACAGAAAAATTTCTGATTTATCTATAAACGATCAATTTTCAGAAAAATATCTGTAATTCTGATTCGTTCAAGATCGGACTGCATTAACACTTGGACTTCCATGTGAAGACATATACAGAAGTATATCATGGTCAAATACGTATATGCTTCATAGGACGAGTAAGGAATGCAACTGTATCTGAAACATAGTCCTGATTGGTCTCCGTGACCAACCAGGTCCGTTGATTACGTGGTATAGAAGTATATCTGATTAGTCTGGGGAGCGATCGGATTTCAGAAAAATTTCTGAAACTCTGATACGTTCCTGAACAGACTGCATTAACAATTTGCATTCCATAACAGGAGGGAGGACTCTCTTGATATTCGACATTCCAGAAACATCTCTGGAACACGACTTTAAAAACAAGAGTCATGACTCAAACAAACCCTTTCTTATGAATTTGAACATTCCAACATAGGTTTGTATCAAATCAGTATTTAGGTTTTGTTTCAAGTACCACTTGAACAAATTTGTACTTCCTTAGTACCAGGATTATACCAATGGATGATCAAGTATGTTTCAATTGCACTTGGCTTGTATCAGATTTGTGTGTGGTATGATCATTACACTGATACAATTGGATGAAAAAGGGAATCGGACTGAGGAGTAGTCTGATACCTCTGATTAGTGATGATCTGATCGGTCATCAGACCAATCAGTATGATTCCTGATCGGTCACCAGACCGATCAGGGTGAGTCCTGTTCGGTTGGTGGACCGATCAGGTCTGATACAGTATGTTTTCTGAAACTGATCAGTTTCAGAAATAGATTTGTTTCACTGTACAGTTTCAGAAACGAGATTTCAGAAACCCTAATTCAATTAAATTCAATCCCATTGATCCTAAAGGGTTTCTTTTAACCAAAAAGTATTACCCAAACTAAAATAATCATCATGATCTGTGTCAAAGCATAGAGGTAATCCATTTGATTCTAAGGGTTCCCTTAATCAAAATATATGTCATGATTTGTGTTAGAGCATGATCAGTATTTTCTAAGCATGAAATTGAATATCAAAACATGTTTGTATCAGAGCATGATCAGGTTCCCAAAATCTAAGTTGGATACTTCAAAACAGATTTGTATCAAGTCATGATAAGTATATTCCAAGCATGATCAGTGGGAAATCAAAGTAAACATGCTTATTTCAAAACATCATGATCAATTTAAGCTATGTGTTCATATTGTTCTTAATCAAAATGGGCATGTCATAGATTAATGTTAATCATCCAAACATCAGAGTCATGGCATACTCATCTAGATTCATCTCCAAAATAATAAGAAAAGCTTAAGCCTGGGCATTAATCTCATGTTCTTTGTCTAATCATGTATTGTGAGATTTTCATAGTGATTTTCACAAACCATGTGTTCTTCATGTTGGCATACAAGAAAATCATGGCATACTTGATCATGGAAGAACTTAAATACTAAAGTAGATTATACCATGACTATGTATTTTAACACATGAATACCATAAAAATTACTAGCCAAGGGATTACTTTGTAATAAGAACAAAAATAATGAGGATCAAATTATCTAATTTGAATCTTCCATAGCTAATCATGTGTATAACAATTTTCCTAACCATGAATTTGGAGCACCCATTATCAACAATCCATGTTGATAGATGCTCCCCCTCAATCCAAGCTATACAATTCTAAAGATAGAGGTTTTAGGTACCCAAATTTTGGGACCAAATGCATCAACAATGAGGGACATTGGCACCCATGCCTTAGTCAATTTCTTTTTGACTTTTCGAACCTTAGAATCATTTGATGATCTAAAATAGGTTCTTGACATTAAAGATATGATACTAGGTTCTTTAGGTTGGTAACCCAAACCAACCTTGTTGTACATCGCCCTTTGTGAGTTGAGTATCATATCTAATGTTTTAGAGCTTGTTGAAAACTTCTCGAGAACATTCTTGAGGTTTTCAACTTTGCTCTTCAAATCCTTATTTTCATCCTCAACATTTTTAACATGCAAACTATCAAGATCCTCATCCTTAGAGGATTTCAATTTTTCTACTTCAAATTTCAATGACTTAATCTTATTCTTTGATTTCTTTAACAACTTAGTTAAGCATGCTATCATCCTATAGCATTTATCTAATTCCGGAGAGATTACCTCTTCATCATCCGAAGATGATGAAGGCGCGGTTGAGGAGCTTGAAGATTCATCACTGCTTCCTTCACTTGAATTCTCTACTGCCATGAAAGCAAAATGATGGAAGTTCTTCTCCTCCTCTTCATTCTTCTTCTCCTTTCTTTTGATACCTGTCACACAAGCAAACCCTTTCTCTTTTGGGCTTGTGTTAGAGATCTCGTGTAGCTCCATCTCACAAAACAAATCCTCTAACTTAACAAAAGATAAGTCCTTGGAAACCTTGTAAGCATCCGCCATGGATGACCATAAAGTATTCCTAGGGAAAGCTTTGAGTGCATACCTCACTAGGTCTCTATTTTCTACCTTTTCATCAATGGAGTGGAGACCATTCAATAGTTCTTTGAATCGACAATGAAGCATACTTACAGTTTCATTTTCTCCCATGGTGAGATTTTGAAGTTGGCTGAGAAGGAGGTCCTTCTTAGCAGTCCTTGTATCTTGAGTTCCCTCATGGAGCTCAATGAGCTTGCTCCATAGATCTTTAGCACTTGTAAAAGGACCCACCTTGATCAACTCCTCCTTGGTCAACCCGCATTGCAAAGTGACCACCGCTTTGGCATTTGCTTCACTCATTCTTATTTGCTCAGCCGACCAACTTGAGAAATCAAGAACTTTTCCTTCAACATCTCTTGGAGGGATGAAACCTTCTTTGACCGAGAACCATATGCTCATATTTGTCTTCAAATAAAACTCCATCTTCGATTTCCAATATTGAAAATCTGTGTCGTCGAAGAGTGGAGGTCGGTTTGTGCTCATTCCTTCTCTTCTAGCCATCTTGTTGTAAGCTCTCGGATGTTAAGCCGTGAACAGAGCCCCAAGCTCTGATACCACTTGTTGGAACTTGGATGGCTAGAGGGGGGGTGAATGTAGCCAGACAATCAAGACTTAGCAGTTTTCAAGTTTCTCTGCACTTAGGTTAGCCGCAGCGGAAGCACTACAAGTATAATAGCAGAAACAGAAATGCAGAGAAGGGAGAATACAAACCAATACACTGACAATGGTCGTTTACAAGGTTCGGGGATAACTTGCCCCTACTCCTTGGCGTGCTCTTAAGGTGGGCGATCCCTTGATCGTCGGCAGATCAAGCCCCGGTTAACACCGGATAAACTGAAGCCTCCTTCTCGGTGGAGAAACCTCTCCACAAGTTGTCTCACAGATGGATACAATGTTAAGCTCACGAGACACTCGAGAAGACAAGCTCACAAAGATGTACAAGAAAGCTCAAGCACAAAGCAACAGAGAGCACGAACACAGCCCAGCCAAACTTCTCCCAGTTTCTGTCTTGTTCGCCATTTCTCCTCTGCATCCAGCTTTGTCTCTTAAGCTCCAGCTCAACGTCGCCAACTCCATCAGCACCACTGACTCACACCCTGACCCACTGACCTCTCTGAGCACTCAGTCCACTGGACACTCCTCCAGCTGAGCCTCCGCCAGTTGCCAGTCGCGCCTTCGTCAGTTGCCAGTTGCGCCAGACGTTGAGACCTGAAAACACAATAGATCCAAACCTGCTCCAAGGAAAGCCTCCCATTGACCCTCCTTGAGTGTTTGAATCACCTGCTATCACTTGCACACTCCAACAGAGGCTTAGAAATGCATATCAAAAAGGGATCAGCAAGTAGCAGAGAATCGACAGTGAAAACAGACTTCTGACAGCGTATTTGAATTAAAGTGATCGGTCATCAGACCGATCAGAGCGACTCCTGATCGGTCACCAGACCGATCAGGCTGGGTCCAGACCGATTAGGCTCCGTCCTGATCGATCCCCAACGCTCGATTAGGAATCGCGATTTCTTTGGGACTCTCCTGGATCGATCACCAGACCGATCCCAGGTTGTGGATCGATCACCCGACCGATCCACCCCTTATATCGGGCGATTTCTGAGTTTCCCAACCTAAGCCTTCTGATCGGTCAATTGACCGATCAAGGGTTCTCCTGATCGGTCACCAGTCCGATCAGATCATCACCAGACCGATCAGGCACCGTCCTGATCGATCTTAGTGAGGAACCCGCGAAGCTGGATCGTTCTCCAGAACGGTTTGCACAGTGATCCTGATCGGCCACCAGACCGATCAGGAGCAGATCAGCAAGGGAACTCAACCTCACTGTTCGCTCCCTGATCGGTCATCAGACCGATCAGGAGCCCGTCAGTGGGTGAATCACATACTCCCTGATCGGTCACCAGATCGATCAGGAGCGGCACAGTAGGTTCCCAACCTCACCGTGTGCTCCCTGATCGGTCACCAGACCGATCGGCCATTGCTGGATCGGTCACCAGACCGATCCACGAAGGAGCACCGTGCCAACTTCCCTGATCGGTCACCAGGCCGATCCAGGCAAGCCCAAATGCACTCTAAGTCACGAGAATAAACCTCTAACCCTTCTCTGACTCGTGCCATGCCCAGCTTCACTCACTGGGACTTCAACCTAGTCCTCCAAGCTAGGACCTGGCTTCACTCACCAGGGTTTCGGTCACCCGGCTTCACTCACCGGGATCCGACTTCACTCACCGGGATTTCAACCTAGCTTCACTCACTAGGATTTCAGTCACCCGGCTTCACTCATCGGGACCCGGCTTCACTCACCGGGATTTCAACCTAGCTTCACTCACTAGGATTTCCATCACCTGGCTTCACTCACCAGTACCCAGCTTCACTCACCAGGATTTCCAGCACCTGGCTTCACTCACCAGGACCCGGCTTCACTCACCGGGATTTTCATCACCTGGCTTCACTCACCCGGACCCGGCTTTACTCACCGGGATTTTAACCAATCACCTAACCCTCCAAGTTGGAACTTTTCACCTAACCTTCCAAGTTAGGACTTTTCACCTAGCCCTCCAAGCTAGGACTTTTCACCCAACCCTCCAAGTTAGGACTTTTTCCATGCCAGCGTGCATCTCCCAATCCACCTAGACTTAACCCGAATTTCATTCAACCAAACTTAAATCATTGTCAAACACCAAAACAACAACCGGGTCAGACTGCATCAACAATAACTCGTGACAACGAGAGTCTGGACACTTGCTCAGGTCGATTCTCAGGAGCGTGGGCCGCCACACGTCTGATCGGAGACATTGAGCAAAGTGGGGCACGGGAGCTGAGCCCGCTTATAACTTGCTGGCAAGGTAAGAGTCTGGACTCTCGGTTGGGTAAGACTCAGGGAGCGTGGGCCACCATGCGTCCGACTGAGAGTCGATCCGAGGGGTGGTTGGGAGCGGATCCCGGTTATAACTCGTGACAACGAGAGTCTGGATACTTGCTCAGGCTGATTCTCAGGAGCGTGCACCGCCACGCGTCTGATTGGAGACACTGAGCAGAGTGGGGCACGGGAGCTGAGCCCGCTTATAACTTAAGGCAAGAGTTTGGACTCTCGGTCAAGCAAGACTCAGGGAGCGTGGGCTGCCACGCGTCCGACTGAGAGCCGATCCGAGGGGTGGTTGGGAGTCGATCCCGGTTATAACTCGTGACAACGAGAGTCTGGGCACTTGCTCAGGCCGATTCTCATGAGTGGGGCCGCCACGCATCTGATCGGAGACACTGAGCAGAGTGGGGCACGGGAGTAGAGCCCGCTTATAACTTGCTGGTAAAGCAAGAGTCTGGATTCTCGGTCGGGCACGACTCAGGGAGCGTGGGTCGCCTTGCGTCCGACTGAGAGCCTATCCAAGGGGTGGTTGGGAGCGGATCTCGGTTATAACTCATGAGAATGAGAGTTTGGACACTTACTCAGGCCAATTCTCAGGAGTATGGGCCACCACACATCCGATCTGAGACATTGAGCAGAGTGGGGCACGGGAGCTAAGCTCGCTTATAACTTGATGGCAAGGTAAGAGTCTGGACTCTCGGTTAGGCAAGACTCAGGGAGCGTGGGCTGCCACGAGTCCGACTGAGAGTCGATCTGAGGGGTGGTTGGGAGCAGATCCCGGTTATAACTTGTGAGAACGAGAGTCTGGACACTTGCTCAGGCCGATTCTCTGGAGTGTGGGTCGCCACGCGTCCGATCAGAGATACTGAGCAGAGTGGGGCACCGGAGTTGAGCCCGCTTATAACTTGCTGGCAAGGCAAGAGTCTGGACTCTCGGTCAGGCAAGATTCAAGGAGCGTGGGTCGCCGCGCATTCGACTGAAAGCCGATCCGAGGGGTAGTTGGGAGCGGATCCCGATTATAACTCGTAAGAACGAGAGTCTGGACACTTGCTTAGGTCGATTCTTAGGAGCGTGGGCCGCCACGCGTCCGATCAGAAACGCTGAGCAGAGTGGGGCATGGGAGCTGAGCCCGCTTATAACTTGCAAGCAAGACAAGAGTCTGGAATACTTGCAAGTTGAGTGAGGACCTTGCATTTCCACTATCATTGTAGTTGGGTGATACATTTGTGTTACAAATTTTCACTCGGCCTCTCGATAGGGTTGAAGGTGGATCGCGCGCCATGGCCGATCCAACCTTTTTCCTTGTTGACTTTCTAAGTAATAAGCTCCCAATGCGAGCTTTTGAATGATTTTGAAAGGTCCACCTGGTAACCGTTTCAGTCGTGTCACGGTTTCAAATACAATTAAAGTATCGAACTCCTCTAAACTAATGTAGCATAGAGTAACATGTACATGATAAACCTTAGGATCGTATGTTATTGCTTTTGGGTTTTGGATATGAAACTGGGTTTTGGATTTGAGAGCTATGACTACGAAATGAATAGCAGAGCAAGTATGAAATCTAGTTCTAATTAAGAAAGACAGTGCAGGAAAGGAAATCTAGTTTAACTAACTACAATAGCAATAAAGAAAGGACAACTTGAAATAAAGCATTAACGAAACTAAACATAGAACAAGACTACGACATTGAAGAAATCTAATCTAACCTAACTTAATTGCATGTAAATGAAAACATGACTTAAAGCAATAGGAAGAGCAACACAAAACAAGAGTTAATCAATTAAGAAACATCACAATTGAAATTAACTATTCTAAGAAACATTTAATCAAACACAAGATAGACATATTTAAAATTGCTTCAGGAACATGTAAATTGAAATGGGGAAGGATCTAACCAATACAGCATTCAACAAATCTATCACAATCATTCAAACATCAAGCACAGAAACACAATAAAATATCCCTAATCAACACATAGCAGCTCAACTCCATGAAACAACCAAACACTAAGTAATCAACCAAGTGATGAAATGAGCTGCTGGCTGTGAAGAGTAGCTCCGAATCTGATGAAGGACTAAATGACGAGCTACTGATCAGCTAAAAGAAAGAAACTGCTGTAAAGGAATGCTGTGATGGTTTTTTGCCAGAATTGGATTTCTGTGATGGAGTTGCTGGAACTGGATCGGATGAAGGCTGAATGAAGGATTGCGTGCTGCTATGAAGGGGAGAAGAAGTGCTGCCGAATCCAATCTGATGAACTGCTGCCCAATCTGATAAAGAAATTTAAGCTGCTGCTGGAGGAAGCTGTGAAGAAAATAAGCTGCTGAAATGAAGAAGAAGAACTGCTGGAAGAAATAAACTGCTGAACTTGAAAGAATTGCTGTAAAGAAAAGAAAGCGAAAGAATTACAGTAAGAAATTGATCACCGGCTGCGGAGGGAGATGGCTGGTGAGATGTCAGCTAGGGTTCGGAACCCTAGAGCTCTAGCTTGTGGTGGTGGTGCTGGATATGCTGCCACGGCTGTGTTCGGCTAGGGTTCGGAACTGTTGGGACCGGGTGCATGTTGACATGGATGCGGGTTCGTAATTTTAAAATTAATTACGTGCAGCGGAAGGTTTAGCATAAATAATTTCTCAAATTATTTAACCACACATCTAAGCATGCAACCTTATATTGTGTAGACATGATCATATATTTAAATTTTGCAGAAACGTAAACTAATTTACTTGTTACCTCGCATAACTCGAAGAAAGGGACGAAATCCAACCGTAAGCGTCCTTTAGAAGCTCCGCCTCTATTCGCGTCCACGCCGAGTTTTCTTCGGGATGACTTCGCAAAGCCACTAGTTTCATGCCGACAAGAACTACTAGATTCTCCAAAGGCACGACAAGAATACCAAGAGAGAGATGGAAGGACTAACCACCAAACGAAGAACGGAATCAAGATTCCGGGAAGAAAGAAGGAGTTGCGCCCGCTTCTTCTTCTTCTTACGGCGGCCGCTTGGTGGCCAAAGGTGGCTGAAGCTCATGGCAGCAGGGGGACCTCCTTTAGGGCCGGCGGCACTAGAGAAGGGAGAGGGAGAGAAGGAGAGGGAGAGGGCTTATTCCTAGATCTCTTGGATTGATTCCCAAGACTTGCCTTGGTTCCTTTATATAGTGGTCTCTCAACCGCCATGTCTTCTTTTTATGAAATAAATTTTCAAAAGAAATTTATCATATAAATTTTTCTATGATTTATTCCATCATGCCAAGCTTTTATCATAATTTAATTTATGATAAAAAAATCAACCATGTCTCCCTTTTCTTATGGAATAAATTTTCATAAGAAATTTATTATATAAATTTTTCTTATCATGGAAAATCAATTCATAATTGATTTTATAAAATAAAATAACTATTCAAAGTTTATTTTAATTTCCATGAAAATAATAAACCAACCTCAGTTTATAAATTTATATTATCCATAATTTTGTAAACAAACCACCTTGGTTTATTTTATAACTTGAACCAAACAATTTGGTTCTCCCCTTTTTGTTGTGGTCGACAAGCAAGAGGGTGGAGACCCTCTTTGGCCGGCACATCCAAGCCTTGACCAATGAATTAAACTCATTTAATTCATCTAATAAGTCTTCAAAAGACTTAGCCATTTTACGCTTCCGATGCGTCTCTGAAAAATTCAGATTCGACTTATCTCTTTTGATCGGAAAATCCAATTTTCAACTCGTTTTAAATCTCTCGGATTACTCGTAGTGCGTGTGACTAAATAGGCTTTCGATTTATGTTGGCCGTCTATAATTACCAATTATAGAACGATCATGAGTGGCACCTAGTAGTACATCATGATCCCCAATTAATCGAAAGATCAACGGTTGACCTCAGAAATAATTCTAAACCCTTTCAGCAGCTATAATCAATCGTGCCTCATTCCTTCACCATCTTATACCCACTTGGTTCAGGACACGGTCTATGTATGTCAGTCCCCACTAGGCTGACTACGTCACACCTAGCCCAAGTAACATTTTCTCGTCCTACGGATTCTAATTACTCTCATGTATCTAAGAGATCCATACTCTGAACATGTCATGCTCTGGCCAGAGGCTTCGAGTAACAATCCGACGACAGGCCT
This sequence comes from Boesenbergia rotunda, assembly GCA_024364735.1. Lineage (NCBI taxonomy): Eukaryota > Viridiplantae > Streptophyta > Magnoliopsida > Zingiberales > Zingiberaceae > Boesenbergia > Boesenbergia rotunda. The sequence goes on along the minus strand of JAGFNQ010000421.1, from coordinate 42,253 downwards.
TGGGTATACATCTCCCGCAAGGAGTGGTGAATCCTTTGTAGGCTGTTCAATCATCTTCGGGCACTTTGGCTTATACCCAATCATCCTGGGTCCACACCTCCTTGGAGATGCTTGCTTAAGATGTCAAAGTAAAGTCTCCATGACCAAGATGACTTAGAACACCGCAAGTCAAAGGAATATCGCACTTAAGCTGCAGTAAAACTTCACTTGACATGTCTATATGTAGACTACATATGAAGTTTTACCAGCAGTCACTCCAATGAACTAGTTCTCTTAACTAACATTCATGTTTATCTCCGGACATCCCAATGTCGCCAGCCAGTGAGAATCAGCTGATTAGAGAATAACCCATGCTAGTCTCAACAAAATTGATAGTGTCCGTATTTATCAATTCATCGACTAGGGACTATTTCAATACTTCACAATTGCACATGTAGAGATAATCACTATTGTGAATTCAACACAAATTCTCTATGCTATGAATTGTATTGTGGGCATCAGTAAATGAGTTTAAGATCTCAATCAAATACACAAACATGTATACTCAAATAGTGAATCATCATTTATTAAAATAAATGATTACAATCATAAGACGATTGCCTTAGGAC
>JAGFNQ010000421.1:0-38223 GCA_024364735.1 Boesenbergia rotunda | reverse complement strand
TACTTCATTGACATATCTATAGATAGATTCCATATGAAGTCTTACAGCTAGTCACTCCAATGAACTAGTTCCCTTAACTAGCATCCATGTTTATCTCCGGACATCCCAATGTCACCAGCCAGTGAGAATCAGCTGATTAGAGAATAACCCATGCTAGTCTCAACAGAATTGATAGTGTCCGTTTTATCAATTCATCGACTAGGGATATTTTCAATACTTCACATTTGCACATTTAGAGATAATCACTAGTTGTGATCCCATCACAAATTCTCTTATGCTGTGAGTTGTATTGCGGACATTCAGTAGATGAGTTTAAGATCCCAATCAAATACACAAGCATGTATACTCAAATAGTGAATTATCATTTATTAAAATAAATGTTTTACAATCATAAGGCGATTGCCTTAGGACACTTCTCTCATATCACTAACAAACTCCCACTTGGCCTAATGCCAATCGCTACGGTATCCAATACCACAGGCTCTAACATGACCCTCAAACTTGCTTGAGGCAAGGCCTTAGTTAAAGGATCCGCTAAATTCCTTTCAGTGGGAATTTTCTCAATTTGTATGTCATTCCTACTTATAATCTCTCTGATCAGATGATAGCGGCGAAGCACGTGTTTGGATCGCTGATGAGACCTTGGTTCCTTTGCTTGTGCAATAGCTCCATTGTTGTCGCAGTAAACCGGCACTGCATCATCAATGGTTGGAACCACGCCAAGTTCGGAGACGAACTTCTTGATCCAGACTGCTTCCTTTGCTGCTTCCGAAGCTGCGATATATTCCGCTTCCGTGGTGGAATCCGCTACGGTGTCTTGTTTGGAACTTTTCCAACTTACTGCGCCTCCATTCAAAGTAAATACGTATCCAGACTGAGATTTGGAGTCATCCTTATCTGTCTGGAAACTGGCATCTGTATACCCACGTATTACCATATCTCCTTCTCCATATATTAGGAACACATCCTTAGTTCTTCTTAAGTACTTAAGGATTGTCTTAACAGCCGCCCAATGATCCATTCCTGGATCCGACTGGTATCTGCTTGTGACGCTCAAAGCATACGATACATCGGGCCTAGTACATAACATAGCATACATGATAGATCCTATCGCGGATGCATAGGGAATCTTATTCATGCAAATCCTCTCGTCTTCTGTGCGCGGACACATAGACTTTGAAAGGTTGATCCCATGCCTGATGGGAAGGTAACCTTTCTTGGATTCCGACATGCTAAACCTTTTTAGCACTCGGTCTATATATGTAGACTGCGAAAGACCAAGCAACCGTTTTGATCTATCTCTATAGATTCTAATCCCAAGGATATAGGTTGCTTCTCCCAGGTCTTTCATGGAGAAAGTTTTGGACAACCAAATTTTAACTGTCTGTAAGACTGATATATCGTTTCCTATAAGTAAGATGTCATCGACATATAATACTAGGAATACGACTGCACTCCCACTAACCTTCTTGTACACACAAGGTTCGTCTGGATTTTGTGAGAAATCAAACTTTTGATTGTCTCATCAAAACGGATGTTCCAGCTCCTAGATGCTTGCTTCAGTCCATATATGGATCGTCGAAGCTTGCATACTTTGGTTTTATCAACCGATGTGAAACCTTCAGGTTGTATCATGTATACATCCTCAAGCAGGTTTCCGTTAAGGAAAGCTGTTTTCACATCCATTTGCCATATCTCATAATCATAATGAGCTGCTATGGCTAGGAGCATCCGAATGGATTTAAGCATAGCTACTGGCGAATAGGTTTCGTCATAATCAATTCCTTGCTTCTGACGATATCCTTTTGCCACTAATCTAGCCTTAAAGGTAACAACATTACCTTCCATGTCGGTTTTCTTCTTGAAAACCCACTTGCACCCTATGGGCTTAATCCCTTCAGGTGGGTTAACCAAGTCCCATACTTGGTTTTCGTACATGGAATCCATTTCCGACTTCATGGCCTCAAGCCATTTGTCCCTTTCTGAACTTTTCAGAACATCTTCATAACTGATAGGTTCGTCATCGCTTATGAGTAACACGTCGTTCGATTCACTTACGAGAAATCCGTATCTCTCTGGAATATTGCGTGTCCTATCAGATCTACGAAGAGGTGGTGTAGTTTTAGGTTCAACTGATAGCTCATCATTATGAGGTATTGGTTGTGGGTCTAGACTAGGTGTCTCTGTAATGTCTATTGGAGTTTCTTGAACTTCATCAAGTTCAATGCCACTCCCACTGTTTTCTTGTAAAAGAAATTCTTTTTCCAGAAATACAGCATGCCTTGAAACAAACACCTTTTGTTCCAAGGGATGATAGAATTGGTAACCCTTCGTTTCCTTAGGGTATCCAATAAATAGACATTTATCAGACTTAGCATCCAATTTGTCTGATACAATCCGCTTCACATAAGCAGGACAACCCCATATCTTAAGGTGAGTTAAGTGGGGTTTCTTACTATTCCATGTCTCATATGGAGTAGTAGAGACTACCTTGGTCGGGACTCTGTTTAGCAAGTAAACAGCTGTCTTAAGTGCATAGCCCCAAAAGGATTTTGGAAGAGTTGCATGATTCATCATTGACCTAACCATGTCCATCAAGGTTCGGTTGCGCCTCTCAGATACACCATTATGCTGTGGTGTATACGGCGGAGTCCATTGGGATAATATCCCATTGTCCCTAAGATAATCTTGAAACTCTTGACTTAAGTATTCACCACCCCGATCGGATCGAAGTATTTTAATACTTTTGCCAAGCTGTTTCTCTACTTCATTTCTGAACTCTTTGAATTTCTCAAAGGCTTCAGATTTGTGTTTCATCAAGAACACGTACCCGAATCGTGAGTGATCATCGATAAAGGTGATGAAGTAGCTATAGCCTCCTTGTGCAAGAGTTGACATTGGTCCACATACATCAGTATGTATTAGACCAAGCAATTCTCCCACTGGATTACCTTTTCCGGAAAAGGGTAATTTGGTCATCTTGCCTTTTAAGCACGATTCGCATGTATCAAATGAACCGGGTTCAAATGATTCCAAAATTCCACATCGGTGTAATTCGGTCATGCGTTTCTTACTTATATGGCCAAGACGACAATGCCAAGTGTAGGAGTCTATTCGATTATCTATTCGAGCACGTTTGTTGCTAACTTCGATATTGAAAATGTCACTGGATAAATCTAACATGTAGATTCCATTGCACAAAGTTCCATTCCCATAAAGAACACCATTTAAAGTTATGTAACAACAATTGTTACTAAAAGTTAAATGATAACCCTTTTCATTCAGACATGAAATAGATACAATGTTCTTTATCAACGAAGGAACGAAATAACAATTATCCAATTCTAAGACACGTCCAGTGGGGAGCTTTAGCAAATATGTTCCGATGGCAACAGCAGCAATCTTTGCTCCGTTTCCAACTCGCAAATTCGCTTCTCCTTTGACGAGTCTTCTTCTATTCCTTAGCCCTTGTATGTCATTACATATATGTGAGCTACACCCAGTATCAAGTACCCATGTGTTTGAGGAAATAGAGTGACATTCAATAACGAAGATACTTGAAGAGGATGAGGCATCGGATGCCTTATTCTTCAAGGACTCAAGATAAACCTTGCAGTTTCTTCGCCAGTGACCCTCCTTGCCACAGTGATGGCAAGTGCCTTTTAGGGTATTTTCAGTCTTTTTGGCCTTTTTCTTCTTTCCCTTATTCTGTTCTTTGGCCTTCCTCTTAGAACCTTTCTTCGAGGAACCAACTAACAGTACCGTCTTTTGATCCTGCTTCACAGAAGGCTCTACAGTCTTCAGCAGGTTGAGCAACTCAGGAAACTGGTCTAGAGTTGCATTTTCAGGAGGACGGTTGGGAAGTTGATCTTCAAGGACATAAGCAAGCTTCTCTGTCTTAAGGACTATCCTTAGGTTTCGAAGCCAGTCCATGAAGTTAGGCCCAGTCAGTTTATTGGTGTCCAAGATAGAACGCAAATTCAGAGAAGACATGATCGAGTGATTATCCTAGAAATACAAATTGAGCTTATGTGAGAAGAATGATTAAAGAATGTATCAATATACATAAATTGAAATCCTATTTATTTTTCAAATTGAATAACCCTTTTTATCAATTCGGGAGATCGTAGGAACATCTCCAAATAGGTTGATATCCAACCATAGTAAGAACAACCATGGCTGTGGCCATCAAGTTATTCTTAGCTATGAAGGTAGGTAATTATACCGATTACACATCACATATATGTAACTATCACATTATGCTATCAACTAATTGAATGTTTGCATAAACATTGGGTTGTTAACTCATTAACAAGTATGCATCAATATACATAGCACCCAACTGCACCTCTCTTTACATCGACCTTGGCTGTGGCACAACAAATCGATGCTCCAAGCTTAAGGCTGACCCATTAATCAAGAAATAGTTTTAATATGGTTGGAGCTCATTCAACCGTTTAGTCAGGCTTGGATGTGTCCAACAACCAAAACTAAGGATTGACCTCTGACTCCAACTATATTATCATAAACTAATTCCATGGTTTGAACATGTTGAGGTTCAAGCTGGGCATGGATGTGTCCATCAACCCAAACGAGAAACAAAACTCCGATTCTAACCATATTAATGGAAGGTGTTGGCCTTAATATTTTGTAAGGGGTTTTGGGTCTCATCATTTCTTTCTAAGCACATTCATGACATAGAATTATGTCATGACTAACGATTTCCTTAATTAAGTATGTATGTGACTTAAGTTATCAAGTCTCATTAATTGAATTAGGAACCGGATTTCCTAATTCCATTTCATACTTAATTAAAGGAATTGTTTTGGGAAACAATTTCCTAAATTGTCATAATTAATTTCGGAAATAATATGTTCAAGACTTTGATTTCTCTAAATCAAATCTTATTAAATTAAGAGACAAATCCCTTAATTCAACTACATATTATTTTCATGAAAATCTCATTTAAGAAAACTCTATAGGAAACCATTTTCCTAATTAATTTTGGAGACAACAATATGTAAGAGCATCACCTCTTAAACATATTTTATTCATGGATTTAATTAATTACAACAAATCGTTTTCTAAGGGTGGCTCCCCGAGGCTCAGATACCCAAAGAAAAGTAATGTGTTGTAAATCCAATTGGACGGCTCCCCGAGGCTCAATCCAAATCAAACATGACAATTTCAATTAAAAATTGGGAAATTAAATTACAACAACTAACTTTAAATTGGACGGCTCCCCGAGGCTCAATCCAAAATAAAGAATTTTGTTGTCAATTTAAAAACCAATTCAAATTTAATTGTCAATTAACTGTCCATGAATTTGTCTAGACTTTCTTAAAAGAAAGTGCCCAAAATTGCGAGATTTCAAAAATAGGTTTTCAGAATAATTGTAAGTTTCTGGTACAAAGGAAACTTACATATTTCCAAAATTGGAAAATTTCTAAAATAGAAAAATTTCCAAAATTGGAAAGTTTCCAAAGATGGGAAGTTTTCACAATTATTATAAAATTTCAGAAATTAGAAAATTTCAAACGTTTGCGAAATTTCATGAGGATTTCCAAACTTTGAAATTCCTAAATCTAAAATTTATTATAATTTGAAAGTTTCCATAATTGAAAATTTTTTTGAAATTGAGATCATGACAAAGTTTTCCACAAAACAATTATATGATTAAGTCGAACACTAACCGGCTCTGATACCACTGTTGGGACCGGGTGCATGTCGACAAGGATACGAGTTCGTAAAATTTTAAATTTTTACGTGCAGCGGAAGAATTTGCATAAAATAATTTCCTAAATTATTTTAACTTCGTATCTAGCATGCAATCTTATGGTGTGTTGACATAATCATAAAATAAAACTTTGCGGAAAAGTAAACTAATTTACATTATACCTCTCGTAACTCGAAGTAAGGGACGAGATCCAACCGTAGCGTCCCTTGGAAGCTCCGCCTCTATTCGCGTCCACGCCGAGTTCTCTTCGGGATGACTTCGCAAAGTCACGAGTTTTGTGCCGACGAGAACTACTAGATTCTCTAAGGCACAACAAGAAGATCAAGAGAAGAAAAGGAAACTAACCAACGAAGTAACGGAATCGAATTCCGAGAGAGAGGGAGATGTGATCCGCTTCTTCTTCTTCTTGGTTGGTTTCTTCTTCTCCTTGAAGCTCACGGCAACACCTTGCCTTGGTGTAGGTTGGGCGCTGGCCCTAATGGAGCTAGGGTGGCCGCCGGCCCTAATGGAAGGGAGGGGGAAGGAGAAGAGAAGAGAAGAGAGAGAGGGAGAGCTCTATTTCGATTATCAAAATCTTAGGAATCCAAGGCTTGCCTATGGTTCCTTATATAGTTGCTTCTCCCTTGCCAAGTCTCCTCTTAACGGAATTAACGAAATTAGTTATCATAAGAAATTTATCCTATAAATTCTCTTATGAATTATTCCGTTTAAACCAAGTTTTATTATAACTAACTTTATAATAAAACTAATTAGTTATCATAAGAAATTTATCCTATAAATTCTCTTATGAATTTTATTATAACTAACTTTATAATAAAACTAATTATCATAAGAAATTTATCCTATAAATTCTCTTATGAATTATTCCTTTAAACCAAGTTTTATTATAACTAACTTTATAATAAAACTAATTAGTTATCATAAGAAATTTATCCTATAAATTCTCTTATGAATTTTATTATAACTAACTTTATAATAAAACTAATTAATTATCATAAGAAATTTATCCTATAAATTCTCTTATGAATTATTCTGTTTAAACCAAGTTTTATTATAACTAACTTTATAATAAAACTAATTAATCTCTCCTTTTATTATGGAATAAATTTTATAAGAAATTTATAATCTTTCTTATTATGGAAAAATCAATTCATAATTGATTTTATAAAATTAAAATAAACCAATTCATGGATTATTTTAACTTCCATAAAAAGAATAAATTTCTATAAATTTATTTATATAAATTTCTTTATACAAATTTATTTATCCATAATTTATAAAATAAATCGCGCTAGATTTACTTTATTAATTAAACCAAAATTAATTGGTTTTCTCCCCAATAAGTGGCCGGCCAACCAAGGAGGGTTGGCACCCTCTTTGGCCGGCCCAAACCGAGCCGAACCAACGCGAATTAAACTCATTTAATTCACCCAAAAAGCCTTCAAAAGACTTAGCCATTTTTAGCTTCCATTGCGCCTCTGATTAACTCAGATTCGACTTATTTCTCTTGATCGGAAAATCCAATTTTCAACTCGTTTTAAATCCCTCGGATTACTCGTAGTGCGTGTGACTAAATAGGCTTTCGATTTATGTTGGCCGTCTATAATCAACTAATTATAGAACGATCATGAGTGGCACCTAGTAGTACATCATGATCCCCAATTAATCGAAAGATCAACGGTTTGACCTCAGAAGAAATTATTCTGAAACCCTTCAGCAGCTCTAATGAATCGTGCCCCATTCCCTTCACCATCTTATACCCACTTGGTTCAGGACACGGTCTATTTGTGTCAGTCCCCACTAGGCTGACTACGTCACACCTAGCCCAAGTAATGTCTTTCTCGTCCTTTGGATTTCTAATTACTCTCATGTATTTAAGAGACTTGCACTCTTAACATGATATACTCTGGCCAGAGATTTTGAGTAACAATCCGACGATAGGCCTGGGTATACATCTCCTCGCAAGGAGTGGTGAATCCTTTGTAGGCTGTTCAAACATCTTCGGGCACTTCGGCTTATACCCAATCATCCTGGGTCCACACCTCCTTGGAGATGCTTGCTTAAGATGTTAAAGTACAAGTCTCCATGACCAAGATGACTTGAACACCGCAAGTCAAAGGAACATCGCACTTAAGCCGCAGTAAGAACTTCATTGACATATCTATAGATAGATTCCATATGAAGTGTTACAGCTAGTCACTCCAATGAACTAGTTCCCTTAACTAGCACCCATGTTTATCTCCGGACATCCCAATGTCACCAGCCAGTGAGAATCAGCTGATTAGAGAATAACCCATGCTAGTCTCAATAGAATTGATAGTGTCCGTATTTATCAATTCATCGACTAGGGATATTTTCAATACTTCACATTTGCACATTTAGAGATAATCACTAGTTGTGATCCCATCACAAATTCTCTTATGCTGTGAGTTGTATTGCGGACATTCGGTAGATGAGTTTAAGATCCCAATCAAATACACAAGCATGTATACTCAAATAGTGAATTATCATTTATTAAAATAAATGTTTTACAATCATAAGGCGATTGCCTTAGGACACTTCTCTCATATCACTAACAAAAGACATAAATAAAATAGATAAAACTCCCCCTGCAAAAAGTCGTCTCCATAGCCCATCCATATACTCAGTGATATCCTCCTCAGTTAGCCCTCGGGTTTCCTGGAACCCCTGCACAACAATGTAGACATGATTAGTGGCATCCGTATCTACACACCAGGTACCGGTAGATATCACCGCTAAACATGTTACAATGACAAAGAAGAAAATATACCTGTGGTACTACTCTGGTGACGGGGACAGTCCATCTTCCAATGTCCTGACTGCTTGCACACAAAGCACTTGCCCTTCGGCTTCTTTATGCGCCCCTGAGGTCCCTATATCTCTTTCTTTGTTCCAGCTTGTTTCTTCTTCTTCTTTCCTTTTGGTTTAGAAGTAGAAACCTCTTGAGCAACGAAAGTCTGTGAACTCTGAAGAGAAAACCCCTCTGCCGCCTCGAGTTCTGTCAGAAGCTCTGCCCACGAATATGTACGTTCATCCATATTGTATCTTAGGTGGAACTCCTCAAAACTCTATGGTAGAGATAGGAGGATAAAATTGATCTGGGTTTCCCCATCAATTTTTGCTCCAAGGATTTCCATCTCCTTCAACCAAGCCATCATTTTGAGAACATGTTCCTTTACAGGCATGCCCTCAACCAAGACAGTTGTTATCAAGTTCTTCAAGACATTATGCCTAGCGGCTCGATTACTTTCCCCGAAGAGTTCATCGAGTTCGGATATTTTACTGGTAATGGAAGAAGCCTGATTTTGATGACTCTCAGTCATCTCGTCTGCTTTTAGCCATTTCCTAAAATACTCAAACTCCTCTTCAGTAATCTCGCTAGACTTTTCGGCATAGAACTTGACGAGATCACTTTTAGGTTCCTCGGCAGTAGAGACAAAATCCATGTTTAATTCCCAATCTTTATTGTTAGGGGCATTTAGTTGGTTTTCCCTATCAATTAGTTCATGTGGGTCTAGATCCATTTTAAAGTACCTGAGAATCATAATAATCACACACTTTAGACTTTGAAAATAAATTGACTCCTCAAAAAATAATTTATTACAAAATCTACCAACACCTCAGAACACCGAGAATTACGCATGCCACGTTAGTGTGGACGTATACGAATTCTACATTTGTGAGAGGAGGTTTTATCCACTAATTTTACTATCTTGTCATCCTAACTTTCTGATAAGTAAAATTAATAGTTGGTCCTCTTTGGCCTTACAAATAATTGCAGTGACTCCGTTGGGGAGGATACTAATATTTCTATCTAAGTGTTTACCATTACATGACACTAAGAAAATTATTTCTAATTATGTGACTTCCGTTGGGGAAGTAGACACGCTCTTCAATAATTTTCTATAGTCTTTTCTAACCTAGTGACCCGCAGGACAAGCCTATCCGTTATGGAGGAAGGCACTCAGAGCCAACGCGCAGGCTTGTTCGCATCACTTGTTAGATTGTAATGGAGGCCGTGGGATTCTTAGGGTCCCTCTCCCACTTAGTTATTTGCGTTTGAGGTTTTTCACATGTACACACACAACAAGCACATAAACCAAAAAAATAGAGCTATGAAAAAATCCTAGATTTTTCCAACTCTTATGGCCTTGGTCTCCAATACGCCTCCAGTCGTGTCATCACCTCGTCCACTCCATCCTATCCATGCACAAGCCACCATGAAGGAATCCCGAGCCGAGATGACTAGCTTACTTATTTACATCCATTGATCCAATACTCCACGAAGGAGTGTACATGTCATCTAGATCAAAAGTAAATAAAAAGCATGACAAAACAAGTGTCATATTTAATTACAAAAATTAAATAACTTATCTAGCCTCATCAACCCTGAGGATTCAATTAATTTACATTAAAACACAACCAATCACATACAAAAATCACAATTGCCATAATAGTTAGAATCTAGTGTCTGCAACACAAAGTTAGCCTATGGACATCCAAAAATTATCCAACAAAAATAATGTACATGATAATGTGCAGAAAAATAACCGAATCCTAAATACACAAAATCGGAAACACAGCTCTGATACCAATTGTTGGGTATGACTTGGCGGTTTCCAAGACAACCACGTGGTCGTATCTGAGATACCTCACTATGTCTATGGATTAAAAAAAATTTAATCCGAATAGAGACTTGTCTCTCTAACGACCGTCTCATTGTCGTGTTAATTAATCCAAGTTACAACTTAGCCGAAACTAAGGTTAAGGCCTTGTAACTTTTTGGAATAATTAACCGCAGAAAAGACGACATTTTGGATCGTCGATTTTTGTGTTTATCTTCGGGGTCCAGTTAATTAATTATTGTCTATGATAACGAATCAAAATAATTAACTAAAATGCATAAAATGACGAGACAAAGTAATATGACACAATTATAACATATCATAAGGTAAATTGGAGCTTGGGAGAGTTATACCTCGCCGTTTACCTCGCAGTCTTCTACCTTATGTCCCTCCCCTCCTCGACAACGTGTGGGTGATGATCTACCAAGACTCGGAGTCACCAAGGCGAGCCAAGATCACCTCCTTATCACCTCTCACATGCACCAACACAAAAACCCTAGCCTCTAGGGTTTCCTTGCGTCGGCCACCTCTTCCACCTCCTCCTTGTGCCACCGGCGACCACCAAAGCTCAACGAGATCCGGCCACAAGGAATCTGAGATGTAGGAGGAGAGGAACTGATGAGGGAAGGAGAAGAAGATGAGACAAAACCCTTCTTCTTCCCAACACAACACCCGCCGGAACCCTTCTTCTCTTCACATCAATCGCCGGCGCCAACAAGGACGAAGGAGCTTGCTTTCCGGCCAGTGACTACCTCTTCTCCTTGCTCCTAGCTTGCGTACGCCAAGGAGAAGGATATGAAGGAGAAAACCAGAGAAGAAAGAAGAAGAAGAGAGCCTCTCTTCTCCTCCTCACAACCGGCGCCGCAACCCACAAAGGATTGCCGCCGGCAGCCCTATTCCTCCTCCTCATTTCTTCTCTGATCGCTTCTTCATGCCAATGAGGAAGAAGAGATAAAGATGGTTGAAGGAGAAAATCCACTTCCTTTCTCCTCTTCTTCACCCGGCGCAAACAACCCTAGGAGAGAGAATTTGTGAGGGGTTTAGGGTTTTGTTGGTTTGTGTTGTGGATGATCAATTAGCCTTGTATCATGACTCCTATGGGGTATTTATAGGGCTAAGATAGAGACCATGAGTGTAACGCCCGACCTTATATCTACCCTAAAGGCGGGGTTACGGGTCCACACATTCATATCATGCAATCATAACATGTATATCCAAAGTAAACAGTTACAATACATGAACTAGTAATAAGCATGCTTATTGAACACTAAATTACCAAGCAAGGTTTTCCAATCAAATAATTCATTTATATCTACATGCATTTATAACCTAATATGGAAAGCATTTAACACACTATAGCAGGAAATCTCAAATAAGCATACAGCAAGAGTTATCTAGTCTTAGACACATGCAAAAGAAGCATATACAAAAGAAGCATTTATAAGCAACCGGAAGTATTAACATCTAGCATTTTACTGGCATGCATACTATAGGAATTAGACATTAACAATAGTATTATCTAACAGTAGAGTAGTCACAGTCATCATATATTCAGAGTAAAGTAATACAATTTCAATCGTAATTATGGGAAGCAGTTTAGATTCTAGATAAACTAAGGTAGATAGAATCTTTCATCCTTTCCCGAGCCATCACCACACACATCCTCCAATCTTCCCTCTGCCTCTTCCTTTAGTTCGAGTATTTCTTACCGCTATCTGCAGCATAAGAAAAATAACAGGAACTAGTAAGCAAAACATGCTTAGTAAGAATCCGGGCCTACTCGCAAAATCCATATCAATACATCATATCATGTACACAATAACCAGATAGATTTATCAGCATCATAAGCATCTCATCAAAGCATCATAAACATCACATCAATTTATCTCTAAGTACTTTACGGAACAATATTATCACATGATGAGAAAAGTATGTTTTTCAAAACAGTTCCATAACGGTAAGTACTTCAAAATAACATATCATCATCCAGGGCCCAGTTGTCGTACCACATCATCATGCGCGTTCCCTAATAAATTGGGGTAGCGAGCCACCAATCTAATTAGAGCAGGACCCTTCCGTCCTACCAATGCCATGACCTTAACATGCTCATTGGATTTGTTTAACGACCCCCTTCCGAGTCGGGTAGACAACTTTTCAAAGTAAAGTAATTTATCATGCAATTACTCATATAAGTATATGCCTAAAGGTACTCTTAATCACTTCTCAAAGGGACACACCACGCCTTCGGGTGCTCTTGATCCCCCAGGGACACACCACGCATTCGGGTGCTCTTGATCCCAGTTTTAATAGAGTAACCTTTTTATGCATATTATCATCCACATCATGTTCATGTCATAAGAGTGCCCCATGGGCTATAAGGCATGCTTTTATACCTAACAAGATAGGTCACATAATTTATACACATATCACATATGTAATAGCATGCTTCATGGTCTCATTAGGTACTTCCCAACCCTAGAACTAGGGTTGGCCGAAACATACAAGTAAGGGAATTTGGTTTTCCAAGCAAGCATTCATGCAAGCATTTCTACAAACACCTCAAGTACCTTTCATGTTAACAATTGAAACATGGTTTATATCTCATATTGGGATTAGCATTCACTAACCCTAATTTGCAAGGGGTGGCCGAATGATAAGGTGGGGTTTCTAGGGTTCTTGGACAAGTCATCATTCACGAAACAACACACATGTATATACAACATTTTATCTACTATTCTAATCACGGGAACATAATAGGGTATCAAGCATCACAAAAACTCTAGCCATTCTTCTCTTGGCCGAAACCTACACATGGGGTAACCCTAGAATTTTGTACATAACACCATTAAGAAAACCCATACACATTTATGTTAAGTTTTAAGGAATGTATTCTTATAACCAAAGGGACCAAGGCCTCCCTCCAAGGGGGTGGCCGAAAGTTGTAGGGCACTAAAACCCTAATTCTTGTCCTTCCAAAAATTTGGAAATATCGCATATGAGTATAAAGTCCCTAGGGGTACTAACATATATCGAAGCTTAATCAAAAATCCCCTTCTTGGACCTCCAAGCATAGGTGGCCGAAACCCATTAAAGGGCAAAACCCTAGGTTTTGTTCTTTACACCATGAAGAAAATCTATCTACATGTATACCCTAAATCTTAAGGTCTTCCCATGCATCAAGTTGGATCAAAAACCTTCTCTTGGACCCCTTACAAGAGTTGGCCGAAACTTCCACTAGGGAAGTTCTTGCAAATTTTCAAAGGGATGAAACAAACATACATTCAATAACCATTATGCCACAGGCGAGAGGATACTTACATCCTAGCGCTGGAAATTCCTTTAGACCGTAGGGTACCCTACACTTGAAGGGTATGTGAAGATCTTTTTCTTCCAAATCTTTTTTCTAAGAATCCTTGGTCTTGGTAGATGACAAGATCACTTGGATTTCTCCCTCTTGAATTTGCCCTAGGGTTAGAACCCTTGCCTAAGGTTTTTCGAAAATTGGAAGAAGGAAGAAGAGAGGTTTCGGTTTTGGAAGATGAAGAGGAAGAAGAAAAGGAAAGAAGGAAGTTGCTCCAACTTCCACCTATTTATACTTTCCTCATGAAAAGACATGTCTCTTCACTCTTACCCACTTAACAAGCATGTTCCTTTCTCCTTCTACATGAAATATTGCTTGGTTCATTGGTTATGACATGGTGAGTGCAACTAGGAGGTCCAAGGTTCAATCCTTGCTCCCTCCACTTTGCACTTTCTTTTTAGCACCATTCATTTCCAAGCCCAATAAACCAAGCCCATCATGAAATTCATAATATGAATAATATTTTATGAATTCAGAATATTTCATAATATCCCAGAATATTATTTCATAATATTTTTAATATTCCATTTTCATGAATATAATATTTCATGCTAATATTTCATGATAATAATATTTCATGAATATAATATTTCATGCATTCATAACATTTCATAGCATGTGATTGCATGAAATTTATATCATTTCATTATAACCGTTTTCCTACATTGTCATGATTTTACATTGACAAATTTGGGGTGTTACAATGAGGAGGAGTTGGTTCTTCACCCGCTAATGGATCCAAACCCGATCCATTAATGGTGATTCATTCCACTAAAGGATCCCATTGTACTTCTTCACCAACCCTCATATTTTCATATGAGCTCCACATATTATGAGTCGTCTATCTCCCCATGTTTAAGATATCGTATGCCCGATAATTAATTTAATTTAATGATAATTAAATTAATTATCTTCTTGATCCTTGATTAGTACCACTCAACCTTTTCATCATGCCAGACCACAGCCCACTTGCAAGATTTGACACGACGACCTTTTTGAGCTCACCAAGGGGGCATCATCATCTCGACTCACCAAGACACGAATTCCGTCAATAATCAACAACACATCATATCATTAATATTATCTCCCAACTTACTGGGCTTATCGATCTAACAGAATAAATCTCGCCTATTGGTAAATCAAAGAAATAATAATTAATAATATACGCCCGTCATTATTTCGGGATTAAGAGATCATACCCCATAATATCTATCCGAGGTCTAATCCAATTTACTATGTCAGTACAAAAATTGGATGACCTCTCTTTTGGTCCTACTCAATGTACACAAAGTACACTGGTGTAATTCTATGGTTAAGATAAATCACACCTAATTACACTACAACCATCCTCAGGGTTTGTCCAACTCAATCTCGGTTGTGAGCCTCTTTCTTATACTTCGACAAGGAACCTGATATCATGATCTTCTGTGCGACACCACGCACCATATTATCTACAATGTCAAGTATCAAACATTTTGTGCACGTACTAATATAAACATGCACTGTGTGATTTTCTGATTCTCTTTAAAATTTAAATGTATCCTAACCAAAAGCAAGGCTTTTAGTATACATCCTAACAGTGAAGTCCTTTTCTGGCGGGGGTGCTTATCCATACCTCGAGGGGGGTCAGTGTCTGAGGTCGGTTATTGCGGGGACTCAACCCCCCGAGGAGAGCTCGGGATTTTCACATGCCACGATCCCCGAGGTGCTCTCAGGGCCTAACCTATCGGGGTGCTCTTGAGAGGGATCTCTAGCTGCCCTTCTCGGGCGCGTCGCCCTCGGAGATTCTATTGGTGCAGACAACACCCAAGTCGAACCTATGATTTGATAAATGGCAAAGGGTTCAAAAGTTAAGATGTTATGTTTATCTAACATGCTACTTGAGTGTGCAGATTAAAGTCCTAGCAAAGGACTACTAGGCACCTAGCGAAGGACTGCTAGGCACTGAAACCCTAGGTCCTGGCGACGGGCTGCTGGGCACCTAGCGAAGGACTGCTAGGCACCAGGCGAAGGACTGCTTAGAACCAAAGACTTGACAAAGGACTGCTGGGCACCTAGCGAAGGACTGCTAGGAGACGAAGACCTAGCGAAGGACTGCTAGGCACCAAGCGAAGGATTGCTTGGTTACGAAGACCTGGCGAAGGACAGCTGGGCAAAAGTCCAACTGGAGGAGCCGGTTGGCGACAGGTAAATTCTTCTAAGAGGAGTAGGTGAGGACGCATTCCCTGTCGAGGGAACAGTAGGCGTCGGTTCGACCTAGGATTCCATTTTGGAGACCCAAAGTCAGAACCAAGACAACTAAGGCTGTATAAACCTAATATATTATTGCTTTGTGTTGTTTTGGACTAACCTTGGATGGAGGACTGAAGGAATGTGTTTCTGCAGCTCAGAACACCCCAAAGGAGAGGGGCAAGCAGCTGGGCAGGGCGCCCCCAGTGTCCCGGGCGCCCCCAACGTCAAGGCAAAACAAGTTAATCAAGAAAACGCTTTGTAAGCATATGCTCCCGGGCGCCCCGGATGCTTAGGGCGCCCTGTGTCGAAGCCAACGAAGCGATAAAAGATTATCCAGCCGAGAAGCCCGTTGAAAGAGTCAACCCGGGCGCCCCCTGCTTCCCGGGCGCCCCCATCAAACCTCGAGCCCGATCCTTGAGGGATAAGGGCTGACCGAGAGGTTGCCGGATCGTGAGACACGTGGAGGGCGCCCCCAACGTCCCGGGCGCCCCCAGACTCACTATATAAGGGGCTCGACCCCCAAGGCTTCTCAACACATCATTCCAACGCCACTACGCTCTTCGACTCAAGCGCTCTGCTCCAGAAACCTCCCAACTCGAGATTGAAGCGCCGACGACGACCCTCTGCTCAGAAGTACAATCTACAATGGGCTTTGGTAACGAAAGAGCATAAGTTTCAGTTTACTGTACTAGAACTGTAATCTTTTTGTAAACTTTTTGCGCACATAAAGAATTGCCCCCAGTAAACAGTCAACGACCGTGGGCCTTGGAGTAGGAGCCGACCGCGACTCCGAACCAAGTAAAATTGCGTGAGTTTGCATTTGTGTTTCTTTATTTTTCGCTGCTTATTCTCTTTTGTGAATCCGAAAAGTTTTACGATATTCACCCCCCCTCTATCGTTCTTCTCGATCAAACAAGTGGTATCAGAGAGGGGAAGCTCAAATTTGGTGTAACCGCCTATTTGAGAGTTTTTTTCGGATTTCTTTTTAAATCTTTTTCGAATTTTCATCGTTAATCGAGGTTGGTGCAACACCCCTCGATAAATATTTTTTTTACTTCCTGCACTACTAATCCAAGACCAAGTCTTGGGATATTTCTTTCCTTTTTACTCTTATTTTCAGATAAATGGCCATGCAAGAAGGATTCAGCACATCCAGACCACCACTTTTCAGTGGGGAGGATTTCTCCTACTGGAAATGTCGAATGGAGGTCCACCTGAAAACTCAGGTGGACATGTGGATAATCATCCAGTCTGGACTGGAGATTCCAAAGAATGCTGAAGGAGTGCCACAGTCTTATGCTGAGTGGGACACCACTCTGAAAAGAAAAATCGAAGCTGATACAAAAGCAAGCCAGACACTTCAATGCAGCCTGACCAAGGAAGAGTTGAATCGGATTGGACCATTCAACAGTGCAAAGGAGCTGTGGGGTGAGCTGATCGAGCTACACGAAGGAACTTCAGATACTTGAATCAGCAAGAGAGATCTCCTCCTGAACAAGTTGTACATGATCAAGATGAATGACAATGAAACAACAGCCCAACTCCACGCCAGAATTCAGGAGTTAATGAACGGACTACACACAATCGGTCACAAGGTAGAAAACCGTGACCTGATAAGGTACGCTCTTAACACTTTCCCGAGAAACACCTTGTGGGCATCTATGGTAGATGCATACAAGGTTTCAAGGGACCTTTCACAAATTAAATTAGATGAACTGTTTTCAGAACTTGAGTTACATGAGCAGACTAACTGCACCCTGGCCGAGAAAGGCATTGCTTTTGTTGCAGGTAAAGCTGGAAAGACAACCAAGAAGAAGCCCCAACATACACCCGAGTTTGATTTAGACTCAGACTCCGAAGACAATGAAGGAAATCGGCCTAAGCTGGTTCGGCTAGCCCAGGACTACTACAAAGAGCTAAAAAAACAGACCAACAGAAGGAAAGCCAGCCGAAGAAAGGAAGAACCAGCTGAACCCTCAAATGAAAAGAACAAACCTAACGTGACCTATTACGAGTGCAAGAAGAAGGGTCACTACAAGACTGAATGCCTCAATCTGAAAGAAACAAAGAAGACGAGAAAGAAGAAGGCACTTCAGGCAACATGAGACGAGTCCTCCTCCGAAGAAGAGATCCCACAGTCGAACCTGCTTGCACTAACCGCCTCAGAAGAAATCGAGACCGAGTCAGAATCGGAGGCGGACGACGGCAAACTTACTTTTTCAGAGGATGGAGAAATAACTGTAAGTGGTTTTTCTAAAAATCAGTTAAATGAATTAATTGCGTATCTTTCTCGAGACTTGGCGAAAGCTAAACTCCAAGTCGAATCCCTCCGACAGGAAGTAAAACTCCTGAAAGAGAGAGCTGACTCTAGATCCTTGACTGAGAAGGTTCAAGAAGGAACCTTTACTCAAGTTGAAAAACTTGAGAAACATAACTCCTCCCTGAAAACTCAAATCAAGGACCTTAGATCAGTCTTAGAACGATTCACTTCTAGTTCCAAGGGTCTTGACATGATTCTTAGAAAACAGAAGTCGATTCTAAATTGATCCGGATTAGGCTATAGAACCAAATCTAGACAAAGATCATATTATGCTGTACTGAACCAGTCTAGACCTAAAGTTCAGGCATGGGTACCCAAACTGTGCCTGAACAAACAAACTGGATCAAATCAGTATTGGATCCCCAAGGATAATATTCACATCTTGCCGAACCATTATCACAGCTTTAGTCCAGGGGGAGCCAAATTAAAAATAATATTTATAGTTAGATAAATTTCAATTCTTGTTTTCAAATTGCTTGATTGCTTGTTTATTTAATTTCTGCAATTTACCATGCTTAGACTTAGGGTTGGTTAGTTTAAGGATAGAACCAACTTAACTGAAATTTGCGTGGCTGTGAGATGATAGTACGTTAGGGAAGCCAATTCTAATAAGGTCAAGTATACACTACTTGGTCTCTTTAGACCTAGCCAAAGCTACCGATCCAAGACCCAAACTAGTTACACCAGAATTTTTTAAAAAGTAATTTTGAAAGTGAAATTTCATTAAAAGGCTTTGTCGAGGAAAGGGTTGATGATCCAATAAGGCTACGACCAAAGAAGGCCTAGTGCCTCGCCAAGACCTGGAAGCCAATTTTTGAAATGTAAATTCAAATTATTCTTTGTCAAATTCGAATCTAACACAAATTTTCAGTTAATTGTAGATTCAAATATTTTTTTAAAATAAACTCAAGATCAACTGTTTTAAAATTAATTTAAGTTTTTCAAAATAAATCATGATTTTTCAAAATAATTCTATCTATTAAAACCTGTCTCACAAAACCTATAAGGTTAACGTGATTGATAACCCTAGATTTGGGTGAGATAGACAAGGCTGTGAAAATCAATTTAGGCTATTCCTGATTCTAATTGGATCCAAATCAACAAAACTCTTTATGTGTAGGTGATAACCGTTTTAGTCGTGTTACGGTTTCAAATACAATTAAAATATCAAACTCCTCTAAACTAATGTAGTATAGAGTAACTCGAGTCGTCTCTTTCAAGGAATGTAATGGCAGGTTAATAATCTTTGGATTCCAAGTTATTGCTTTTGGATTTTGGGATATAAAACTGGGGGTTTGGATCTGGAAGCTAAGACTACGAAATGGAAAAGCAAAGCAAGTATGAAATCTAATCCTAATTAATGGAAGACAATGCGAGTAAAGAAGATCTAATCTAACCTAAACTACAATTGCAAGAAAATGAAAAGCAACATAAAAGAAGCATTCAAGAAATAGGGCATCAATGAAACCGAACATACTTGCATCAAATCGAAAGACATAACCATAAGGAAACATAAAGCAATCAAAGTAACACATCTTGAAAGAATCTAAGCTAAAGAAAATGTAAATTTGAAATCTATCTAATGGAAGGGACAATTCATCAAACATATGATAGGCATGAGTGAATTTAATCAAGGTACGTGCAATCCAAACATGGGGAATCAAGCATCAATACAAACATTCATCCATCAATACAAACATCAAACTAGATCAAATGTTCACACCAAAACATCAAAGGAAAAGGGGAAACTGCTGTCGAATCCGAAAGTTGCTGTCCGAATCTGATGGAGTCTGGATGAGGTGGGGAAGAAGATGATACGACAGCGTGACAGTGGAGAAGAGGGAATGGCCGGCCGGCGGCTGTGAGGTGGAGGGAGGAACCGCCGGCCCTTGGTGGCGATGGATGGAGAAGAGGGCATCCCGTGGAAGAAAGTTGTGATCGCGTGATACCCCCCTTGGCTGCCCTTATCCCCCTTTTCTACTTCTCCTTTCCACCCTTGATTTCCTCTAATGAGTGACTGCGATCACTTGCAAGGAGACTCCATCAATCATCGTTGCCAGATTCAAGTGGAGGGTTGTGATGACCCGCGCATCCGATCGCATCTGGACAGCTACTGATCGGACTGAATGGCACTGGATCGGTCTGGATGCTCCCTGATCGGTCTGGGTGCTCCCTGATCGGTCTGGGGACCGATCAGGATGTGATCAGTAGCTAAAATTCTGAATTCCTCTGTGCCATCTGCTCCTGATCGGTCTGGGGACCGATCAGGCCTTCCCTGATCGGTCACTGGACCGATCACGCCTTCCCTGATTGGTCTGGTGACCAATCAGGCCTTCCCTGATTGGTCTGGTGACCAATCAGGGCTCCAACAGAATGAAATTTGAGTCCGATGTCATTCTTTATGGATCCATCTTCGCCCCGGATGTGCCCCTTTTGATTCGATGATGCACAAGCTGTCCCAAAAATTCAATAGAATGAAATATGAGTGAGAAAATACAGGAAAATTAATTAACCAATGAAAATACATCATATTCATAATTATGCATCATTTCATAAACAAATACACCCCAAAGCCTCAAATTTCCTTACTAATTGCACAAAATTTATCCGTCAAAATGCTAGTTATCACACCCCCACACTTAATTCTTACACGTCTCGAGCAAGTAAACAAAACCAAAATAAAACAAAATATCTCCCAAACATTACATCCCCTATCGATACTTTAAAAATAATAAAAGAAGGTTACTTAGGATCATCAAGTCTCAAGAATCAATATATTTATGGTTCCAAATCTCACATAAGTCAAAAGGCATGGTAATTTCATCAACTTGAATAAACTAAGCATGACAAAAATCTCACAAGATAGATATATGCACTGATGCTCACAGAAATAACAGATATGAAAGTGGAGTTCTCTCAAAGCATTCATGACATTGCACTACCATATGCTTGCTTATTTTCTACTGCTCCACTACTATAACATAAGTACACAAATCAAGAGGTATTTTCAATGACTAATGATGAAACCATGTGCTACCAAAAGAACAAGAAGGGTAGATAACAAAGGAGATCACAGAGATTATGAGAGCATTAGGGTAATCAACATGACGTGTAGAATCAAATAATATGCCAAAATAATACAAACTCAACCATACATCCAACACTCAAAATGTAACGCCCGCTTTTTTTTTCTTTTCATAAAGCGGCGTTACGTTAACATGCTTAGGGCATGTAGACATCATAATGCAGTGGAAACCTTTAACTTACACCTACATGCACTTACTACCCTTCCTAACATCATAACATGGGAACTTGGCATATTAACTTTATACCTAACATCATATCATGTACAACTTAGCATCATGTCATACTTATCATCATGTCATTCTTAGCATCATGTCATACATAGCATCATGTCATAGAGTCACATTCAAGCACATACTAGTAGAGGTAAAGTTCTATCATAAAACGAGCAAACATATGGTCTCGTGGCCAAGTCACTATCACACACACACTTTATTGCCCTCCTGCTGCTTCCTTACGGTCCCCTTGCGTGATCTGCGGTATAAGGAAAATAAGACTATAAGCACACAGGCTTAGTAAGACTCTTTCCTACTCACTAAAATCATTCATCACTTAATCATGAGCATCTTGAACATTAACATACTTAGTGCTTTACTCAGCACATAAGTCTTCATGAGCACTTAGCATACATTTGACATGACTTGAACATAACTTAGTCACTTTCATAGCATAGCATATACATAAACATAACAACATTCATGGCTTGGCATAATACTTGGCATAGACATAAACATCATAAACATTCATAGCATGGCATAATTCTTGGCATAGACATAAATATAATAACATAACCTCATAAACATTCCTAACATGAACCTAAATAAAATCATTGCATCCTAACTTAGCATAAACACAATTAAATCATGGCATCATAATTTAGCATGGACATAAATAAAATCATAGCATTCTATCCTAGCATAAACATAATTAAATCATGGCATCATAATTAACATAAACATAAATAAAATCATGGTATTCTAACCTAGCATAAACATAATTAAATCATGGCATCTTAATTACATAAACATGAATAAAATCATAGCATTCTAACCTAACATAAACATAATTAAATCTTGGCTGTTGGTGCAGAATGCACCCAAGTCAAACCTGTGTTTTGATAGTGGCAAAAGGGTTCAAAAGTTAAGGGTTAGTTGTTGTCTAACAAGCTTCTTGAGTGTACAGGAAAAGCCCTAGCGAAGGAATGCTAGGCACTGGCGAAGGACTGCCAGACAGGAGAAGCCCTAGCAAAGGACTGCTAGGCACTGGCAAAGGACCGCCAGAATGCTAAAGCCCTAGCGAAGGACTGCTAGGCTGGCGAAGGACTGCCAGAAGAAAAGACCTAGCGAAGGGCAGCTAGGCACCAAGCGAAGGGCAGCTTGGTAACTCAAGACCTGGCGAAGGACTGCCGGGCAAAAGTCCAACTGGAGGATCCGGTTGGCACCAGGTAAACTCTCCCGAGAGGAGTAGGTGAGGACGCGTTCCCCTTGAGGGAACATTAGGCGTCGGTTCGACCTAGGGCTCCATTTTGGAGACCAAAGTCAGAACCAAGACAGCTAAGGCTATATAAAATAATAATATTATTGTTATTTGGACTAACCCTGGATGCAGGATCGAAGGACTGAGTATCTGCAGCTCAGAGAGCCTCAAAGGAGTGAGGCAGAAGCTGAGCAGGGCGCCCCGGACGACCAGGGCGCCCCCAAGGTCAACCCAAGTCTCTAACAACCTCGACGCGCTTCAACCCGCTTGTCGCGGGCGACCCGCGTGTCTCGGGCGCCCCCACTGCCAGCTGCCGAAGCGCATCCCTGCGAAGCTGAGGAGATAAGGCCTTTTGACCGGTCAATGCGGGCGCCCCGAGTCCTCCGGGCGCCCCGGTCAAATCGGATCCCGAGGATAAGGGGATCAGACGGCGACCGAGCTATAGCCGGATCTGCTGCCACGTGGGGGGCGCCCCCGTCGACCAGGGCGCCCCTAGGCCCTATATAAAGGGCCCTCGACCTCCTTCTTCAGGGCATCAATTTCTGCGACGCTTCCACGCTCTTCTGCTTCCACGACACGCTCCCGAACTCTTCCAACTCGAGCTGACGACGTCCTGCTGCTCCAACACTTCGATCTATACCGGACGTCGGTAACGAAGAGCTTGATTAAGTTTACTACTCTGATTCTGTAATATTTTTATTGTAAACTTTCTCGAACGTATAGAATTGCCCGCAGAAAACGGTCAACGACCGTGAGCCTTGGAGTAGGAGTCGACACAGGCTCCGAACCAAGTAAAACAACCTTGTTAGCATTGTTTTTGTGTCTTATTTCCGCTGCGCACTTACTCTTTTTAAATCCGAACGATTTGCGACATTCACCCCCCCCTCTCTCGCATTTCTCGATCCAACAAGTGGTATCAGAGCGGGGAATTCAAACTTGGTGCAACCACCAGTTTGAAAATTTCGGATTTTATTTTTCTTTTTCATAATTTTTTTTCCGTTAAATATTTTTCGTTCGAATTTTTCTTTCAAGGTTGGTGCAACACCCCTTGAAATTTGTTCTTATTTATTCTTCCCGCACTACTAATCCAAGACCAAGTCTTGGAATATTGTTTGTTTTTCTTTTGTTTGCTATTTCAGAACAAATGGCCATCCAAGAAGGCTTTAGCATCGCCAGACCTCCACTTTTCAGTGGAGAAGACTTTCCTTACTGGAAAAGTCGAATGGAGGTCCACCTGAAAACTCAGGTGGATATGTGGATAATCATCCAGTCTGGACTGATGATTCCCACAAATGCTGAAGGCGTACCGCAAAACTACTCAGAGTGGGGCACTGCCCTTAAACGCAAAATCGAAGCTGACGCCAAAGCAACTCAGACCCTCCAATGCGGACTAACGAAAGAGGAGCTGAACCGCGTAGGCCCCTTCAACAGTGCCAAGGAGCTATGGGCTAAACTGATCAAGCTCCACGAAGGAACTTCAGATACGAGGATCAGCAAACGCGATCTGCTACTGAACAAGCTCTTCACCATCAGAATGGAAGATAACGAGACAGCAGCTCAGCTCCATGCCAGAATCCAGGAATTGATGAACGGTCTTCACGCAATAGGTCACCAGGTTCAAAACCGTGATCTTATAAGGTATGCCCTAAACGCGTTCCCTAGGACCACCTTGTGGGCATCTATGGTAGATGCATACAAGGTCTCTAGGGATCTTTCAAAAATTAAGTTAGATGAGTTATTTTCTGAACTTGAACTTCATGAACAGACTAACTGCAATTTGGCCGAGAAAAGTATAGCTTTCTTTGCAGGGAAAACAGGAAGGACGACTAAGAAGAAAACTCAAGTTGAACCCGAGTCTATCTCAGACTCAGAAACAGAAGATCAAGAAGGAGATCAATCTGAACTGGTCCGGCTAGCTCGAAGCTACTACAAAAAGTTGAAGAACCAAGCCAACACACGGAGAACAAGCCGAAGAAAGGATGAACCAGCTGAACCAGCAACTGACAAACACAAGCCCAACGTAACCTGCTACGAATGCAAGAAGAAGGGCCACTACAAGACTGAATGTCCAAGCCTAAAGGAGTCCAAAAAGACCAGAAAGAAGAAGGCACTCCAAGCAACCTGGGACGAGTCTTCCTCAGAAGAAGAAGAAGAAGCACTGCAGTCCAATCTTCTAGCCCTGACCGCTTCGGATCAAATCGAGACTGACTCGGACTCGGACCAGGACGACGCCAAGCTGACCTTCTCCGACGACGGCGAAATAAGGGTAACGGGTTTTTCAAAATTTCAATTAAATTCTCTTATCTCATATCTATCCCGAGATTTGGCGAAAGCCAAACTCCGAATCGAGTCCCTCCGACAGGAAGTAAAACTCCTGAAAGAGGGAGCTGAGTCTAAATCCTCAACTGAGAAAATTTAGGAAGGAACCCCTGATCAAGTTGAAAAACTTGAATCAGAGAACTCCTCCCTGAAAACTCAAGTTAAGGACTTAAGAACAGCTTTAGAACGATTCACTTCTAGTTCCAAGAACCTTGATATGATTCTTGGAAAACAGAAGTCTGTTCTAAACCGATCCGGACTTGGTACAGAACCAAATCTCGGCAAAGATCTTACTTTGCTGTACTGAACCGGTCAAGACCTAAGGTTCAGGCATGGTTGCCAAAACTGTGCCTGACTAAACCAACTGGTTCAAATCAATTTTGGATCCCCAAGGACAAGATTCACATCTTGCCTAACCCATACAGAGGCTTTAGTCCAGGGGGAGTCAAAATCAAAAAAAATTTTATAATTAGATAATTTTTTTTTGTAATTGCTTGATTGCATGTTTATTTAATTTTCTGCAATTTGACATGCTTAGATGTTGGAATACCTAGATTTAAGGACTCAATTACTTGAAACTTGAAAACATAGTATTGGGAGGAGGTGAGATGATAGTACGTTGGGGAAACCAACTCTAATAAGATCAAGTCTACTTGGTCTCTTTAGACTGGTGAAACCAGCCGAAGCTACCGATCCAAGACCCAAGCTAGTTAGACCAGAAAATGACCTAATTTAATTTGAAAATGAAATTTCATTAAAAGGCTTTGTCAAGGAAAGGGTGGATGATTCCATAAGGCTACGGCCAATGAAGGCCTAGTGCCTCGCTAAGACCTGGAAGCCAATTTCTGAAATTCAAATTCAAATTATCTTTTGTCAAATTCGAATCTAACTCAAATTTCAAATAATTATAGTTTCTAATCTGTTTTCAAAATTTCTATTTTTTTTAAACTTATTCTCTTTTTGAAAAACACTTAATCTGTTTTCAAAATTTCTATTTTTTTTAAAATTTTGTTTTCAAAAATAAAGAACTTTTTCAAAAATAAATTGAAATTTCTTTTCAAAATTAATTTTTACCCTCAAACCTGTCTCACAAAAACCTTAAGGTTAACGTGTTTGAAAACCCTAGATTCAGTGAGACAGAAAAATTAAGCTCAAATTAAACCACCTTCCTTGTGCTTTCATAACCATGGTCAAACTGTGGTTAACATAGTCAAACTATGATTAACATAGTCAAACATGGTCAAACACAGTCAAACATAGTCAAACATGGTCAAACACAGTCAAACGAAGTCAAACAGTCAAACCTAGTCAAAAGGGTCAAAGGCTGCTGAAAGCAGTCCATGAGGGCGCCCGTGACCTGTCGGGCGCCCCCGACAACACTGACAACACACCAGCTCCAGTCAAAGCAGCAAAAGTTGCATTTGACCGACTTGACAAGGGCGCTCGTGACCCGTCGGGCGCCCCTATACGCTTCTGTCCCCACGCTGATTAAAGCAGCCAAAAGGCTGCAATCAACTACCGTTGACGAGGGCGCCTGTGACCTGTCGGGCGCCCCCATCGACAAAGCTGTCGTCCACGCCAGTCAAAGCAGCAAAAGCTGCAGTTGACCAGCCTTGATCAGGGCGCCCGTGACCT
This sequence comes from Boesenbergia rotunda, assembly GCA_024364735.1. NCBI lineage: Eukaryota > Viridiplantae > Streptophyta > Magnoliopsida > Zingiberales > Zingiberaceae > Boesenbergia > Boesenbergia rotunda. Next base: position 11,413 of record JAGFNQ010000421.1, on the reverse strand, counting down.
CTCGGGCGCCCCCCTTAAAACCCCTATAAAAGGGACCCGAGTCTCCTTCTCCTCCCACACCACATCTCACACTTCTTCTTCCCCTTGCCTCATTCTTGTGGATCAAGTGAACCTAAGCCCACCCTTGCCTCAACCATGCCTCCAAGGTATGAAATTTAGTTGTGCAATTAATTTTTCTTAAATTACGTATTTTTTCATATTCTTTAAGTCTCTTCTTATAATTCAAAGTTTATCCTTAATTATGTATTTTTCTACACTTAGAAAACGCCGAGCAGTTCAGTCGAACCCCGGTAACGAGCCCAGTCCCGACCCTAGGTTTCCAAACCTAGAACTTTGTAATAAATTCGCCCGAACCACCTACGTTCCGATTAAGACGAGTTACCTTAACCGTCAATTCTTTACCCATTCCTGTCCAATTGCAATGTCCGCAATTTACTACTATCAACTGGATAACCTCGTATTCTGCACACATCCGATCAACAACAGCTTATGTGCAGAATTCTATAACAATATAGTTAGGCAAGACCAATTGAGCTTCGTCACTACCGTTCAAGGAATGCCCTTGACCATCACTCCTACCCTACTGAACCGATTTCTTGGACTCCGACAATCTCAGTCCATCTTCTGCTGCTACCCTCCAAGAAACCTACCTTTCGATACCCCCTACTCTCATATTGATCTGAACACCTTATACAACTATTTCTTTAGGGAGGGCATGGACCCTGCAGGAGGGCAGTTCAACTCCACCCGACTGCCGATTCAGGACTACGCTCTCTATAGAGTGATTGTCCGTTGCATCCTTCCTCTATCCACTAGGGGCATAGCCACCATGAAACCCTTTCACACCTTTCTCCTCTATGCCCTTATCCACCATCTGGACATAGATATAGGCCTTCACCTCTTCCACTGTATCCTACATGCCTCTAGTGTGTCCACTTAGGGACGGGTCCGCACCCCCTTCTGCCACATCATCACCTCGATCCTCCACCATCACGGCCGAAACATCACTGAAGGCGAGATTACCACGATGACCGACTTCAACGAGATAGGATATAGGAACTTTTCCTTAGCCGGTATAGATGTCTCGGGCACCGGGGTTCTGACTTGGAAATGCCGACCAGCCACACAGGACATTGCCGACGAGGAGGTTGAGGTCGACGTTGCCGACTTAGCAGCAGAGTTAGCTCAGCCCGATCGTTCGACACTCTACGAGCGAGTATCCCTCCTCGAGACACAGGTTCAGTCCCTCCGGGAAGAATCGGAGGCTTACCACCTTGAGCAGCTGGAAACTCATCAAGGCTACTATACCGAGTATATGAGCGCGTTTGCAGCAGAAAGGGAGGAAAGAAACGCCCAGTATCAGGAGATGATGACCATGTTTAGATCCTGGCATCCAGGTTCCCCTGATCATCCTGGTCCCTCTTCCTAGATGACTTGGACATGTACCTATTTGACTATCCCTACTGAGTAGGGTTGACTTCTGTTGACTTGTACTAGACTTCTGTTTGACTTATGCTTATCTTAGCTTGGCTTGTTTATTTCTGACTTGATTAAGTTAGGATTATGCTTAGTAAAGTAGAATCATTTTTTTTGCTTCTGCCTTAATTGAAAATGCTTTAATTCATTTTAAAATGTTTTCTTTGTTAAAAATGTTTTACTTTGGTTTTAAAATTTTTTTTCCTTGACTTAGTTTTATTTCAAAAACTACCCCATTCAAAACTAGGTTTTTTTCGAAATGGACTTAGCCTAGGCTCTAACCCTAGAATTGCATGCACCTATAGATCTAGAAGCCAGCATCTCACAAGCACCTTAGGGTACTTTGAGTGATAACCTAGAAAGGGTTGAGATGCTTAGGTCTTTGCCTTAACTCAAGATGCTTTAAGTCAGTGCATCTGCAGTAGTTGGGGCACTAAATACAAACTGAACAGCAATCAAGTTAAGTATCAAGTTTAGACAATCTAACTTAAACAACGCACTTAACTTGACTAACCCTAGCGAAAACTACTGTTTATAACAGTTGGTATGTAGCTAATTGGGTTAGACACGTCCCTAAAGATTTAACCAGACTTAGGTTCCACTTTGATTCAGTACAGCAAATGCTTTAATTATTGTAAATTTTTTTTCTGCATTTTTGATATATGTCAAAGGGGGAGAGTTGGAAAGGAAACAGGGAACAAAAATTGTTTTAAAATTTTTTCCCATTGTCTTCTTCAAAAAGTTAAGTTAGTTTTTATTTCTAAACTCTGAATTATTTTGAAACTTAATGTTTTTGTTTAAAACTATTGTTAGCTTAAAGGTTTTTAAAATTCACTTTAAAAATTTCTAACTCTGAACTATGTGTTTTGAAATTATGTTTTAAGCTTAACATAGTGCTTGAAATTTCTCCAAAACTGAAAATTTTCTAAGTCTGAAATTTTTCCAAAAATTTTTTCTTCAAAACTGAAAATTTTCTAAGTCTGAAATTTTTCCAAAACTGAAAATTTTTCAAAGTGTGAAATGTTCCTAAAATTGAAAATTTTCTAAGTCTGAAATTTTCCAAACTGAAAATTTTCTAAGTCTGAAATTTTTCAAAACTTGAAATCTTCTAAGTACTTAACTCACACCACCTATTTTTGAAAAACCTAGGGGGAGATTTCTTCCAGGGGGAGGGAATCTAACTTAGGATTTTAATTTCAGCATTTTTTTCCTTAACTTTTTGAACTAGGTTGCCATATATCAAAAAGGGGGAGATTGTTGGTGCAGAATGCACCCAAGTCAAACCTGTGTTTTGATAGTGGCAAAAGGGTTCAAAAGTTAAGGGTTAGTTGTTGTCTAACAAGCTTCTTGAGTGTACAGGAAAAGCCCTAGCGAAAGAATTCTAGGCACTGGCGAAGGACTGCCAGACAGGAGAAGCCCTAGCAAAGGACTGCTAGGCACTGGCAAAGGACCGCCAGAATGCTAAAGCCCTAGCGAAGGACTGCTAGGCTGGCGAAGGACTGCCAGAAGAAAAGACCTAGTGAAGGGCAGCTAGGCACCAAGCGAAGGGCAGCTTGGTAACTCAAGACTTGGCGAAGGACTGCCGGGCAAAAGTCCAACTGGAGGATCCGGTTGGCACCAGGTAAACTCTCCCGAGAGGAGTAGGTGAGGACGCGTTCCCCTTGAGGGAACATTAGGCGTCGGTTCGACCTAGGGCTCCATTTTGGAGACCAATGTCAGAACCAAGAGAGCTAAGGCTGTATAAAATAATAATATTATTGTTATTTGGACTAACCCTGGATGCAGGATCGAAGGAATAATTATCTGCAGCTTAGAGAGCCTCAAAGGAGTGAGGCAGATGCTGAGCAGGGCGCCCCGGACGACCAGGGCGCCCCCAAGGTCAACCCAAGTCTCTAATAACCTCGACGCGCTTCAACCCGCTTGTCGCGGGCGCCCCGCGTGTCTCGGGCGCCCCCACTGCCAGCTGCCGAAGCGCATCCCTGCGAAGCTGAGGAGATAAGGCCTTTTGACCGGTCATTGCGTGCGCCCCAAGTCCTCCGGGCGCCCCGGTCAAATCGGATCCCGAGGATAAGGGGATCAGACGGCGACCGAGCTACAGCCGGATCTGCTGCCACGTGGGGAGCGCCCCCGTCGACCAGGGCGCCCCTAGGCCCTATATAAAGGGCCCTCGACCTCCTTCTTCAGGGCATCAATTTCTGCGACGCTTCCACGCTCTTCTGCTTCCACGACACGCTCCCGAACTCTTCCAACTCGAGCTGACGACGTCCTGCTGCTCCAACACTTCGATCTACACCGGACGTCGGTAACGAAGAGCTTGATTAAGTTTACTACTCTGATTCTGTAATATTTTTATTGTAAACTTTCTCGAACGTATAGAATTGCCCGTAGAAAACGGTCAACGACTGTGGGCCTTGGAGTAGGAGTCGACACAGGCTCCGAACCAAGTAAAACGACCATGTTAGCATTATTTTTGTGTCTTATTTCCGTGCGCACTTACTCTTTTTAAATCCGAACGATTTGCGACATTCACCCCCCCCCTCTCTCGCATTTCTCGATCCAACAATGGCATCCTAAACTATCATGAACATAAATAAAAATCATGGCAGTCTAACATAGCATGAACATAATTAAATCATGGCATCCTAAACTATCAGGAACATAAATAAAATCATGACATTCTAACTTAGCATAAACATACATAACATCATTTGCATAAACATACCTTGCATAAACTTACTTTGCATAATATTCTTATGATAAATATAATGCATAACATGGATGAATGCATGTGGCAATTCCATATATATATAAGGATGCTTAATCTTTAAAAACATGCTTTTAAATACTTTAACATAATCATAACATTCATTGGGCCCTGGCTTGTACCACATTCATTCATCATATGCGCGCATCCCTAAGTAAATACGAGGTAGCTAATCTCGACCTACTAGGGTAAGGACAGCTTCATCGGTAGTCCCGAACCGTAAGGACAGCTTCATCGGTAGTCCCGAACCGTGGACAGCTTCATCGATAGTCCAGAACCGTGGACCTTACTTAAGTCCGGTACAAGCCCATAAAATAAAATAAAATGCTTTCACATGCTTTTCATTCATAATCATTCATAGCATATTCATTCATTCATCATACTTTCATCATACTTAACATCATCGTTATGCCTCGAAGGCATGAACCTTAACTTCATTCTTCACTTTCATTCTTAGACATGGCATCATTTTCATTCTTAAGCATGGCATCATTTTCATTCTTAAACATGGCATCATTCTCATTCTTAAAAATGGCATGCATACATAGCATTCATAAGACATAGCATACATACATATCATTCATAAATCATGGCACATGCCTAAACATTTATGACTTGACATATATTTCATGACATATAAACTTAGGGTTTGATTAACACAGAATTCTTCCACCTTACTTAAACATACATCTTATTAACCTATACCCAAGCATCTGGGTAGGTGTAACCCAACCCTAACCCTAGGTTAGATCCTTGGCCGAAAGCCCCAAGGAAACCCTAGGTCCATGAGACTTCACATAACTTCCCGAACACATCCCATACATACATACTAGGCCATAGGGAACATTTGATCCCATACTTAAGGCCAACCCTAATCCTTTGACCCAACTCTTGCTCTTGGCCGAAACTTCAAGGCCACGGGGGCATGGAAAAATTTCCAATAAAACCCCAAATCAATTGCTTAAACACCAACCATACCTTACCATAGGGCCATTGGGACCCTTACTTGAAATAAGTCCTAACTTTCCACCCTATTAGGGTTCTTGGCCGAAACCTATAGGGTCTCTAGGCCATGTGAATCATTCACATAAACACCCTCCATCTCTCTTATATCATGATAAAACATAAAACATATACTTGAGGTCTTAAACCCAACCCTACACATGGGTCCTTCATGTTGGCCGAAACCCTAGGGTATCCTAGGGTACCCCAAAAATTTCCAAAAATTTTATTTAATTTCTAAACATCATAAGGGAACATTAAACAACATTATAAAGATTTTTAGCATCATCATGGACCCTAAACATTGTGGCCGAACCCATAGGGTCTCTAGGGTGCTTGATTTTTGTTTCTCTCATGTTGGGCGAAACCCTAGGGTATCCTAGGGTTCCCCAAAAATTCCCAAAAATTATACTTAATCTCTAAACATCATAAGGGAGCATTAAATAATATTATAAAGATTTTTAGCATCATTATGGACCCTAAAACATTGTGGCCGAAACCTATAGGGTCTCTAGGGTGCTTGATTTTGTTTCTTTCAACCTCAAGTCCCAAAAACCAACCAATAAATCATGCTAAAATATAACGAACTATTATACCTCAAGTGAGGGAGTCTTACGTTGGTTGATCTTGATTTTTAAACCTTAAAAGAGAAGGAAATGGTAAGATCTTTGGACCCTTGAACCCCCTTGTCCTTGTATCCTTGGAAGACCCCTTAGATCTTGGAGATGAGACCTTCTTGTGGAGTTTTTCCAATGGAAACCCTCCTTGTGGTGTTCGGCTAGGATGAGGGAAGGAGGAGGATGAAAATGCAAAGTAATGGAATGAAGAAGTGACTCCCAAACCCCCCTCTTTATAACTCATCAAGGAGGCAAATGAAGAGTCTCTCCATGACCCTTCATCTTCTTCTAAGCCTTAACCAATATCCACTTCATTCCCTCATAACATTCCCTCACTAGATGAGTTGGTTAAAGCATATATGGTTGTACAAGTGGTCCAAGGTTCAATCCTTGGCAGATGCACAATTTTTTTTTCCACTTATTTTATTTTATTTTTCCTAGTATTTTCGAAAAATCCCTTAAAAATTCCCCCATAATTATGTTAATATTTCTTATTAAAATCCCTTTATATTTATACTAATTTTCACCTAAAAACCACCAAAAATTATGGTAGTAAAAAGCCCATATAAGGCCCATTAGTGCCCTTTTTCCCAATTTAAATGAGAAAACATGGATTTTCTAGGCCAAGGTTCGTCTTAATATTTCTAGGTTCCTCAGAAAATTATCTAGACATGCTTAATATTTTAAATAAATATTAAGAGAATTTTCCGGGTCGTTACAATTCCCCATACCTCGTGAAAGTTCGTCCTCGAACTTAGAACAGCTCCGGGTACTTGCGCCTCATCTCGTCCTCGCGTTCCCAGGTAGCTTCCTTGAACCGCTGGCTTTGCAATAAGACCTTGACTAAGGGTACCTCCTTACTCCTCTGCTTCTTGACCTCCCTATCCAAAATCTGGATGGGTCTACTCTCATAACTTAGGTCCTCTTGTACTTGCACTGTTGCGGCTCGATCACTCGGTCCATATTTGGGATACACTTTTTTAGCAGGGACACATTGAATACGTTATGGATAGCTGACATCTCTGAAGGTAGCTCCAACTCGTATGCCACCTTACCAACTCTTTTCAGAATCAGGTACGGCCCCACATAATGCAGACTTAGTTTTCCTTTCCTCCCGAATCTTGTCACCCCTTTCATAGGAGCCACTTTTAGAAACACCCAATCTCCAACATTAAACTCCAGTGGTCTACGCCGGACATCGGCATAACTCTTCTGCCAGCTCCGAGCAGTTGCTATCCGTTGTGAGCCCCATTTCCTTCTTTTCACCACCCTCGTACCAACAGATCGGAGACCTACATCTCCTCCCATACAAGGCTTCATAAGGTGCCATTCCAATAGTAGCTTGGTAGCTATTGTTATAAGCAAATTCCGCCAAGCCTAGATATCGACACCAACTTCCCTTGAAATCCAGGGCACAAGCTCTCAACATATCTTCTAGTATTTGATTCACCCGTTCAGTTTGCCCGTCAGTCTGAGGGTGAAAGGCGGTGCTAAATCGCAATTTAGTGCCGAGGGACTTCTGGACGCATTCCCAAAACTGCGAAATAAAGTGACCATCCCTATCTGAGATGATGGTCTTGGGAATTCCATGAAGCCTAATCACTTCCTTAACGTATAATTGAGCCAGTTGCTCAATCGAATAAGTCATCTTGATCACCAGGAAGTGAGCAAACTTTGTCAGCTTGTCCCCAATTACCCATATTGCATCATATCCATTCGTAGTCCTGGGAAGCCCTGAAATGAAATCCATAGAGATGTCTTCCCATTTCCACTCCGGAATTGCAAGTGGCTGCAGAACTCCTCCGGGTCGCTGGTGTTCTGCTTTTACTTGCTGGCAAGTCCTGCAAGTGCTAACATGTTGAGCCACATCCCTCTTCATACCGGACCACCAGAACCTCTCCTTCAGATCCTGATACATCTTGGTGGATCCTGGATGCATCGAATAAGGGGTTCCGTGAGCCTCTGCCAGTATCTCCTTTCGAAGCTCCGGATCATTAGGGATACATAGACGATCCCTAAGGTAGAGTACTCCCCTTTGGCGATACGAAAACCATCACCCTTTCCTTCTAGGATCTCCTGTTTGATTCTCTGAAGGCTAGGATTACCATCTTGTTTGTCCAAACCCTTCCGTGTTTTGAGAGTCGATAAGAATTTTCGGGTTCTTTTCCCTGATTCTCCGATAAATTCAAACATAGTATCTGCCTCGGGTCGAATAGATCACCTTTCTCTTACGACACTCGATAGAAGCACCTTATTTGCTCAGAAAATCCATCCCCACTATAACATCGTAATCCCGCATGTCGAGTATTATCAGATCGCAGTAGAGTTCTCTTTCTGCGATTTCGACTAGCACAACACGCAGTACGTGAGCGGATGTCATTATTTCTCTCGAAGGCAGGGTCGTTAAGAACTTGCAGTCCAAAACTTGTGGGGACGTATCTATCTCCTTAGTGTATAATTGAGCTAGTGTCATTAATAGCTCTATGATGTAATTATATGCATATATCATAAGTATATAGTTATTATAATTATGGGTAAACCTAATAATAGTATGCTTCCGAAATATTAATTCACAACATGAGCTATGAATTATATTAGTTAATAGTTATTATATGATAAGTGAGGTCATATTTATTATATTACCATAAAATAACTTAAGGTAATCTTATATATTATATATAAGATAATGGAGAATCATACGTTGCTAATTTAATATTGATAATTAGTATGAAAATATAGTGGACCCCTAATCTACAATAGGTGTTAATATAATTAGGACACTACCCTATGCGTATAATTTGAGGTTATACTGTATGACTTACACCATTAATTATATTAGTATTAGTATAATGGAACTAATGCTATACGCTAACATGGGTGAGAGTTTTATAATCTAATGTATGTAGGCTATCATATACTTCCCTACGTGAGACTATATTATAGGTTATACATAATATCATAAATTATAGTTATTTATCATATAAATTATGGGTATAATACCCATAGTTGCTTATGGAATAACATGTATAGGTGATATCTTATAGGTTGAGATGATTCATGTCAACCGGTATGTAGGCTCATATTAAGAACCTATATGATAGGTGAATTGTGACAATACTTATATGATAAGGAATTAGTATAGTTATATTTATAATAATCTTATATTAGTACACACTCTCATATTATTATCATATGCTTTATATAATATAATATAATTATATTATATGACGGGTAACTCGTATAATGTACAGGTTATATAACCTTATGTTAATACTAGGTTCACCTTACTTACTAATATTATGATGGCGCTCAGTTAATACCGTGTTTATGAACATAAGGTTGAGTCACACTTATGACTAATTGTATTATGGCTAACTTAGACCTAATGTATAAGGCAGAATACTTATACATGATTGTCTTATGATGTGACTTAAGATAAGTTATGATATAAGGTATATTGAGCATCAGGTCGGCCGATGAAATAGTGTCATTAATTCTATTACTCTGTCTTCTAGTCATACTTCCCTTCATAAAGGTCAAGTAAGGATAATATGAGTTATTGCTATTCCTACCCCCATACTAAATTCTAAATTATTTGATCTTCATAAATAAAACAATAGAAAAATATCGTTCATATGCACATATGTACATATTTTGCAAATAAAATATGCAAATACTTCCCATCATCCATCATAAGGTATCATTCATTCTGGCATATTCTAGAATCATAAAGTATCCTAGAAGTGCTTAATATCATAAGATATGCAGAGAGGTACTTATTGGGAGCGGCAGGAAGAGGGCTTGATGTGTGTGTAGTGAGATGGTTACTGCTCTGATACCAATCTGTAACGCCCGCTTTTTTTTTTCTTTTCATAAAGCGGCGTTACGTTAACATGCTTAGGGCATGTAGACATCATAATGCAGCGGAAACCTTTAACTTACACCTACATGCACTTACTACCCTTCCTAACATCATAACATGGGAACTTGGCATATTAACTTTATACCTAACATCATATCATGTCCTACTTAGCATCATGTCATACTTATCATCATGTCATTCTTAGCATCATGTCATACATAGCATCATGTCATAGAGTCACATTCAAGCACATACTAGTAGAGGTAAAGTTCTATCATAAAACGAGCAAACATATGGTCTCGTGGCCAAGTCACTATCACACACACACTTTATTGCCCTCCTGCTGCTTCCTTACGGTCCCCTTGCGTGATCTGCGGTATAAGGAAAATAAGACTATAAGCACACAGGCTTAGTAAGACTCTTTCCTACTCACTAAAACCATTCATCACTTAATCATGAGCATCTTGAACATTAACATACTTAGTGCTTTACTCAACACATAAGTCTTCATGAGCACTTAGCATACATTTGACATGACTTGAACATAACATAGTCACTTTCATAGCATAGCATATACATAAACATAACAACATTCATGGCTTGGCATGGCATAGACATAAATATCATAAACATTCATAGCATGACATAATTCTTGACATAGACATAAATATAATAACATAACCTCATAAACATTCCTAACATGAACCTAAATAAAATCATGGCATCCTAACTTAGCATAAACACAATTAAATCATGGCATCATAATTTAGCATGGACATAAATAAAATCATAGCATTCTATCCTAGCATAAACATAATTAAATCATGGCATCATAATTAACATAAACATAAATAAAATCATGGCATTCTAACCTAGCATAAACATAATTAAATCATGACATATTAATTACATAAACATGAATAAAATCATGGCATTCTAACCTAACATAAACATAATTAAATCATGACATCCTAAACTATCATGAACATAAATAAAAATCATGGAAGTCTAACTTAGCATGAACATAATTAAATCATGGCATCCTAAACTATCAGGAACATAAATAAAATCATGGCATGCATTCTAACTTAGCATAAACATACATAACATCATTTGCATAAACATACCTTGCATAAACTTACTTTGCATAATATTCTTATCATAAATATAATGCATAACATGGATGAATGCATGTGGCAATTGCATATATATATAAGGATGCTTAATCTTTAAAAACATGCTTTTAAATACTTTAACATAATTATAACATTCATTGGGCCCTGGCTTGTACCACATTCATTCATCATATGCGCGCATCCCTAAGTAAATACGAGGTAGCTAATCTCGACCTACTAGGATAAGGACAGCTTCATCGGTAGTCCCGAACCGTAAGGACAGCTTCATCGGTAGTCCCGAACCGTGGACAGCTTCATCGGTAGTCCAGAACCGTGGACCTTACTTAGGTCCGGTACAAGCCCATAAAATAAAATAAAATGCTTTCACATGCTTTTTCATTCATCATCATTTATAGCATATTCATTCATTCATCATACTTAACATCATCGTTATGCCTCGAAGGCATGAACCTTAACTTCATTCTTCACTTTCATTCTTAGACATGACATCATTTTTCTTAACATGCATCATTTTCATTCTTAAGCATGGCATCATTTTCATTCTTAAGCATGGCAT
>JAGFNQ010000420.1:0-33059 GCA_024364735.1 Boesenbergia rotunda | reverse complement strand
TTTTAAATTTATGGTAGAGATAATCCATCTTACTAATTCAATACAGAATGCATACCAATTTTCAATTCTTTCGAGACGATAAAGTCATGTTTTCAAATTATGTATCAGAAACCCACTTATGGACCTAGATCAGTACTTGGATATATGTCAGTAGTTAGAGTTAACCAAAGAGATGTTATTTCTGGTGTGCAAACTTTGTCCAAATCATTATGAGTTGTTTTCTTACCGTATCAGTTGGTACACTACATTGCAGCAACTCGATGTGAATCAACATCACACAATTGTTTTATTTTTCTGGACAATAAATTATATTCATACAAATTACACAATTTCTATACAAATGGAGCCGAATCACCAGCAAAGGATGTTTTTTTACAACATTACATCAAGAGATTGACACTCTCATGTTTTACAATACATGTCTCCCATAATATTTACTGTCAGATCAAATCTCATTTTCGTCATATCTCCTTGTTTGAAATCCATCTTCTCATCGTATAGGAGACATCGGACGTATTGCATAACAAAGAAGACACAGTCCATGCTGAAAATAACAAATAGTATTTCAGATTTCAATAAGTTGGGTAATAAAATACTTTGATCATTTTAAAATTTTCAAACTCTTCCTCACTTACTGACCTATGTTCTTGTTGGGGACATTTTTGTCTAACGGAAGGCCATTTGTCCAAGGGATGATGACTTTGTAGATATGGATGAATAGCCGTAAGTTCCTCGCGAGTATATTGTTTAAGTTCTTTTACCTGTCAAATATATCATGAATTTCAATGACATTTTTTTATCAAATGATGAACATATATATGAATAAAGGTAGGTAGCTCACCGCTGAGTCAAAATCATGCTTATATTTACGGCCACTAGCAAGAGAATTTAAATGAATGAAAGTCATTGCTTCTGTATCCACCGCCAACAAGTGAAAGTGTGTATTATCACTGCACAAAGGTATTAAAATATATCTAAACCCTTGTTCTATCATATCCGTCTTCATCACTTGTTGCATGAAAAACTTTCTTGACGATCTTATTGAAGCCTAAATAGTTGCAAAATCAAAATTATTAATAACCACATCATAATACTAGGTCTTCTACAATCTATTAATTCTTACTAATTTACATCACTTACTGTGAAGAAGGTTGAACAATATATTGACTTGTGGTATGACCTACCAGATGTGGATGCTCCCCTAAATAACATTTTACAAAAGGCATCAATGACCTCACCTTTTGTAAAAACCTCTCCATTGAGGATTTGTAAGAATGAATGCAATTTCAAAGCAAAGGGTGCATCCTCCCAGATAAATTCATTATCCAACCTGTCAAGTTAATTGATAAGATTATATATTAAAGCCCCAAATATATTAACTAAACTATGTTTCATAACTTACTTTAGGTTCTCCAATTTATTTATCACGTAGGCCACTTCTTTATCTTGATTTTTCTTCTTCGACTTCATAAAATGCTTCTTCACAAACTACATCGATACAATTTACACCAAACTAATTAATGACCAAATTCAATAAATTTGACGTAATTAATATGAAAATAAGTCACATACATCAATGCCTTGAAGCCTCATTTTGTATAGTTCGAAGGTCCTTCTTTTCTCCTCCTCTATATCTTCTTTAGACATGACTTCCATTACAGTAATGGTTTCTCTTGCTTCATCCATATCCTCCTCACTAAGTTTCCTTTTTCCCTTGTCCATGACATTTGATATTTGTTCCTTTCTCCGCTTCCCCTTATGTAATAGTTGGTGCCATACTGGACTCTCAATTGGAGTATCCCTGTAATCATACCGAGTTCGGTCACGTCCTCTCCTTGTTCTACAAGATACTGGATCAGAAAGAGGACTGACTACAGGATAGCTTTCTTGAGCCTCCATGCCCTTTTTTTCAATAATTGAAAGTAATTCCTTAACCCTTTCATTCAAACATATATTCTCCTCTGTTAGCTCCTTGATTAGGGTGTCTTTAAGAATGCATTCACCACATGGCCTTACATCTTCTGTGTCATGTCCTTGTGATGTCGCTATTGGCTGTGGAATGTCATCCCCAATCTCAAGGTTCTCAAACAATGTGTTTTCATGTAGGTTAGGAATTATTTCAACAATCACCTGTTAATTACCAAGTACACAAATTTTACTGCTTCTATATCAAACTAACATAGATAAACTAACATAGATCACAGTTTACAATAATTACCTCTTCGGAGCTGATTTGGTTGACAAGGTCCCTTACCCTACTAATATGCGAAGGAATATTCCTCCACTTATTTATTCGGGGTCCTTCAACATTGTATGGTTTTTGAATGGGTACATGCTCCAAAAACCATGCCTACACAAAGTTTTCCAGCCAATTACATTAATAACAGCAAAATATTATAAAATATAATTTAGGTAAATTCTACTCACTGCCAAAAGCCCAGCAAATCCCTTTACATAAGGGAGGTTTGTGGTCCTCTGGTTTCCTTGACTTGATGAAAATAATTCCCCAATCTTAGGTAATTGGGGAGACAAAAATTTATGAATAGCTTCCACCCAGTTGAATCTACCAAGATTGTCATAATCATCTACTATATCTACAAGCTCTAGAGGGACCTTATATGTACTAGACGAAAATAAAACACAAACAAATATATACAAAATATAAAATTTACAAACTAATAACACATCATCCTCTGATTCAACACTTTTAGAATAATGTTTAAGTAAGTCCTCAATTCTTGTTCTAGTAGGTTGTTTTTCTTTTGAGAAGTAAGTACGATAGAGGTCACCCGATGCTTCAGTTGAATTAATAGGGATCGAAACTCCACGGTCCACTATACCCAGTACCAAAGCAACATCTCGTCTGGTGAACGCAACCGGTACACCTGAAACAATTAAAATCTTTAGTTATCATCAACAATATAGGATTCAATTTATTTCTCGTTGGGCCTGAAATGAATTCATTTCAGGCCCAACGTGGGCCTGAAATGATTCATTTCAGGCCCACGTTGGGCCTGAAATGAATTTACTTCAGGCCCACGTTGGGCCTGAAATGAATCATTCAGGCCCACGTTGGGCCTGAAATGAATTCATTTCAGGCCCACGTTGGGCCTGAAATGAATTTTTCAGGCCTACCTAGGGCCTGAAATGAATTCATTTCAGGCCCACGTTGGGCCTGAAATGAATTTTTCAGGCCTACCTAGGGCCTGAAATGAATTCACTTCAGGCCCTCGGTAGGCCCGGTACACCTGAAACAATTAAAATCTTTAGTTATCATCAACAATATAGGATTCAATTTATTTCTCGTTGGGCCTGAAATGAATTCATTTCAGGCCCAACGTGGGCCTGAAATGATTCATTTCAGGCCCACGTTGGGCCTGAAATGAATTTACTTCAGGCCCACGTTGGGCCTGAAATGAATCATTCAGGCCCACGTTGGGCCTGAAATGAATTCATTTCAGGCCCACGTTGGTCCTGAAATGAATTTTTCAGGCCTACCTAGGGCCTGAAATGAATTCACTTCAGGCCCTCGGTAGGCCTGAAATTATTTCATTTCAGGCCTACCGACCTGAAGTGAATTTCACCTTAAATTCACTCATTTAAATTGATCAAATATCAATTATTTAAGGTCAACTATATCCAAGTTTTATCTTACTATAGATACTGTTTATAATTCATAATTAAAACTATTACCTGAGAATTTAAAAACTTGCGAGGTTGAATCCCAACTTTCAAATATATTTACCAAAATTCCCCGGATATGCTGCAATTCTTGAATGTCCAAGAAAATACTGAAGGGCGACTCTTTGATCTTCGCAATGTGTTGATCTTTTAAAATTTCAAATGCTTCAACAAAATGTTTAAAATGGCCTAAAACACTGCACCAATGTAATTTTTTCCCAAACTCATCTGAACCCTACAGTTTTTATACATTACAAATTTATTCAGCAAAAATAAGTATAAACAATATCACAAGCAGTGTTTATTCAGCAAAAATAAGTTTAAACAATATTACAAGCAGTGTTTATTCAGCAAAATTAAGTATAAACAATATCACATACCTTGGTGATTAATGCCAATGAAGAAGACGATGAGGAACCACCCACAGACCTTTTACCTGCCATTATTATGCAAATCAAACCTGCAGAAACCCTAAATCCTACTTTGATAGTGCCGAGCAGTATCAACTTCAACGTTAACACTTCAAGCAGCCTCAGGATCACACACTATCACTTTCCTGTATAGGAGCCTAGGTTTTGGTTGGGCGGAGGGAATCGAGGGAGTAGCAAACGACTAAAGCACAACTAGGGCACGCACAATGTCCTCCTTCAACAATACCATTTACGTTTTCGCGGTGAGAGATAGAATGACCTTGCCATCCGAACCACATATTTTTATTTTACTGCAAAAGTGGTTCGGATGTCTCGAAAATGGTAATGGAAAAGGTGTATTGTGGCGCCAAGGGTAGAATAGGAAGTTCACTTAAAGGGCTGCGCCCTTTGGTAAAATAGAAACCATGGGACGCCCTTTGGTAATTTCGTATTGTTACGTACGCCCTTTGGTAAATTGCCCTAATTAAATACTAAAAATATGCTCTAGGAATATACTCTAAAGTTAATGAACAAAAAAAAACTTAAGTTTATTATTTCAACATCCCCTTTAGGCTTAAATTTTTATTACTCCAAGCTTTACTCTTAATCCGGCAAAATCTTCAAACTTCAAGGTGAAAAAATCAGTAATTTGATATTGTGTCTTCACATCCTTTAGTTGAACTTCATTTCTAACGATACTTTCTCTAATAAAATAATATCTTATATCTATATGCTTGCTCTGATTATGAAAAATAGGATTTCTCAAAGTAATAGCTGACTTATTATCAATAAAAATTTTAGTAGCTTTTTCTTGGGGAAAATGCATCATCTTCAATAATTTTCTCACCCATATAGCATGACAAACACAAGCAGCAGCAACTATATATTTTGCTTCACAAGTTGGTAATGTCACAATCGATTATTTCTTTGAATTCTAAGTGAATGTAGTATCTCTAATGCAAAATAAAAAATCAGAAGTGTTTTTTCTATTATCAATATCGCCTCCCCAATCACTATCATTGTATCAAACTAACTTACAATTCTTGGAAAATGAATAAATTAAACCATAATCCAAAGTTCCTTTAACATACTTTGATATTCTTTTAGCAGCCTTCATATGAGATTAAGAATATCAGGTCTAAAACATGTCAAGTAACTTAAATTTCCAACAAACTTTCAATATAACATCCCTTTTGAGAAACAAAGATACCATTTTCATTTTGTTTTACCTCAAGGCCAAGATAATATAACATTATCTCAATATTTGTCATTTCAAATTCTATAGTCATATCATTCTTTAATTCATCAAACATTATTTAAAGATTAGATCATCAACATATAAACAAATAATTAACAAATTACCATTTTTCTTTTCTTTAACATAAAGACTATATTCATATGGGCAATTATGAAGCCTTTAAATTTGAAATATTGATCAATTTTATTATACCAAGCTCTAGGGACTTATTTTAATCCACACAAAGCCTTCTTCTGTAGGTCTCGCGTAGGGAAGCTAGGGGGGGGGGGGGGGCGAAAAGCCCTGCAAATTAAGATTAGATTTTTTATATTTTCTTACAAAGATAATTAATTAGTTAAGCAATTAAAATAATCTGAAACATTAACAATAACAAGGAAGAGACTCAGATTTACTTGGTTGTAATCAGGGAGGATGTTAATCCTGTTAGGATGTATACTAACAACCTTACTTTTATATAGACATCTACATTTTGAAAGAGAATCACAAGATTACTGTTTGCATATAATGATAGGGAGAGTGAAAACCATAGTGAATGATGTGGCATGACGTGACACTTTACATGCACATGCCCGATTATCGCTTGGACACCATCGACGGCCTTTGGTCGCCGCCCCGAATCAAACTATACCCTAGGAGGCACGGTGAACCCGTCGGAGATCGTTCATGCAAGGTGTCAAGTCATTCACTATGATTTTCACTCTCCCATTTTCACTCTCCCAATCATTATTCTTATATTAGTATGTGCATATTTTCCAATATTTTACATTGTAGATAACATGGTATGTGGTGTCACACAGAAGATCATGTTATCAGTCCCTTATAAAGTATAAGTAGAGGCTCACAACCGAGATAAATTTGGATAAACCATCGGGATGGTTGTAATGTAATTTGGTATTGGTTTATCTTGACCATAGAATTACACTAGTGCACTTTGTGTGCATTGAGCAAGACCGACATAGAGGTGATTCAATTTATACTGACTTTATAATTGAAGCAGACCTCAGTTATTATAGAGTACATGCTATTAATCCTGATATAATAACGGGCACATATACTTAATATTTATTTCTTTGATTTACCAATGGGCGATATTTATTTGTTAAATCGATAGGCCCGGTAAGTTGGAAAATAATATTATTTACATGGTGTGTCATTGATTATAAAAGGAAGTCATGTCCTGGTGAGTCGGGTTGATGATGTCCCTTTGAGGAGCTCATAAGGTTCATCATGTTAAATCATGTAGCTGGACTTGGTCCGACATGATGATAAGGTTGAGTGGTACTACTCAATGAGTTAGATGTTAATTAATTAAATTGTCAGTAATTTAATTAATTAACGGGCATTCGATATCTTAAACATGGGGAGATTCTTGTACTCATAATAGGTGGAGCCCATATTTAAATATGGGGGTTGGTGAGGTAGATCAATGAGGATCCTTTAGTGGAATGAATCTTCATTAATGAATCAGGCCTTGATCTATTGGGTGGCCAAGACCCAATTCCTCCTCATGGTTCCTATTGTAGCCTATAAATACCCTATAAAGCCATCATGAAACACAACCTAAGCCTCTATTTTTCCTCTCTCTCTCTCTCCCCCCCCCTAGGGTTAGGGTGGTCGGCGGCTTGGAAGGAAGAAGAGAAGCTTGCTCTCTTCTTCTTCTCTCATTTTCTCTCCACTTGAGGTGTGGCACAAGGAAGGAAGGAGGGTTCCTCTTCTTCCTCTTGGCCGGATGCGAGCATGAGTAGGTGAGGTTTTGACCGACGGCGACTGCCATCATGATCCAAGGGTTCCAACACCGCCAACCTTCAAGGAAGGTGGCCGGCGACAGCTTGAGGAGAAGGCTTGTTCTTGTTGGGGTAATCGACCCAAGAATGATCGGGAAGATCATGGTTTTGATGTGTGTGTGCCAATATGATTAGGTTAGGGTGTTATATTATTTTGATATGTGTGAATGAGTCTTGCAGGACTTGGAGAGTCACACATGGAGGATACATCCGAGGGACGAGAGCCGAGGGAAGAGGACTCCAAGGGCAAGTCGGGAAGTGGACATCAAAGGGCACACGTGAAGGGTGACATGGAGGCAAGTCGAGGGCTTGCGTGCGCATTCGAGGGACGATAGTCGGTGGAAGAGGACTTCAAGGGGTAAGCCAAGGGAGTGTACTTGAAGGCACACGTGAAGGAGCGTCTTCAGAGTGAGGAAGAGTGTTTTTGTAAGCTGGGCAGTCGACTGGGAATGGATCAGTCGACTGCCAGCAAGAGGACTCAAACTCACCGAAACATTAGTTGACTAGTCCAGGACCAATCGACTGGTAAACCCGAAAAACTAGCTGTTGGCTAGCAACTTTGGTGGGATCAGTCGACTGTCCTGGGGGCAGTCGACTGGTATCGGGCTGGACAACTTGAGGAGTTGTCCTTTACTCTATTTAAAGGAGACTTTTTGAGCAGGTCAAAGTGATGGTTCTTGGGGGTAACATTGTGTTGTTGGTGCTCAACATCTCCTGCTCTTCCTCTTATTTTTATTTCCATCTTGTAAAGAGGAAGAGGGCAACCTTGTGAAGGTTTTCTCCACCTTGAAGGAGGTTTTTATAGTGGAGCTTGTGCATGCGTGTGGATCCTTGGATTAGTCACCTCTTTGAGGTGGATACCAAGTAAACAAAGGTGTTAGCATTGTTCTTATCATTTTTATTGTTTTTGTTTGTGTTTGGCTAACAATCCTTGTAGAGAAAATCGAAAGAAGCTATTCACCTCCCCCTCTAGCTTGGCGCCCGATCCTAATAGTTATCCTTGCCTTTTCCTAGGGTTCGCAATAGCTGGTAGAGCAGGAGTCTCTCTTCTTTTGTGGTGCGATCCCGAGCGAGGAGAAGAAGAGGTATTCTTCCTTTATAGCCGGCGGCAACAAGGACCTAGGTTTTGTTGGCCGACGCAAGAAGAAGTAAGAAGGAGGTGCTTGGATTTTGTTTGGTGGCTTCGTTTCTTGGAGGATCGTCGCCCACACAACGTCCAAGGAGGGGATAGGTCATACAGTAGAAGATCGTGAGGTAAACGAGAGGTATATCTGTTGGATCGAGAGTTGCGAGAGAGGGGGGGTGAATGTCGCAATTCG
The DNA here is from genome assembly GCA_024364735.1 of Boesenbergia rotunda. Lineage (NCBI taxonomy): Eukaryota > Viridiplantae > Streptophyta > Magnoliopsida > Zingiberales > Zingiberaceae > Boesenbergia > Boesenbergia rotunda. The sequence goes on along the minus strand of JAGFNQ010000420.1, from coordinate 24,607 downwards.
TTCGGATTTAAAAAGTGTTAGTGCGCAGCGGAAATAAGACACAATCAACAATGCAAACACAGTCGGTTTACTTGGTTCGGAGCCTGGGTCGACTCCTACTCCAAGGCCCATGGTCGTTGACCGTTTTCTGCGGGCAATTCTATAAGTTCGTAAAAGTTTACAAGACAGATAATAATAAGAATAGTTTAGTAAACTTTTAAATACAACTCTTGTTACCGACGTCCGGTGAAGATCGAAGTTCCGAACCAGCGGGACGTCGTCGGCTTGAGTTGGCAACTTTCTGGAGCGTGTCGCGGAAGCAGAAGAGCGCAGAAGTGTCGAAGGAATTGGTTCTTCAAGAAGGAGGTCGAGGGCCCTTTATATAGGGCCTGGGGGCGCCCTGGTCGACGGGGGCGCCCCCCACGTGGCTTCTGATCCGGTGATTGCTTCGGTCAAGGCTGATCTCTTCATCTTCGGGATCAGCTTTGACCGGGGCGCCCCGAGCGCGCGGGGCGCCCGGCTTGACCGGTCAAAGCGTCATCCTTTGGCTTCGCGAGGGCAGCTGATAGTCGGCGTGGCACTGGGGGCGCCCACGACACGCGGGGCGCCCGATGCGCGCGGGGCGCCCGATGCGCGCGGGGCGCCCGAAACATCCGGGGCGCCCCCAAATGTGCTGCTGTCGGGGCGTTTACTTGCTCTGCTGACTTTGGGTTGACTCTGGGGCGCCTGAAACATCCGGGGCACCCTACTCAGTCACTCCTTTGAGGCTCTCTGAGCTGCAGAAACACAGTCCTTCGATCCTGCATCCAGGGTTAGTCCAAAATAGCAATTAATAAGTTAATTTTACACAGCCTTGGCTGTCTTGGTTCTGACTTTGGGTGTCCAAAATGGAGCCCTAGGTCGAACCGACGCCTAATGTTCCCTCAAGGGGAACGCGTCCTCACCTACTCCTCTCGGGAGAATTTACCTGGTGCCAACCGGATCCTCCAGTTGGACTTTTGCCCAGCAGCCCTTCGCCAGGTCTTGAGTTTCGCCCAGCAGCCCTTCGCCAGGACTTGGTTTTTGCCCAGCAGCCCTTCGCCAGGTCTTGAGTTTCGCCCAGCAGCCCTTCGCCAGGACTTGGTTTTCGCCCAGCAACCCTTCGCCAGGACTTGGTTTCCTGACAGCCCATCGTCAGGTGCCTAGCAGCCCTTCGCTAGGATTTTGTTTCCTGCACTCTCAAGCAGCATTGTTAGACAACAAATAACCCTTAACTTTGAATCCTTTGCCAATATCAAAACAAGGTTCGATCTGGTGCTTCCTGCACCAACAATCTCCCCCTTTTTGATTATGGCAACACAATTCAAAGTTAAGGAAAAACTTATAACAGTTTAAGCACAAAAGGTTAAGCAATGAAGTATAACTATTTATGAATAGAATAAATGTAGAGTTGAAAAAATATTTATTTTTCATACTCCCCCTAAAACCCTGAATACTTGTATTTACAACTCTTAACTTTGACCTTTCCTCCCCCTTTGACATATATCAAAAACAGGCATGGGTGAACAAGGTATCTAACAGGGATTTATGAGTTTTTCTAAGTGCTTCATGTTTTTGACAAAGTATTTCAAAAACAGAGTAAAAATATTTTCAAAACTTTTTACACTTAGATAATTTTCAAGTATAAAGCAAGTACTTTTGAGAAGTTTGAAAAATTAAGTGTCAGGTACTTGGTTTAAAAATAGTTAAGTACTAAACTCATTTAAATACTTGAAATAGATTTTTGAAAGGAATTGTTAAGTACTTAGAAATAATTTTTGAGAAAGACTTAGAAATAATTTTTGAAAGAAATAGTTAAGTAATTGGAAAAAAAATGTTAAGTACTTAAGTTGTATTTCAAAAAAAAAATTAAGTAAAAAAATCAAGTACTTAAATTGATTTTGAAAAAATTAAGTACTTCGGATGTTTTTGAAATTCAAATTTGAAAAATTTGATTCCTTCTTTTCTTTCCTATCTCTCCCCCTTAATGTTAAATTCTTCTCCTTAGACCATTTTTAAGTTCAATTAAGAATAATATTTTGAAGGAAGTGATAAGGAGAATGTTTGTGTATCAGAGCCTATGAATTTTGAAAGCAAAAAGATACTTAGAATAATTTTGAAGGCAAAAAAAACTTAAATTTCTAGATTAAATCCATTTTAAAAAATGTATTTGTAGGCAAATCTTTAAAAGCTTCATGCACTTAGAACACTTTTGCCTTGAAAAATATTTGTACTTTTGGAAACATTATATTTTGAAAAATAACAGTACTTTTTGAAAGATATTATGCATTTTTGAAGACATAAGTACTTTTGAAATAAATTATGATTTGAAACACATAAGTACTTTTTAGAAAAATATTAGACTTTGAAAGATATGAGTAATTTTTGAAAAGTACTCCCCCTAAATTTGACACTTCCTAGGAGTCCTAGTGGATCATGAAATGGACCTTCCTCTGTGTCTTTAGGGTTTATTAAAATCAAAAGAGTATAGTTTTGAGTATAGTAATTTTCAAGAAGATAATTTTAGAAAATTCAATCTGGAATAAAGATAATTTTGAGTATAGTAATTTTTAACACAATTTGGAATGATAACACAGTTTTCGAAGAGCATTTTGAAATGATAATAATTTTTCAAATAGATAGTAATATACGAAGGCTTTTGAATCAACTTTTGAAAGCCTTATTTTTGAGATGAAAATAAGTTTTAAAGCATAAGGATTTTGAGAAATCTAAAAAACATTAAGAAGAACTCCCCCTGTATCCGACATAGACTGACTTTATCTAAGACCTTAGTGTTGACTAGGTTTGACCATGTTTGACTCAGTTGACTAAGGTTTGACTATGTTGGAATTATCCTCTGAATTAAAACACAACATAAAAGAAATTTTAATTTGAACTTAATTTTCCTGTCTCACCCAATCTAGGGTTTTCAAACAGTTAGCCTTAAAAGTTCTTGTGAGACAGGTTTGAAGGTAAAAATTAATTTTGAAAAGAAATTTTCATTTATTTTGAAAAAAAGTTATTTAATTTTGAAAACAGAAAAAAAAGTGTAGAAAACAGAAATTTTGAACACTGATTAGAATCTATAATTATTTGAAATTTGTGTTAGATTCGAATTTGACAAAAGATAATTTGAATTTGAATTTCAGAAATTGGCTTCCAGGTCTTGGCGAGGCACTAGGCCTTCTTTGGCCGTAGCCTTATGGGATTATCCACCCTTTCCTTGACAAAGCCTTTTAATGAAATTTCATTTTCAAATTAACTTAGGTCATTTTCTGGTCTAACTAGCTTGGGTCTTGGATCGGTAGCTTCGGCTGGTTTCACCAGTCTAAAGAGACCAAGTAGACTTGATCTTATTAGAGTTGGTTTCCCCAACGTACTATCATCTCACCTCCTCCCAATACTATATTTTCAAATTTCAAGTAATTGGTTAAGTCCTTAAGCTATCTAGTCCTATGAATAGCCAAAGCAAAACTTCAGATAATGTCATAGTGAGGAGAAATTTCTGGATTTTCTAAGTTTGCAAAATTATTAATCAGTTTTTCTTGTATATCAATTTTAATTTTCAAAGTCTCATTTTCTTGTCTTAACATTTTGAAGTTTGACTTTGCTAATATACATGATTTCATTAAGTTATCTAAGCATGCATCCATATCTAAATTTGACCAAGGGAGATTAATTAATCTATCAGTATTCAAGGTAAAGAGTGGATTTGGATGTAAATTACAGTTACCCATTTTGGTTGGTTGCCCTGGATCTTTGTAATGTTTATCTGTGCATTCCTCTTTGTAATGCCCAACCTCCTGACACTTGAAGCATTGGATGCGACTCTTGTTCTTTCGTGCTTTTGGAGCTCGTTCCTTTGTCACCGTCGGTGGTATCGTTTGAATCTTTCGAGTAGGACACTTAGTTTGGTAGTGCCCTCTCTCCCTGCATATGTAACAAATTATATGATTTTTAAAATTCAAATTTGTAATTTTACCCTTTGATTCCTTATTAGGAATCTCCCCCTTAATTGTTGCTGTCTCGGATCTAAATTCATCTTCTGATTCCGTGTCTGAGTCGGACTTGGGTACCGGTTGAAGCTCCTTCTTTGGTGGTTCTCTTGGAGTTTTCCCTGCAAAAGTTATACCTTCCTCGACCATTGCAGTATCAGCTTGATTATTTAATTCTAATTTAGAAAAGAATTTGAAATTGGTTACCATCTCAGTCAGTTCGTCGTCTGATTCTGCTGGTTCGATTTCGACTCTGGGTTCAGGTTCAGACTCTGACTCGGCTGTCTGTGCTTGGACCGAGAGTGCGAGATAACTTACCTGATCTTCTTCTTCATCTGAGATTTCTTGATGAAGATTGATCAATTTCTCCCAAATTTCTCTAGCACATCCAAATGAACCGACTAGCTTGAGTTGTTCGTTGGTTAGACCGCATTGAAGAATTGCAGTTGCTCTTGCATCAGTCTCAATTTGGTTGAGGGTTGGTTCATCCAGTTTGTCCCATACAATTGATAGTCCATCTTCTGTAGGGGGGTGGAACCCTGTTTGAATGATCATCCATATGTCCATATGAGTCTTTAGATGGAACTCCATTTGACTTCTCCAAGAATTGAAGTTTTCACCGGAGAAGAGAGGTGGACGAACGCTGTTCCATTCTCGATTGGCCATTTAAAAACCCTTGCACACAACAGAATTAACCGAAATGTACCAAGACTTGGTCTTGGATTAGTAGTACAGGAGAGAGAGAAAAACAAGCTCAAAAGGTGTTTGCACGAATTTCGAGGTAAAATAATAATAAAAATTTTTGAAAATGTTGACCTTAACAATTTTGATTAATGAAGAAAAAGTAAAAAAAATTTCTCGAATTAAGATAGCACGAATTTCGAGAAAAAATATTAAAATAATAATAAAAAAAATTTACGACAAGTTTTCACAAATTGATTCTTTTATCAATTCTGACTTATGGTGAGAAAATGAGAATTCAGAATTGAAAAAGGCGTAAGGATATTTTAAATAAACTCACAGATATTATTTATTTGAAAAATAAAGCGAAAAAAATCCGAAAAAAAATTTCAAAGTGGTGGTTGCACCAACTTTGAATAACCCCGCTCTGATACCACTTGTTGGATCGAGAGTTGCGAGAGAGGGGGGGGGGTGAATGTCACAATTCGTTCGGATTTAAAAAGTGTTAGTGCGCAGCAGAAATAAGACACAATCAACAATGCAAACACAGTTGGTTTACTTGGTTCGGAGCCTGGGTCGACTCCTACTCCAAGGCCCACGGTCGTTGACCGTTTTCTGCGGGCAATTCTATAAGTTCGTAAAAGTTTACAAGACAAATAATAATAAGAATAGTTTAGTAAACTTTTAAATACAACTCTTGTTACCGACGTCCGGTGAAGATCGAAGTTCCGGAGCAGCGGGACGTCGTCGGATTGAGTTGGCAACTTTCTGGAGCGTGTCGCGGAAGCAGAAGAGCGCAGAAGTGTCGAAGGAATTGGTTCTTCAAGAAGGAGGTCGAGGGCCCTTTATATAGGGCCTGGGGGCGCCCTGGTCGACGGGGGCGCCCCCCACGTGGCTTCTGATCCGGTGATTGCTTCGGTCAAGGCTGATCTCTTCATCTTCGGGATCAGCTTTGACCGGGGCACCCCGAGCGCGCGGGGCGCCCGGCTTGACCGGTCAAAGCGTCATCCTTTGGCTTCGCGAGGGCAGCTGATAGTCGGCGTGGCACTGGGGGCGCCCGAAACATCCGGGGCGCCCTGCTCAGCTACTGCCTCACTCCTTTGAGGCTCTCTGAGCTGCAGAAACACAGTCCTTCGGTCCTGCATCCAGGGTTAGTCCAAAATAGCAATTAATAAGTTAATTTTACACAGCCTTGGCTGTCTTGGTTCTGACTTTGGGTGTCCAAAATGGAGCCCTAGGTCGAACCGACGCCTAATGTTCCCTCAAGGGGAACGCGTCCTCACCTACTCCTCTCGGGAGAATTTACTTGGTGCCAACCGGATCCTCCAGTTGGACTTTTGCCCAGCAGCCCTTCTCCAGGTCTTGAGTTTCGCCCAGCAGCCCTTCGCCAGGACTTGGTTTTTGCCCAGCAGCCCTTCGCCAGGTCTTGAGTTTCGCCCAGCAGCCCTTCGCCAGGACTTGGTTTTCGCCCAGCAACCCTTCGCCAGGACTTGGTTTCCTGACAGCCCATCGTCAGGTGCCTAGCAGCCCTTCGCTAGGATTTTGTTTCTTGCACTCTCAAGCAGCATTGTTAGACAACAAATAACCCTTAACTTTGAATCCTTTGCCAATATCAAAACAAGGTTCGATCTGGTGCTTCCTGCACCAACAATATCTTCTCTTTTGGCTCCTTCAATCTTGCTTGTTCTTGTTTAATTAACTGTTGATTATTATTCATTATTTTATGTTGATAATAATCTTGGACCCCGATAATAAATACAAAAATCGGCGATCCACTCATCCTCTATTCCGCGGCTAATCGGTTGGACGAGATTGATATCTAGAACAATATGTTTGTTCAAGCGATCGCTCGAATCGGTTAGCATGATGATGAGACGGTCGTTTGGGAAATAGGTCTCTATTCGGATTGAAAATTTTAATCCGTGGACATGGAGAGGTTTCTGATGACCGCTAACTAGGTGTCACAAATGTGGGTCTCAAAATTTAGATGTGTGTAAGCTGGAAACCCTTTTTGCAATAAAAAATGAGAACGTAGTAAAGGGGCCACAGGTCGTATTTTTCCTAGGGCTAGTTGAGGGTGTTTGATTCGAGCTTGAGTTTATGTGTCGTTGATATTTTTGGGTTTCAAATAAAATCTGGGTTTGGTTTCAATTATAAATGAAATCGCAAGATAAAGTAAAGAACTTAACCATGGAACTTAACCCAAGTCATTCAACCAATGAACTCAAACAAATGGGAGCTTAAATGCAACTTAGCCTAATTTGGAAAACCAATCTGATATAAAATCAAACAAAATCCCGATTGATACTAATGCAAGGAACTTCTTCAAGAATGATTACTCCAGACAAACCAATTGTAAAACAATCTATAGCCAAACTAATACAAACTCAGTGCCAAGACTTCACTTGATACAAAGTGCTAGCAATGCAGGCTAACCTGCCAAAATGAATGAATATAGTTTAGAAACAAATTGAATGTGAAGGCAACTGATTTCAAGCACCAAAAATAAACTAAAGGGTGTGGTTAACTTCAGGAATCGAACTAAAAACCAGCTGAACGCAAACAAGTTACTCAAATCCTTACTGAATTCTTACTTGATACATCTTGCAAGGAATGAAAACTGATGTGCCGAGAGGACAACTAAGTTCCAAGAACAAACAGAATAGAACTCTAGCTGATATAAATCAGTTTGCTGGGTTTTCAGTTGATACACAATTCAGCAGATATGAAACTGATATGCAGCAATAGAAACTGAACTGATACGCAACTAGCTGTGACTAATGCATATATGGAACTGAATTCAGAAATTACTCTAAACAATTTAGCTTGACAAACTCAGCTACCAGTGGGGTGATAAGCAAGGATGAATGAAGAAATTTCAGGAGTTGGAAACTGATCACTCAACACAACTGATGTAGAAATGAAAGTGCAGAACATTATAACCCGAATGCAGAAATTCAGCTGCAAACCAATGCAGAATAAACCACAAACTGAAACTAGTGCACAGAACTGATGTTCGGACAAGATGCAGAGGATCTAAGGTTCCCTTAACACAAACTTCAGAAGCAAATAATCGAAACTTACAGACTTGAAACTGAAATTTTGCAGAAAGAAAGCTAACTTGCAGAACTTGTGAGTTGGTACGCAAGGAAAACTGATACGCAGATTGAAATTGCAAAACAAATGAAATTAAGTGAAGTATTAACTAACAAGCTGTCTAACTAATGAAAGTACAAATTTGGCCCACTAATTAAAGCGGAATAAATCCAGAACCAAAACTAAAACAACTGATGGAGAAATTCAGAAACAGAAATAACTGCAGAAATGAAATTACAGCTAACAATTCGGAAAACACTGAGTAAACTAAGCCTCAATCTCTCATCTCAACCCAAGAACTGCTTGCTGTCACTCAAGGATGAGCCTCGAATTGAGAAAGAAACGATCCATATAAGAAAACTAATCAGTTGATACAATGTTCAGAAATGAAATGGCACGCTGCAGGAGTGGAAATTACATCTACAACTTGAAAATTCAATAAGAAAACTATCCTCAATCACTCTCTTAGGTCAAGAACTCCTTGCTCGTTACACAAGGGTGAGCCTCGAACCCCTAAGCTCTACAAATCAATGGAAAACAGCCTCTGCGATTCAACCCATGCGATTTCTTTAATCTCGCCTTGTCCAATCGCGCGGATGGTGTGGGGATGAACCAAGCACTCCAGGGAACCCCACCAGATAGCTCGGATGGATGATGGATTGAACAAAACCAAGATCGAAGCAATCAATGGCAAAACCGAGGAAACCCTCACTCGGCTCTGTTTTTGGCCAATTCGGAGCTGGAACTTCACCAAGAAACCTTCCCAATGACCTAGCACTCGATCTAATAGAAGAATTGAGGGGTCGCACCCCTTAGATGAAGAAAAACTGAAGAAAGGAATGAAGAACACGCGAAGAAGATGAAAGCTTGTGGCGGAGACGCGACGCTGTGCTCTGTGGGTGATTTTTGATTAAATAGATAGGAATGAATGACTGAGATCGTTTTGAGAAAATCCAACGGCTGATCTTTGTCCGATCTGAACCAAACTTTGATGATGTTGATCAAGGGTCAAGATCTACCTCGGGGTAGCTCGGATCCTCCAGATTTGCAACGGATGGTCCAGATCAACCTAATCTTTGAATGGACAGTCTAGAACCCTCTGAGCTCGATCCAATGGTCGAATGATCTCTGATTTGGATGAAATCTTCAGATCTTGATCAGAGTGCTTGATTAACCCTAACCCTAGCTCGGATTGCCTTAGATGGTCCCAGATGGCTCAGATTTAGCCACTTTTGAATCGGACGACCCAGATTAATCCGAAGCTTGATAACTCGATCCGGGTCCACTTCCGACTCAAGTTTGACCCAGTATGCCCTAGGTCCATGATCTTTTCAAGCCTGCAAAAATAGATTAACAATTTAGTGCCAAATCATTTCAAATATGTAAAGATTGCAATTAAGTCCAAAATAAAGGTAAGTCTTATAACCTAGGGTAAATTCACAATTAAGCAAGAAAAACATGAGTCAAACATGGATTTTGGCATCTGAAATAATCAATAAAATAGCACTTATCAGTTTCCCATGTGCGACCCGGAATCTCCGTGGGGAAACCCATCAAATCCAAGGCGCTTGAAAAGCTCTACTAGAATTCTCCTTTGGTGTAGACGGAAAAACCTCTTACAATCATTAGAAAGCTCGTACAAGAGTTAGGAAATTGAATACTAGTTGTTGTGGTTTTTTTCTAGTTTTAAGGTGTTATTTATAGTCGAAAAAATAAAGTTACCATTGTACTAACGTGGCTTGGAGACGCCTTAGTTAAGAACTAAGGCGCCTTAGTTAGATAAAACTTTATCCACGTAAGCAACGGTCACTCAATGATTACTATTTATCTAAGACGCCTCAATTATGACTCAAGGCATCTCAGTTTGGACTTGAGGCACCTCGGGTACCAACTGAGGTACCTCAGTTATGCTTTTGCTCAAAACTCACTTCACTCAACTAAGATGCCTCCAGAGGCTACTGAGGCATCGTAGTTGACTATTTGGTCAAAGTTAACTCCCGTGCTGACTTTTTTCATCTTCGTCCGCTTGGGTGATTTTTGACCATCCAATGTTAAGTTCACCCAAACCCAACTCCGACCTTCTCCTCTAACGGACTTCCTCCTTGGTTTCTCGTCCTTTGGACGTTGCACATGTCTTTCTCATCCACCGTTATATTCTTTCATAGCTTTTTCATCCCTCGGATTTACCGAGTCCATCAACTCTCTTCCTGTGCCATCCTTCTTGCTCGTTGTGTTTTTCGCTCGACTTCTTGCCCTCCTAAGCTACTGCACACTTAGACACAAGGATCAAATCAACCAAGACATAACTTGACTTAGTTGATCTTATCAAAACTAATCCGAGATACTTATAATCTCTTCCTTTTTGATGTGCATCAACCCGAGTTAAATTAGGATAAACATGTTGATGCAGTCTGGCCCGGTTGTTGTTTTGGTGTTTGACAATGATTTAAGTTTGGTTGAGTGAATTTGGGTTAAAGTCCTGGTCAGGGACTGGGCATGAAACCCTGGTGAGTGAAGCCAGGTCCTAGCTTGTGAAGCTAGGTTGAAATCCCGGTGAGTGAAGCCGGGTCCTGGTGAGTGAAGCCAGGTGATGGAAATCCCGGTGAGTGAAGCCGGGTCCTGGTAAGTGAAGCCAGGTGATTGGAAATCCCAGTGAGTGAAGCTGGGTCCTGGTGAGTGAAGCCAGGTGATTGGAAATTCCGGTGAGTGAAGCCGGGTCCTGGTGAGTGAAGCCAGGTGTTGGAAATCCTGATGAGTGAAGCCGGGTCCTGGTGAGTGAAGCCAGGTGGTGAAAAGTTCTAACTCTGAAGGGTTGGGTGAAAAGTCCTAGCTTGGAGGGCTAGGTGAAAAGTCCTAACTTGGAGGGTTAGGTGCAAATTCCCAACTTGGAGAGTTAGATTGAAAAATCCTTAGCATGGAGGGCTAAGGTGAATGAAATCCTAGCTTGGAAGGCTAGGTCTGCGTCCCTGGATCGGTCTGGTGACCGATCAGGGAGTTGGCACGCTGCTCCTTCGTGGATCGGTCTGGTGACCGATCCAGCGATGTCTGATCAGTCTGGTGAACGATCAGGGAGTGTGTGTTTCACTCACTGCACAGCTCCTGATCGGTCTGGTGACCGATCAGGGAGTGAACAGTGAGTTGAGTTCCCTTGCTAATCAAGTCCAGAACGGTCCGGTGACCGATCAGAGACTTAGGATTTGATTAAAGAATCACTATTTACTCAAGCCTGATTGGTCTGGTGACCGATCAGGCGCAGCTAGGATTTGATTAAAGTTTCAACCTGATTGGTCTGGTGACCGATCAGGCTAGATCCTGATTGGTCTGGTGACCGATCAGGCTGGAGCCTGATTGGTCTGGTGACCGATCAGGAGTAAGAAGAAGACTGTGGATCGGTCTGGTGACCGATCAGGGTCCTTCCTGATCGGTCTGGTGACCGATCAGGCACAGAATTTTAATTTAAATACGCTATTAGAAGCTCTGATCGCGTCTGTTTTCACTGCCGATTCTCTGCTACATTGCTGATTATGTTTGATATGCATTGCTAAGCTTCTATTGGAGTGTGCAGGCTTTACAGGGATGATTCAAACACTCAAGGAGGGTCAAAGGGAGGCTTTCCGTTGAGCAGGTTTGGCAGTTTTCCATCACAGGTTACAACGGGCGCTGCTGGCAACGGCTGGAGGCTGACCTGGGGCTGGGGCTCGACTGAGGAGAGTTCAGTGAGTCCAGAGGAGGTCAGGGGTAGATGGCTTGTTGCAGGTGAGCAGCTGGGAGCTGAGTGGAGCGTCTGTGACCTGGCATTTGGGCAGCTGGGATAAGTGTGGGCTGGCGATGAAGAGAGGAGAGCTCTCTCTACAGCGGCAACACTTGATCCATCCTTAGCAATCACTCTGAAGCTTCTGAAAAACTTGATTATTCTTTGAAGCTTGAGAGACCTGAGCACTAAGAAGGACTCGTGGCAAGGCGATCAACAAGCAAACAAGGAAGAGTTGAGTGAAGGCTCTTGCCGAGGTTGTGCTGAGTTGTTGTTTGTGCTTGTAAGCGTTTCTCTTCATCTGCTTGTGCTCTGTAAGTCTCTGATTGTCTCTGTGCTTTTCATTCTACATCTACTTGTTGAGACATTTTTTGGAGAGGTTACTCCACCGAGAAGGAGGATTTGATATCCGGATTTCCGGGGCTTGATCTGCCGACGATCAAGAGATCGCCCACCTTACGGGCACGCCAAGGAGTAGGGGCAAGTTATCCCGAAACTTGTATATCGAGGTGTTAGCGTCGGTTTGCTTTCCTTTGCTTTGGGTTGTTGTGTTTAGTTTTCTGTTTCTGCATTTGCTTCCGCTGCCTAACTCTTGAAGTGCAGAAAGATTTTAAAAGCTCAAGTATTTTGTGGCTGGCTATATTCACCCCCCCCTCTCTAGCCATCTCGTTCCCAACAAAACAAAGCACAGATATACCATTGTTTTAAGAAAAAAATAATAAAACAGATTATGCATTTAAGTAAAAAAATATTGCAATCAAGACCTCCCCCTTTGATCACATAAAAAAATAGAGTTTTGATAAAATATTACAAATTTTAGAAAAACATATTTGAAAAAATGGTGGTTTTGAGAAAAAAAATTGGTTTTCTTCTCAGAGAAATAATTGTGCTTAAAAACTAATTACTTTTGTAAGAAATAATCTCTCAAAAATAATTGCTGATTTTTCTAAATATTAGTAATTCAATGAAAATCTACCAAAAAATACAAAAAATTATCTCCAAAAATTTTTAAATATTTAAAATATGTTTTCAAAGAAAAATTCATAGAAAAATAATTTTCATTCAAGAAAATTTTGAAAATTTTTGTCCATGTGTTAAAATGATTAATCTGATTATAAAAAAATTCATAACAAAATAAATTTTTTATCACAGAATAAAAATTTTTGAAAAATAATTTTTAAAATTAAATTTTAGCTTTAAAAAATCTTGATAATTTTTCTTAATAGTTAGAATATAATGTCTTATATCCGAAAAATATATTTTTCAAAATTATTAGGTATTTATAAACTTAAAAACTCAATTTTGGATGAAAAATTCATAAAAATTTGTCTAATAGTCGAAAAAAATCCCAAAAAGTTTGTGTGGATAAATATGAGTTGTGTTTATCACAAAAAAATATAGAAACCAATTAAATTCAGAAATAAGTGGTTGAATAGATTTTTCTAGTTATTAAGGATTTGTAAAGTAACCCTAAATACTAAGTCTGCAAACAAATCTAATAATTTACAATAGATTTAGAAAACCAATAAAGATTTTATCTACTGGATTTATCAAAAAAATTAGGTGAAATATAATTTTTGTGTAATTTGGCACCTATAATTTTGCAAATACCAGTTAAGCCCTCCATAATATTTAATATTTCTATTTGTGACATTTAAGCATGTATAATTTTGTAACAATTCTATTTGTTCTTTGAGTTTATCATTTTCATGCTTTAGTTTGTTAAAGAGATTTAATGGGCATGTTGTAGCTAAATTAGTTTTCAAATCAACATTATCCTTTTTCATTTTTACATACTTTATCCTTAATTTGCATAAAGATCTAATCATAGATTTTATACCAGTATAAAGGTTATTGGTCGTTGTGTACGGAACTGGATGCTCCTCCTTCACTATTACTTTTTTCTGAAGTATTTCCCCCTTCATTGATGCTTACACAGATGAACTGTCATTAGCTTCCTCTTGGTGACTTGCATAAGTGCAAGTCCAACGTATGCCTCGATCTCATACTTTGATGTTGATGTGTCATCCCACGTGGCTTTAAGATTCTTTAGCTTGGACCTTTTTTCTTTCACTTTCTTTTTGTTTTTCAATCTTGGGTAGTGATCCTTGATGTGACCTTCTTCATCATAGTGGTAGCATATGACTCGCCTTTTTCCCAGAGAGCATTTCTTTCCCCGCATCTTGTTAAATTTATTAAAATCTTATTTAACTTTCTTACCATGTAGGTCGTTTCTTCTTATCATCTGAAAACTCTGCATCTAGTTCGATCTTCCTTGTGTTCAGCATGATTTTGTCTACCTTATATTTTCTTCCTACACATTGAGACTCATTAAGTTCGAAAGTCAAGAACAATTTATCTAATGTACTTACCTCAAGGTCCTTGGAGATATAGTAGGAATCAACTAAAGATATCCACTCTGGTATTCTCAGAAACGTATTGAAAGCATACCTTAACGAATCTCGATTTGTTATCGTTTCTCTGAGATTCATGAGTTCGATGATCAACTCCTTGATCTTTGCATATAGTTGAGTCACTGACTCTCCTTCCATCCAGAGGTTGGTTAGCTAAGTTTGGAGTAGATCCCATCGTGTATGATTTGCTTCCAAGGTTTCCTCATGTAGTTCTAGGAACTTCTTCCATAGTTCTTTTGCTGAAGAATAAGCACCGATCCGATTGACTTCCTTGGAGATATAGTAGGAGTCGACTAACGACATCCACTCAGTATTCTCGAAAATGCGTTGAAAGCATACCTTAATGAATCTCGATTTGTTACCGTTTCTCTGAGATTCATAAGTCTAATGATCAACTCCTTGATCTTTGCATGTAGTTGAGCCACCGTCTCTCCGTCCATCCAGAGGTTGGTAGCTAAGTTTGGAGTAGATCCCGTCATGTAAGATTTTCTTCCCAGGTTCCCTCGTGTAGTTCCAGAAACTTCTCCCATAGTTCTTTTATTGAAGAGTAAGCACCGATCTGGTTGACTTTGTGAGCCAGGAGTACACTTAGTCGATGGAATTTTACTTTGGCGTTGGCTACAAAGTTTGATTGTTATTTCTTATTCTAGAGATGCTCTTCTTTTATCTCGTCATTCTCGTTTCTGGGTACTTCAAACTATATTTGATTATTAGTAAAATTTCAAAATTAGTTCTAAAGTATACTTCCATTTTACGATTCTATGTCGTGAACTCCCTCTCAAACTTAGGCGGTGTATGCTAGTTTCGACCATCATCTTGTTGCTTTATTTGGTGGTTAGTCTTTCAAAAGTGAACCTAGCCCTGATACCAATTGTAGGTCTTGCATAGGCCAGCTAGAGGAGAGGGGGTAAAAATCCTTGCAAATTAAGACTCGCTCTTTTACATTTTTTTAGCAAAGATAAGTAATTAGTTAAGCAATTAAAATAATCAAAAACATTTACATCAAAAAGGAAGAGGCTCAAATTTACTTGGTTGCAACCAGGGAGGTTGCTAATCCAAAGCCTTTGAAAAGCTCCACTAGAATTCTCTTTTGGTGTAGGTAGAGAAACCTCTTACAATCTTTGGAAAGCTTGTACAAGAGTTAGGAAATTGAATACTAGTTGTTGTGGTTTCTCCTAACTCTAGAGTGCTATTTATAGCCCAAAAAATGAAGTTATCATTGTATTGATGTGGCTTGGAGGCACCTTAGTTGAGACCTGAGACATCTCAGTTGGATAAAACTTTATCCACGTAAGCAACGATTACTGTTCATCTGAAGTGCCTTGGTTGTGACTGGAGGTGCCTCAATTTCGACTTGAGGTGCCTCAGGTACCAACTGAGGCACCTCAATTTTGATTTTGCACAGAACTCACTCCACTTAACTGAGCCGCCTCCAGAGGTAACTGAGGTGTCTTAGTTGACCATTTGGTCAAAATCAACTCCCGCATTGACTTAGTCCATCTTTGTCTGCTTGAGTGATTTCTAGTCATCCAGAGTTGTGCTCACCCAAACCTAACTGAGGCCTTCTATTCGAATGGGTTTCCTCCCCGACTTTTCATCCCTCAGACGTCGCACATATCCTTCTCATCTATCAGTGTACTCTTTCACAACTTCTTCATCCCTCGAATGCATCGAGGTCATTGGCTCTCTTCCCGTGTTATCCTTCTAGCTCGCAGCATCTTCCGCTCGACTTCTTATGCTCTTAAGATCCTGCACACTTAGACACAAGGATCAAACCAACCAAGACCTAACTTGACTCGGTTGATCATATCAAAATTAACAAAGGTTACTTACATCTTCAACTTCAGAACTTTATTATCTTGTACTTTGGCAATATACCCTAATGGTTGTTCTATATAAACATCTTCCTCCATCTTGCCATTCAAGAAAGCTGACTTGACGTCTAATTGAAAAATATTCCATTTTTTGTGCAGCCAATCAATAATCAATCGAATAGTTTCTAAGAGAACAATTGGAGCAAAAACTTCATTATAATCAATACCTGGTTGCTGACTAAATCCTTTTGCAACAAGATGAGCATTATATTTTTGGATTTCCCCTTTTGCATTCTTTATCTTGTAGATCCATTTCACACCTATAGTTTGCTTTTATTTTGAAAGTATCATCAATTCCCATGTATCATTCTTATGAATTGCATTTATTTCTTCAATCATTGCTAGCCTCCATTATTCATTGTTCACTGCCACTTCAAAGGCTAGGGGTTCGATAAGTAAAAAGACAAATAGAAGCATTGATTTCATGAGTTTCAACATAAATATCTTCCAAACTTCTCATCTTTTGAGGTGTTTCAATTGGATTGTCTTCACGGGGAGTAGGTGGTTGAGTTGTATTTGGTATTGACACAATAACATCCTCTTCTTCTCTAAAATATGGAAGAAAATTATATGTTTTCTCTTTTTGAGCCTCCCAATTCCAAAATGCTTCTTTAACAAATTCAACATCTCGACTTATCACCACTTTGTGATTGCTTGGGTTGTATAATTTGTCGCCTTTGGAATGTAAATCATATCCAATAAAGACATATTTAGCACTTCGATCATCAAGCTTGGACCTCTCTTGTTGCGGTACTTGAGCATATACAATGCTTCCAAAAACTCGCAAATGTTTGACATTTGGCTTTCGTCCATTCTATGCTTCTTAAGGAGTCTGATCTTTAATGTTCAATGCTAGAGAGTGATTAGACAAGTAGACTACACAAGAAATAGCTTTGGCCCAAAACTCTTTTGGCATTTTTTTGGCTTTTAGCATGCATCTTGACATGTTAAGAATAGTTCTATTCTTTCTCTCGGCTACTCTATTTTGTTGTGGTGATCTAGGAATTGTCAAAGGATGTCAGATTCCAAAAGTTTCACAAAATTTATTGAACTCCTTGGAAGTGAATTCGCCTCCTCGGTTAGACCTGAAAGCTTTGATATTATATCCGCTCGCTTTTTCAACAAGAGTCTTGAATGTTATTTTTTTCAACAAGTTCAACAAGTTCAAGTGACATTGTCGTTCTGAATGTTATTTTTTTTTTGGAAAACTCTTCCTAGGATGTTTCCCTAGAAGACATGCTTCATATAAATGATTTGGATGGTTGATCAAAGGCATACCTTTTGAAGGATCGATGTGGGCGTGCAGAGGGGGGTGAATGCACTTTCTTTGATCGTTTGATCTCTACACAGATGTTAGCGCAGCGGAATATACAATAAAAGCAATCAAACAAATACTAACCAATGCTAACACGAGGATTTAGTTGGTATCCACCCCGGTCGGGTGACTAATCTAACAATCCTTCGGCGGATCAAACCCTGGATATCCTCCGGCTAGAACTCGTCGCTCCTTATGGGTGGAGAAACCTCGCCACAACACCAAGGATACTTAGAGAACAAAGTAGACTACTATCTTGCCTTAGCCAAGCAAGATTCGTCAAGAAGAATGATAGGAAACAAGCCCCTTTAAATAGGGCTCGAATCTGAAACAGCCGCTACCAGTCGACTGCCCAAATGGCAGTCAACTGGTCCCACTCAGATTCGACCGTTACATCATAACGTTCGAATTCTGCCAGCCTATTTCAGCCTATGCCAGTCGACTGCCCCTAGGCCAGTCGACTGGTACACACTTAAGCCTAGGGTTTCACTCCCGAGTACAAGTCTCTCCGCACTCAAACCCTCCTGGCTTAACCCCTGAGTACAAGCACTCATACTCAGCCTCTCTTAACCTAGTTAACTCTCCACCAGCAGTCTTGACTGTTGCCTTCACACCCTCTTCATCTTTGGCCCTCGTCCCTCGGATGCGCACGCAAGCCTCCAGCTTGCCTCCATGCCACCCTTCACGTACGCCTCGAAGTCCGCGTCCCTCGGCTCATCATCTCTGCTATCCAATGGTCCCTTGGATACGCACGTAAGCCTCCAGCTTACCTCCATGCCATCCTTCACCTGAAGACGTCAACCAAGTCCACATATACCTGTACACCTGCACACTCATGTATATGTTAGTGATATGAGAGAAGTATCCTAAGGCAATCGCCTTATGATTGTAAAACATTTATATTAATAAATGATAATTCACTATTTGAGTATACATGCTTGTGTATTTGATTGGGATCTTAAACTCATCTACTGAATGTCCGCAATACAACTCACAGCATAAGAGAATTTGTGATGAGATCACAACTAGTGATTATCTCTAAATGCGCAAATGTGAAGTATTGAAAATATCCCTAGTCGATGAATTGATAAAAACGGACACTATCAATTCTGTTGAGACTAGCATGGGTTATTCTCTAATCAGCTGATTCTCACTGGCTGGTGACATTGGGATGTCTGGAGATAAACATGGATGCTAGTTAAGGGAACTAGTTCATTGGAGTGACTAGCTGTAAGACTTCATATGGGAATCTACATGTAGATATGTCAATAAAGATCTTACTGCGGCTTAAGTGCGATGTTCCTTTGACTTGCGGTGTTCAAGTCATCTTGGTCATAGAGACTTATACTTTGACATCTTAAGCAAGCATCTCCAAGGAGGTGTGGACCCAGGATGATCGGGTATAAGCCGAAGTGCCTGAAGATGTTTGAACAACCTACAAAGGATTCACCACTCCTTGCGAGGAGATGTATACCCAGGCCTATCGTCGGATTGTTACTCAAAGCCTCTGGCCAGAGCATATCATGTTTAGAGTGAGAGTCTCTAAAATACATGAGAGTAATTAGAAATCCAAAGGACGAGTAAGACATTACTTGGGCTAGGCGTGACGTAGTCAGCCTAGTGGGGACTGACACCATTGACCGTGTCCTGAACCAAGTGGGTATAAGGTGGTGAAGGGAATGGGGCACGATTCATTAGAGCTGCTGAAGGGTTTCAGAATAATTTCTTCTGAGGTCAAACCGTTGATCTTTCGATTAATTGGGGATCATGATGTACTACTAGGTGTCACTCATGATCGTTCTATAATTAGTTAATTATAGACGGCCAACATAAATCGAAAGCCTATTTAGTCACACGCACTACGAGTAATCCGAGGGATTTAAAATGAGTTGAAAATTAGATTTTCCGATCAAGAGAAATAAGTCGAATCTGAGTTAGTCAGAGGCGCAATGGAAGCTAAAAATGGCTAAGTCTTTTGAAGGCTTTTTGGGCGAATTAAATGAGTTTAATTCGCGGCGGTTCGGGTTGGGTTTGGCCGACCAAAGAGGGTGTTAACCCCTCTTTGGTGGCCGGCCAAATAAAAGGAGAAAACCAATTTAATTGGTTTAATTAATAAAATAAATCTAGCGCGATTTATTTTATAAATTATGGATAAATAAATTTGTATAAAGAAATTTATATAAATAAAATTTATAGAAATTTATTCTTTTATGGAAGATTAAAATAATCCATGAGTTGGTTCATTTTAATTTTATAAAATCAATTATGAATTGATTTATCCATAATAAGAAAGTTTATAAATTTCTTATAAAATTTATTCCATAATTTAAAGAGAAGAAGAATTAGTTTTTATTATAAATTAGTTTATAATAAAGACTTGGTTTAAACGAAATTAATTCATAAGAATTTATAGGATAAATTTCTTATGATAAATAATTAGTTTTATTATAAAGTTAGTTATAATAAAATTCATAAGAAAATTTATAGGATAAATTTCTTATGATAACTAATTTGTTTTATTATAAATGGTTATAATAAAACTAGGCTTAAATGGAATAAGCAATAAGAAAATTTATAAGATAAATTTCTTATAACTAATTCCGTTAATTCCGTTAATTCGGTTTAGAGGGAGACTTAGCAAAGGAGTTGCTACTATATAAAGGAACCAAAGGCTAGCCCTTATTCCTAACGAAAATAATCAAGTGATTATTATTGGAGCTCTCCCTCTCTCTCTTCTCTTCTCTCCTCCTTCTCTTCTTCTTTCCTTAGGGCCGGCGCACCCTAGCTCCCCTAGGGCCGGCGCCCAACCTACATGCAAGGTGGTGGAGGCCGTGAGCTTCAAGAAGAAGAAGGAGAACCCGAACACGAAGAAGAAGAAGCGGATAGCGATTCCTCTCTTCCCGGAATTCGATTCCGTTACTTCGTTGGTTCGTTTTTCATTATTTTCTCTTATTCTTCTAGTTGTGCCTTACGAGAATCTAGTAGTTCTCGTCAGCACAAAACTCGTGACTTTGCGAAGTCATCCCGAAGAGAACTCGGCGTGGACGCGAATAGAGGCGAAGCTTCCAAGGGACGCTACGGTTGGATCTCGTCCCTTACTTCGAGTTACGCGAGGTACTTGGTAAATTAGTTTACTTTTCGCAAACTTTTATTTTATGATTATGTCGATACACTATAAGGTTGCATGCTAGATACGTAGTTAAAATAATTTTGAAAATTATTTTATGCAAACTCTTCCGCTGCACGTAAAAATTTTGAATTTTACGAACTCGTATCCTTGTCGACATGCACCCGGTCCCAACAGTGGTATCAGAGCCGGTTAGTGTTCGACTTAATCAAATAATTGTTTTGTGGAAAACTTTGTCATGATCTCAATTTCGAAATTTTTTTTTCAATTATGGAAACTTTCAAATTATAATAAATTTTAGATTTAGGAATTTCAAAGTTTGGAAATCCTCATGAAATTTCGCAAACGTTTGAAATTTTCTATTTTCTGAAATTTTATAATAATTTCGAAATCTTCCCATCTTTGGAAACTTTCCAATTTTGGAAATTTTTCTATTTTAGAAATTTTCCAATTTTGGAAATATGTAAGTTTCCTTTGTACCAGAAACTTACAATTATTCTGAAAATCAAATTTTGAAATCTCGCAATTTTAGGCACTTTCTTTTAAGAAAGTCTAGACAAATTCATGGATAGTTAATTGACAATTAAATTTAAATTGGTTTTTAAATTGACAACAAAATTCTTTATTTTGGATTGAGCCTCGGGGAGCCGTCCAATTTAAAGTTAGTTGTTATAATTTAATTTCTCAATTTTAATTGAAATTGTCATGTTTGATTGGATTGAGCCTCGGGGAGCCGTCCAATTAGATTTACAACACATTACTTTTCTTTGGGTATCTGAGCCTCGGGGAGCCACCCTTAGAAAATAATTTGTTGTAATTAATTAAATCCATGAATAAAATATGTTTAAGAGGTGATGCTCTTACATATTGTTGTCTCCAAAATTAATTAGGAAAATGGTTTCCTATAGAGTTTCTTAAATGAGATTTTCATGAAAATAATATGTAGTTGAATTAAGGGATTTGTCTCTTAATTTAACAAGATTTGATTTAGAAAAATCAAAGTCTTGAACATATTATTTCCAAAATTAATTATGACAATTTAGGAAATTGTTTCCCAAAACAATTCCTTTAATAAAGTATGAAATTATAATTAGGAAATCCGGTTCCTAATTTAATTCATGAGACTTGATAAATTAAGTCACATACATACTTTATTAAGGAAATCGTTAGTCATGACATAATTTTATGTCATGAATGTGCTTAAAAGGAATGAGACACAAAACCCCTTACAAAATATTAAGGCCAACACCTTCCATTAATATGGTTAGAATCGGAGTTTTGTTTCTCGCTTGGGTTGATGGACACATCCATGCCCGACTTGAACCTCAACATGTTCAAACCATGGAATTAGTTTATGAATAATATAGTTCGAGTCAGAGGTCAATCATTAGTTTTGGTTGTTGAACACATCCAAGCCTGACTAAGCGGTTGAATGAGCTCCAACCATGTTAAAACTATTTCTTGATTAATGGGTCAGCCTTAAGCTTGGAGCATCGATTTGTTGTGCCACAGCCAAGGTCGATGTAAAGAGAGGTGCAGTTGGGTGCTATGTATAATGATACATACTTGTTAATGAGTTAACAACCCAATGATTTATGCAAACATTCAATTAGTTGATAGCATAATGTGATAGTTACATATATGTGATGTGTAATCGGTATAATTACCTACCTTCATAGCTAAGAAGAACTTGATGGCCACAGCCATGGTTGTTCTTATCTATGGTTGGATATCAACCTATTTGGAGATGTTCCTACGATCTCCCGAATTGATAATAAGGGTGACTCAATTCGTAAAATAAATAGGATTTAATTTATGTATAATGATACATTCTTTAATCATTCTTCTCACATAAGCTCAATTTGTATTTCTAGGATAATCACTCGATCATGTCTTCCCTAAACTTGCGTTCCATTTTGGACACCAATAAACTGACTAGGCCAAACTTCATGGACTGGCTTCGAAACCTGAGGATAGTCCTCAAGGCAGAGAAGCTTGCTTATGCCCTTGAAGATCTACTTCCCAACCGTCCTCCTGAAGATGCAACTCCAGACCAGTTTCCTGAGTTGCTTAACCTGCTGGAGACTGTAGAGCCTTCTGTGAAGCAGGAACAGAAGACGGTGCTGTTAGTTGGTTCCTCAAAGAAAGGTTCTAAGAGGAAGGCTAAAGAACAGAATAAGGGAAAGAAGAAAAGGGCCAAAAGGACTGAAAATACCCTAAAAGGCACTTGCCATCACTGTGGCAAGGAGGGTCACTTGCGAAGAAACTGCAAGATTTATCTTGAGTCCTTGAAAGAGAAGGCATCCGATGCCCCATCCTCTTCAAGTATCTTCGTTATTGAATGTCACTCTATTTCCTCAAACACTTGGGTACTTGATACTGGGTGTAGCTCACATATATGTAATGACATACTGGGGCTAAGGAATAGAAGAAGACTCGTCAAAGGAGAAGCGAATTTGCGGGTTGGAAACGGAGCAATGATTGCTGCTGTTGCCATCGGAACATATTCGCTAAAGCTCCCCACTGGACGTGTCTTAGAACTGGATAATTGTTATTTCGTTCCTTCGTTAATAAAGAACATTGTATCTATTTCATGCTTGAATGAAAAAGGTTATCATTTAACTTTTTGTAACAATTGTTGTTACATAACTTTAAATGGCGTTCTTTATGGGAATGGAACTTTGTGCAATGGCATCTACACGTTAGATTTATCCAGTGACGTTTTCAATATCGAAGTTAGCAACAAACGTGCTCGAATAGATAATCGAATAGACTCCTACACTTGGCATTGCCGTCTTGGCCATGTAAGTAAGAAACGCATGACCGAATTGCACCGATGTGGAATTTTGGAATCATTTGAACCCGATTCATTTGATACATGCGAATCGTGCTTAAAAGGCAAGATGACCAAATTACCCTTTACCGGAAAAGGTAATCTAGTGGGAGAATTGCTTGGTCTAATACATACTGATGTATGTGGACCAATGTCAACTCTTGCACAAGGAGGCTATAGCTACTTCATCACCTTTATCGATGATCACTCACGATTCGGGTACGTGTTCTTGATGAAACACAAATCTGAAGCCTTTGAGAAATTCAAAGAGTTCAGAAATGAAGTAGAGAAACAGCTTGGCAAAAGTATTAAAATACTTCGATCCGATCGGGGTGGTGAATACTTAAGTCAAGAGTTTCAAGATTATCTAAGAGACAATGGGATATTATCCCAATGGACTCCGCCATATACACCACAGCATAATGGTGTATCTGAGAGGCGAAACCGAACCTTGATGGACATGGTTAGGTCGATGATTGAATCATGCAACTCTTCCAAAATCCTTTTGGGGTTATGCACTTAAGACAGCTGTTTATTTATTAAACAGAGTCCCGACCAAGTAGTCTCTACTACTCCATATGAATTTGGAATAGTAAGAAACCTCACTTAACTCACCTTAAGATATGGGGTTGTCCTGCTTAATAAAGCGGGTTGTATCAGACAAATTGGATGCTAAGTCTGATAAATGTCTATTTATTGGATGCCCTAAGGAAACGAAGGGTTACCAATTCTATCATCCCTTGGAACAAAAGGTGTTTGTTTCAAGGCATGCTGTATTTCTAGAAAAAGAATTTCTTTTACAAGAAAACAGTGGGAGTGGCATTGAACTTGATGAAGTTCAAGAAACTCCAATAGACATTACAGAGACACCGAGTCTAGGCCCACAACCGATAATTCATAATGATGAGCTATCAGTTGAACCTAAAACTACACCACCTCTTCGTAGATCTGATAGGGACACGCAAACATTCCAGAGAGATACGGATTTCTCGTAAGTGAATCGAACGACGTGTTGCTCATATGCGATGACGAACCTATCAGTTATGAAGATGTTCTGAAAAGTTCAGAAAGGGACAAATGGCTTGAAGCCATGAAGTCGGAAATGGATTCCATGTATGAAAATCAAGTATGGGACTTGGTTAACCCACCTGAAGGGATTAAACCCATAGGGTGCAAGTGGGTTTTCAAGAAGAAAACCGACATGGAAGGTAATGTTGTTACCTTTAAGGCTAGATTAGTGGCAAAAGGATATCGTCAAAAGCAAGGAATTGATTATGACGAAACCTATTCGCCAGTAGCTATGCTTAAATCCATTCGGATGCTCCTAGCCATAGCAGCTCATTATGATTATGAGATTTGGCAAATGGATGTGAAAACAGCTTTCCTTAATGGAAACCTGCTTGAGGACGTATACATGATACAGCCTGAAGGTTTCACATCGGTTGATAAAACCAAGGTATGCAAGCTTCGTCGATCCATATATGGTACATGAAAAACACCAACCGTGCTTGACTTTTGGTACAA
>JAGFNQ010000419.1:145846-171797 GCA_024364735.1 Boesenbergia rotunda | reverse complement strand
CCCAATTAGCTACTCACTAACTGTTATAAACAGTAGTTTTTGCTAGGGTTAGTCAAGTTAAGTGTTTCTGTTCAAGTTAGATTTTCTAAGCTTGACACTTAACTTGATTGCTATGTATATTGTATTTAGTGCCCCAATTACTGCAGATGCACTGACTTAAAGCATCTTGAATTAAGGCAAAGACCTAAGCATCTCAACCCTTTCTAGGTTGTCAATCAAAAGTACCCTAAGGTGCTTGTGAGATGCTGACTTCTAAGTCTATAGGTGCATGCAGTTCTAGGGTTAGGGCCTAGGCTAAGTCCATTTTCGAAAAAGCCCTAATTTGTAAAAAGGGGGTTGTTTTGCAATAAAACTAAGAAAAAAGGTGAAAACAGATTTTGAAATCAAGTAAAGTAGTTTTTCAAAATCTATTTTTAGAAAACTGATTTTTGAAATCAAGTAGAGCAAAAAACATTGAGATACTCTATTCTACAAAGCACAATCCTAACTGCCTTCTTAGTGAGCTGAACTCAGACTCAGGTAAGGGCTTTGTGAATATATCAGCTAGGTTGGATTTAGAGTCAATATACTTGAGTACTATTTCACCCCTGGTTACATGGTCTCTTACAAAATGATATTTGACTTCTATGTGTTTGGTTCTGGAATATTGGATTGGGTTCTTAGTTAAATTGATCGAACTTATATTGTCAATAAATACTTGAGTTTGGGTGTAGTTGAGCTGAAAGTCCTTAAGTGTGTGCATCATCCATAAGATTGAGCCACACACTCTTCTAATGCCACATACTCAGCTTCAGTTGTGGATACAGCTACACAGTGTTGTTTTCTGCTGCACCAACTAACTAGACTCTGACCTAATAGTTGGCAGCTTCCACTTGTGCTCTTTCTATCTAACTTACAGCCAGCATAGTCAGAGTCTGAGTATCCGGTTAAAGCAAAAGTTGAGGTCCTAGGATACCAAATCCCTACATTTAGGGTGCCCTTTACATATCTCAGTATTCTTTTTAGGGCTGCTAAGTGCGTTTCCTTAGCACAGGTTTGGTATCTAGCACACATCCCTACAGCAAAGAGAATATTAGGTCTACTGGCTGTAAGGTACAGTAGGCTACCTATCATACTCCTATAGAGTTTAGGGTCTACTGGTTTGCCATCAGGGTCACTATCTATTTTTATATTAGTAGCCATGGGGGTACTTATGCTTTTAGAGTTATCCATTTTAAATTTCTTTATTAATTCTTTAGCATATTTAAATTGATGAACATAGTTACCATCCCTAGTTTGTTTGATTTGTAGTCCTAGGAAAAATGTAAGCTCACCAACTAAGCTCATTTCAAATTCATCTTCCATTATCTTGACAAATTCTTTTAGAAAGTTGGTGTTGGTGGATCCAAAGATTATGTCATCTACGTAAATTTGGGCAATAAATATATCTTTTCCTAGGGTTTTAATAAATAATGTTGAGTCAATTTGGCCTTGTTTAAATTCTTTAGAAGTTAAATAGGTTGATAATCGTTCATACCAGGCCCTAGGTGCTTGTTTTAACCCATATAGTGCTTTAGTTAGTTTGTAAACATAGTTAGGTTTGTCTAGGTCCTCAAACCCTGGGGGTTGTCCTACATAAACTTCTTCTTTTATAAATCCATTTAAAAAGGCTGATTTTACATCCATTTGATATAATTTGAATCCTTTATGGGATGCAAAGGCCAATAACATTCTAATGGACTCAAGTCTAGCTACTGGGGCATATGTTTCATCATAGTCTAGTCCCTCTACTTGGCTGAATCCCTTAGCTACTAAGCGGGCTTTATTTCTGACTATTTCTCCTTGATCATTTAGCTTGTTCCTAAAGACCCACTTGGTATCTATGATGGATTTACCTTCAGGTTTAGGTACTAATTCCCAGACTTGGTTTCTCTCGAATTGAGCTAGTTCTTCTTGCATTGCTATGATCCAATCAGAATCAGGTAGGGCCTCTTCTATAGTTTTGGGTTCAATTTTTGATATCATAGCTATTTGACTAAGGTTCCTATAGGAAGACCTAGCCCTGACTCCTAGAGTTGGATCACCCACAATTTGATCGGTTGGGTGACTAAGTCTGGGTTTCTTGGTTTTCCTAGAGCTTGGTTCAGCCTCAGGTCCGGCTGGATGGTTTGTTTCGACTCTTTGGGCTGGTTGATTTGTTGGTTCAATACTTGTTTCAGTTGACTCATTAATTGGTTCAATGGTTAACTCGTTTAAGGGTTCAGTTAAGGGCTCATTATTTTCTTGGTCAGAGTGTGATGAAGTTACATCTGGATTATTTGAATTGATTTCTTCATCAAAAATTAAGTTTGTAGTTTCTTCAATTTTCTTAGTTTGTTTGTTATAAACTCTATAGGCTCTACTTGTTGTTGAGTATCCTAGGAAGATACCAGGGTTTGACTTGGATTGAAATTTTCCTAAATAGTCTTTGGTGTTTAGGATATGGACTTTACATCCAAAGACCCTTAGGTAATGTAAATTTGGTAGTCTATGGTAGTACAATTCATAGGGGGTTTTGTTGTGTCGCTTGTTAATTAAAACCCTATTTTGGATATAACAGGCTGTACTAATTGCTTCTGCCCACAATTGGTTTGCTAGATTGAATTCGTTGAGCATAGCCCTAGCGGCTTCTTGTAAGGTTCTATTCCTTCGCTCAACTATCCCATTTTATTGGGGGGTTCTAGGACATGAAAATTCATGTAAATACCCATTTACTTTACAGAATTCTTCGAATCGTTGATTCTCAAATTCTCCCCCGTGATCACTCCTAAGTCTTTTTATTTTAGTGTCGTTTTGATTTTCAATTAGTTTACAGAATTCAACAAATAGGTTTAGGGTTTCAGCTTTGGTTTTTAGGAACCTAACCCAGGTAAACCTAGAGTAATCATCAACTATTACTAAGCAGTATCGGTTCCCGCTTAGTGACTTGGCTCCATGTGAATCAAATAGGTCAAGGTGCAGGAGCTCAAGTGTAGTTTGAGTTAAGTCAGATTGAATAAGTTTGTGATTGGATTTGGTTTGTTTGCCTTGATTACATGATTCACATATTAGGTTTTCATTATTTTTGATTTTAGGGATACCTTTGATTAAGCCAAGTTGGGTAATTTTTGATATAGTTCTTACATTGGTATGACTTAATCTCCTATGCCAGAGGTTTGTTTGTTCTAATTGTGTTAACATACATTTGGGTATAAGGGGAAGATTTATAGTGTATACATTGTTTTTTCTAGTGCCCTTAAGTATGATTTCTGAGTCTTGTTCATTTCTAATCAGGCAGTTAGAATTGTTGAAAGTAACTATATAACCAGAATCACATAACTGACTTATGCTGAGCAAGTTAAAATTAAAGTTTTCAACCAATAGAACTTTCTTAATAATGAAATCAGATTTAAGCTCAATATTACCTGACCCAATTACTTTGAGTGTAGCATTATTGCCAAATGCCACTGAGCCTAGGTTCTTGAGTTTGAGCTTGGTGAACTTCAATTTATCTCCAGTCATGTGTCTGGAGCAACCGCTATCCAACATCCATTAGTCCAAATCTTTATGTTCCTACGCATAAAGAATTTTCTTGATTTGGATCCAATTAGAATCAGGAATAGCTTAAATTGAGTTTCACTGCCTAGTCTGTCTCACCCAAATCTAGGGTTTTCAATCACGTTAACCTTATAGGTTTTGTGAGACAGGTTTTGATGGTAAAAAAAATTATTTTGAAAAGTTTGATTAATTTTGAAAATAATTAAATTTTAAAAACTTGATTAATTTTGAAACCAATTAATTTTGACAGAAGTTTAAATCTACAAATAACTGAAATTTTGTGTTAGATTCGAATTTGACAAAAATTAATTTGAATTTGAATTTCAAAAATTGGCTTCCAGGTCTTGGCGAGGCACTAGGCCTTCTTTGGCCGAAGCCTTATGGGATCATCCACCCTTTCCTTGACAAAGCCTTTTAATGAAATTTCATTTTCAAAATTATTCTTTGAAAAATTTCTGGTCTAACTAGTTTGGGTTTTGGATCGGTAGCTTCGGCTAGTTCCGCCAAATTGGCTTCCCTAACATACTATCATCTCACCTCCACCCAATACTATGTTGTCAAATTTCAGTTAAGTTTGTTCAGTCCTTAGCTAACCATTTTTAAATCTAAGCATGTTAAATTGCAAGAATTTAAAATAAACAATCAAACAAGCAATTGCAATCAAGAATTAACATTATTTATCTAATAATGAATATTGTTTTCAGTTTGGCTCCCCCTGGACTAAAGCCACGGTGATGGTTAGGCAAGATGTGAATCTTGTCCTTGGGGATCCAATACTGATTTGATCCAGTCGATTTGTTCAGGTATAGTTTAGGTATCCATGCCTGAATTTTACCTCTGGACTGATTCAGTACAGCAAGGTATGATCTTTGCCGAGATTTGGTTCTATAGCCCAATCCGGATCGATTTAGAACTGATTTCTGTTTTCCAAGGATCATGTCAAGACCTTTGGAACCAGATGTAAATCGTTCTAGTACTGATCTAAGATCCTTAACCTGAGTTTTCAGGGAGGAGTTTTCCTTTTCAAGTTTTTCAACTTGAATAGGAGTTCCTTCCTGAACCTTCTCGGTTAAGGGTTTAGAGTCAGCTCCCTCTTTCAGGAGTTTTACTTCCTGTCGGAGGGATTCGACTCGGAGTTTGGCTTTAGCCAAGTCTCAAGAAAGAAAAGAAATTAAATCACTTAATTGCGATCTATTAAAACCAGTTACCTTTATTTCTCCGTCTTCTGTGAAGGTCAGCTCGCCGTCCTCTTGTTCTGATTCTGACTCGACTTTTTCTGAGGCGGTCAGAGCTAGGAGATTGGACTGAGGCGCCTCTTCTTCTTCTTCTGAGGAAGACTCGCCCCAGGTTGCTTGTAGCGCCTTCTTTCTTCTCGTCTTCTTGGACTCTTTCAGATTTGGACACTCTGTTTTGTAGTGGCCCTTTTTCTTGCACTCGTAGCAGGTCACATTAGGCTTGTTCGCGGGTTCAGCTGGTTCGTCCTTTCTTTGGCCGATTTTCCTTTTGTTGGTTCGGTTCTTCAGCTCCTTGTAGTAGTTTCGAGCGAGCCAGACTAGCTTAGTTTGTTCTCCTTCTTTGCCTTCTGAATCAGAGTCTGAGTCAGACTCAGGCTCAGGTTCGGGCTTCTTCTTCGTTGTCCTTAGAGTTTTGCCTGCAATGAAAGCAATACCTTTCTCGACCATATTTGAGTTAGTTTGTTCGTGTAGTTCTAGTTCGAAAAACAATTCATCTAATTTTATTTTAGAAAGATCCCTAGAGACCTTGTATGCATCTACCATAGATGCCCACAAGGTGTTTCTAGGGAAGGCGTTTAGAGCGTACCTTATTAGGTCACGGTTTTCAACCTTGTGACCTATTGTGTGAAGACCGTTCATTACCTCCTGGATTCGTGCGTGGAGCTGGGCTGCTGTTTCGTTGTCGGCCATCTTGATAGTGTAGAGTCTATTCAGTAGCAGATCCCTTTTGCTGATTCTGGTGTCCAAAGTCCCTTTGTGCAACTCGATCAGTTTTGTCCATAGCTCTTTTGCACTGTTGAAGGGGCCCACTCGGTTCAGCTCTTCCTTTGTCAGCCCGCATTGTAGGGTTTGCGTTGCTTTTGCGTCGGCTTCTATCTTGCGCTTTAGAGTGTTGTCCCACTCCGAGTAGCTTTGTGGAAGGCCTTCCGCATTTCGGGGGATCTCCAGACCGGACTGGATAATGATCCACATGTCCACCTGAGTTTTCAGGTGGACCTCCATGCGACTTTTCCAGTAGGAAAAGTCTTCTCCACTGAAGAGTGGAGGTCTAGCGGTGCTGAATCCCTCTTGCATAGACATTTGTTCTGTAAAAGGAAAATTACAAACAAAAGGTGTCCCAAGACTTGGTCTTGGATTAGCAGTGTGGGATAAAGATAATTACGTAAAAAAAATTAATTAAATTTAAAAAAAAATCTGAAAAAAAATTTCAAACTGGTGGTTGCACCAAGTTTGAAAACCCCGCTCTGATACCACTTGTTGGATCGTGAAAAACCGATAGAGGGGGGGGGTGAATATCGGAAATCGCTCGTTTTCGAAAAACTAAGAGTAAGTGCACAGCGGAAATAAAAATAAGAGACACAACACAAAGACACGGTGGTTTTTACTTGGTTTAGAGCCTGTGTCGACTCCTACTCCAAGGCCCACGGTTGTTGACCGTTTACTTTGGGAAATTCTATATTCGCGCAAAATAGTTTACAATAATTGATTACAAATAAGTGCAAAAATAATAATATTAAAATTTCGATCTTCGTTACCGACGTCCGGAGTGGATTGGCTTGTTCGGGGCAGCGGGACGTCGTCGGCTCGAGTTGGAGTGTTTCCGGAGCAAGGCACGAGCGTAGAAGATCGTTGGAGCGTTGAGAGAACTGATGTCCTGAAGCCTTGGTCGAGGGGGTCCTTATATAGGGCCAGGGGGCGCCCGGGACGTCGGGGGCGCCCCCCACGTGGCCTTTGATCCGCCAGAGTCTCGGTCGCGTCTGATCCTCTGGATCCGCTTTGACCGGGGCGCCCGGAGCGCTCGGGGCGCCCGCATTGACCGGGTCAAAGTCTTATCGCCTTGGCTTCGAGGGGTTCGGGTTCGATGTATGCGCATGGGGGCGCCCGCAGCGCAGGGGGCGCCCGGGAGCAGCGGGGCCGCCCGGGAGCACGGGGGCGCCCGA
Source organism: Boesenbergia rotunda (assembly GCA_024364735.1). Lineage (NCBI taxonomy): Eukaryota > Viridiplantae > Streptophyta > Magnoliopsida > Zingiberales > Zingiberaceae > Boesenbergia > Boesenbergia rotunda. The sequence continues at coordinate 165,067 of JAGFNQ010000419.1, read as the reverse complement.
CCCAGTGTGTATTCGAACCATTCTTCTTGTTACTTGTTTTGTATGGCCCTTGGGGGCGCCCGGGACGCTCCGGGCGCCCTACTCAGCAACTGCCTCTCTCCTTTGAGGCTTTCTGAGCTGCAGTCACACGTTCCTTCGGTCCTGCATCCAGGGTTAGTCCAAAACACAATAATAATTTATTAGATTTATACAGCCTTAGCTGTCTTGGTTCTGACTTTGGTCTCCAAAATGGAGCCCTAGGTCGAACCGACGCCTACTGTTCCCTCGACGGGGAACGCGTCCTCACCTACTCCTCTCGGGAGAATTTACCTGATGCCAACCGTTCCTTTGGTTGGACTTTTGCCTGACGGTCCTTTGCCAGGTCTTGTAAACTGGCAGTCCTTCGCCAGTTGCCTAGTAGTCCTTCGCTAGGGCTTCATGCTGGCAGTCCTTCGCCAGTGCCTAGCAGTCCTTCGCTAGGGCTTGATGCTGGCAGTCCTTCGCCAGTGCCTAGCAATCCTTCGCTAGGGCTTTTCCTGCACACTTGATTAACTTGTTAGAAAACAAGAAAGACTTAACTTTTGACCTATGTTGCCATTATCAAAACACAGGTTTGACTTAGGTGGATTTCTGCACCAACACTGGTGAGTGAAGCTGGGCACTAAGTCCTGGCAAAGGGCTGGGCACCGAAGACCTGCTCGGAAGGTGGGCACTAAGTCCTGGTCGAGGAATGGGCAAGAAGACCTGGCCGAGGGTTGGGCACTGAAGACCTGGTTTGAGGAATTGGCCACGAAGACCTAGCCGAGGGTTGGGCACTGAAGTCCTGGACTTAGGGTTTGGGCACGAAGTCTTGGTCCGAGGGACTGAGCAACTTAGCTGAGCGATGACTAAAGACAGAGGTAGAGATGGGTCGGGGTTCGGATGTCTCGAGATCTGAGAGTATCGGAAGCTAAGCAAAAGTCTACCCGAAGGACATGGTGGCAACCGGCTCCTGAAAGGAGTAGGTGAAAGGCGCGTTCTCGGGGGTGGGAACTTGCGTCGGTTCGACCTAGGGTTTCGTGGAAATCCGAAGTCAGAACCAAGTCCTTAAGGCTAATATTGTGTGTATCTTTACTTTGTGTTTTTGTATCTTGCAGGTACCAAGAATGGAAGACAAAGCAGGGAAATCACACAGAAGGAAGATGGATTCCTTGAAGCCAAGCCCCCAACAGGAATCAGGCGCCCAACAGGAATCAGGCACCCAAAAGGAATCAGGCGCCTAGCCCAAAGAAAAAAAACCAAGTTTCGTGAAGAAGAAAGAATAGGCTTCCATTCAGGCGCCCAGGATGATACAGGCGCCCAAGTTGAAAGATGTATTTGCTGTTTCAAGTTCAAAACACAGATAAGCCTTCACTCAGGCACCTGGGAGGTCCGGGGTGCCCTGGTCAAAGGTTTTATCAGCTACGACGAGTTCAGCGTGGGGATAATGTTTGACCAAATCTATAGATGCGCCCCCATCATCATAGGCGCCCGAATGAAGCCTATATAAGGGGCTTCGACCCCTCAGCTTCAACAACAACTTCCAAGAACAATTCTGAGAATTCTGACTGACGACAATGCTCTAAAGACGAGGTTCTACGATCGGGAGGCTCCAGGAGGAAGTGTGCGGCACTTCGGAAGTCCAGTTCGGTCGAGGCTTCGACCTAAATTGTTTGGTTTGCTTTTTGTTAATCCGCACTTAATTTCGTATCTTTTTCATTGTAATTATCAACTTTAAGATGGGTTTTCTCCGCTTCCAGAAATTCCAGAAAGGAGACTAATAGTGGACTCACGCCGAGTACATAGAGGCCTTGGACGTACTGACCCAGGGGGGTTGGGAACCATGTAAATAAATCCCGCGTGTCTGCTTTGTTGTTATTTCTTTTTCTGTTTTACTTTTCCGCTGTGCTACTGACCTTGTTCTAATGAAGATTCGAAAAGTATACGATTTTCGGAAGAAAGATTTATGGTTGATATTCACCCCCCTCTATCGACGGCACCGGTCCTACACATTGAGGCAAAACACATACCCTGACTGCGATCTAAAATCATCCCTGTCAGATACAGAGTTCATCTTCATTCTTGATGAAACCAAACGTTTTGATTGCATCATCAAATCGAAGATTCCAGCTTCGAGAAGCTTGCTTTAGCCAATAAATGGACCTTTGCAATTTACATACCTTTCCAGCATGCTCTGGATCTACAAAACCCTCAGGTTGTGTTATGTACACATCCTCGAGTAAATTCCCATTTAGGAATGCGGTTTTGACATCCATCTGCCAGATCTCGTAGTCATGGTAAGCTGTAATATCAAGCATGATCCGAATAGTCTTAAGTATCGCCACTGGTGAAAAGGTTTCATCATAGTCGATACCATGAATTTGTTTGAAACCTTTAGCTACCAATCGCCCTTTATAGGTATGCATGTGTCTATCCATGTCAGTCTTTCTTCTAAAGACCCACTTACACCTAATGGGTTTAATTCCCTCAGGTGGATCAACCAAAGTCCATACTTGGTTAGTGTACATGGATTCCATTTCGGATCTCATGGACTCTAGCCATTTCTCAGAATCTGGGCTCATCACAGCTTCTTGATAGGATGTAGGATTATTCAACTCAATAAGTGTAACGTCATCATGGTCAGACAAGAGAAATAAGTATCTCTCATGCTGACGACATATCCTATCGAAGCTGCGAAGAGGTTGGTCTACTTGAACAGCTTATTGTTCAACAACTTCTTGTGCAATAATCTCATGATCCACAACATCTTGTGGTGCCTGTTCAATGCCCATTAAGGCCTCAGTACTATCTGCATCTTGAACGTCTTCAAGATGGATTTTACTCCCACTAGTTTTTCTAGAAATAAACTCCTTTTCTAGAAAAATATCATTTCTAGCGACAAACACTTTGCCTTGTGTGGGATTGTAAAAGTAATATCCCTTCGTTTCCTTGAGATATCCTACAAAATAGCACTTATCAGATTTGGGTCCTAGTTTATCTGAGACTTGACGTCGAACGTAAGCCTCACAACTCCAAACCTTCATAAAAGACATCGTGGGACTCTTCCCAGTCCATATCGTATATGGTGTCTTTGTGACGACCTTTGATGGAACTCGGTTAAGTGTGAAAAGAGCCGTCTCTAGAGCGAAACTCCAAAAGGAAGTAAGAAGGTCTGTCTGACTCATCATCGATCGTACCATATCTAATAGAGTACGATTTCTCCGCTCGGACACACCATTCCATTGTGGTGTTCCAGGTGGAGTGAGTTGGGATATAATCCCACACTCTGCTAGATGGTCACGAAACTCTTGGCTAAGGTATTCACCACCTCGATCTGATCAAAGCATCTTAATACTCTTGCCAAGTTGGTTTTGTACTTCACTTTTGAATTCTTTGATCTTTTCAAAGGATTCCGACTTGTGTTTCATAAGATACACATAGCCGTATCTACTGACATCATTAGTGAAAGTGATGAAGTACTGATAGCCTCCTCTAGCTGCGACATTGAAAGGCCCACATACATCAGTATGTATGAGTCCTAACAAGTCTGTCACTCTTTCGTCGTGTCCACTAAATGGTGTCTTGGTCATCTTGCCTAGAAGACAAGATTCACATGTCTCATATGATTCAAAATCAAATGAGTCCAGTAATACATCCTTATGGAGCTGGGATATAGACTCTCATTTATATGTTCCAAGCGACAATGCCAGAGATACGTTTGGTTCACATCATTGGATTTGAACCATTTGGTATTTATGTTATAGATTGGGTTTTCTAGGTCTAAAACATAGAGTCCATTCACAAGTGATGCATTACAATAGAACATGTCATTTAACATTATGGAACAACATTTGTCCTTTATGATAAATGAAAAGTCTTTCTTGTCCAAACAAGATACTGAAATTATGTTCTTAGTCAATGCAGGTACATAAAAGCACTCCTCTAGTTCTAGGATAAGCCCAGTGGGCAAAGACAAGGAATAAGTTCCTACAGCTATGACAACAACTCTTGCTCCATTGCCTACTCATAGGACCACTTCGCCCTTTGTCAATGATCTAGCTCTTTGAAGGCCCTGCATATTAGTACAAATGTGAGACGTGTTAGTGATATGAGAGAAGTGTCCTAAGGCAATCGCCTTATGATTGTAATCATTTATTTTAATAAATGAATATTCACTATTTGAGTATACATGTTTATGTATTTGATTGAGATCTTAAACTCATTTACTGAATGTCCGCAATACAATTCACAGCATGAGAGAATTTGTGATGAATTCACAACTAGTGATTATCTCTACATGTGCAAATGTGAAGTATTGAAATTGTCCCTAGTCGATGAATTGATAAATACGGACACTATCAATTCTGTTGAGACTAGCATGGGTTAATCTCTAATTAGCTGATTCTCACTGGCCGGTGACATTGAGATGTCCGGAGATAAACATGAATGCTAGTTAAGGGAACTAGTTCATTGGAGTGACTGGCTATAAAACTTCATATGATAGTCTGCATATAGATATGTCAGTGAAGTTCTTACTGCAGCTTAAGTGCGATGTTCCTTTAACTTGCGGTATTCAAGTCATCTTGGTAATGGAGACTTATACTTTGACATCTTAAGCAAGCATCTCCAAGGAGGTGTGGACCCAGGATGATTGGGTATAAGCCGAAGTGCCTGAAGATGTTTGAACAGCCTACAAAGGATTCACCACTCCTTGCGAAAAGTTGTATACCCGAGGCCTATCGTCGGATTGTTACTCGAAGCCTCTGTCCAGAGCATGACATGTTCAGAGTATGAATCTCTTAAATACATGAGAGTAATTAGAATCCGTAGGACGAGAAAACGTTACTTGGGCTAGGTGTGACGTAGTCAGCCTAGTGGGGACTGACACACATAGACCATGTCCTGAACCAAGTGAGTATAAGAAGGTGAAGGGAATGGGGTACGATTCATTATAGCTGCTGAAGGGTTTCCGAATTGTTTCTGAGGCCAACTGTTGATCTTTCGATTAATTGGGGATCATGATGTACTACTAGGTGTCACTCATGATCGTTCTATAATTAATTGATTAATTATAGACGGCCAACATAAATCGAAAGCCTATTTAGTCACACGCACTATGAGTAATCCGAGGGATTTAAAACAAGTTGAAAATTGGATTTTCCAATCAAGAGAGATTAAGTTTGGTTGAGCCAAACGATAAGTCGAATCTGAATTTTTCATAGATGCATCGGAAGCGTAAAATGGCTAAGTCTTTTGAAGACTTAATAGATGAATTAAATAAGTTTAATTCATTGGGGCTTGGCTTGGATGGGCCGGCCAAAGAGGGCCTCCATCCTCTTTGCTTGGCCGGCCACAACAAAGGGAGAGAACCAAGTTTTTGGTTCAATTTATAAAATAAACCAAGTGTGGTTTGTTTTATAAAATTATGGATGATATAAATTTTTTATATAATAAACCAAGGTTTGGTTTATTTTTTATGGAAATTAAAATGAACCATGGATTGGTTTATTTTATAAAATCAATCATGGATTGATTTACCATGATAAGGAAATTTATTCCATAAGAGAGAAGAGACTTAATTGATTTTTATCATGAATTAAAATATGATTTTAACCATGATATAAAATCAAACTTGGCATGATGGAATAAGTTATTCCATATTTGAGAGGCTTGATGGTTGAGAGGCCACTATATAAAGAACCCAAGGCAAGGCTTGGGTGTGAATCATAGAGATGAAGGCATATGCTCTCTCCCTCTCTTTCTCTCCTTCTCTTCTCCCCTTCTTGTCGTGCGCCAACCAACCCCAAGAAGGAGCACCAGCCGGTCATCCTTTTGTGGTTAGTCTTCCGACTTCTCTCTTGGTTTTTCTCGTCACGTTCTCGGAGAATCTAGTAGTTCTCGAGAACACGAAACTCGTGGCTTTGCAAAGTCGTCCTGAAGATACTCGGCGTGGACACGAATAGAGGCGGAGCTTCCAAGGGACGCGTACGGTTGGATCTCGTCCCTTCCTTCAAGTTACGCGAGGTAATATGTAAATTAGTTTACGTTTTTGCAAAAATTTTAAAAATATGATTATGTCTACACTAGATAAAATTGTATGCTTAGATGTATGGTTAAATGATTTAGAGAAATTATTTATGCTAAATCTTCTGCTGCACGTAATTAATTTTGAAATTATAAACCCGCATCCAAGTCAACATGCACCCGGTCCCAACAGTGGTATCAGAGCCGAGGTTTGTGTTCGACATAATGATATAATTGTTTTGCGGAAAGCTTTATCATGATCTCAATTTTGGAAAAATTTTCAATTATGGAAACTTTCCAATTATGGTAAATTTTCGACTTAGGAATTTCAAAGTTGGGAAATCCTCCTGAAATTTCGTAAACTTTTGAAATATCTCTGTTTCTGAAATTTTATGATAATTGTGAAAACTTTCCATTTTTGGAAACTTCCCAATTTTGGAAATTTCCTATTTCGGAAATTTTTCAATTTTGGAAAAACGTAAGTTTTCTTTGTACCAGAAACTTACAATTATTCTGAAAACCTTTTATTTTTGGAAACTTTCCATTTATGGAAAGCTCGCAATTTTGGGCACATTCTTTCAAGAAAGTCTAGACAAATTATGGGAATATTAATTGGCATTTAAATTTATAATTGGAAATTAAATTATTTACAAAATTATTTATTTTGGATTGAGCCTTGGGAGCCGTCCAATTTAAAGTTAGTTGTTATAATTAAATTTCCTAAATTGAATTTAAGCTGTCAAATGTTTAATTTGGATTGAGCCTCGGGGAGCCATCCAAATTAAGTTATTGATATTAATTTTCCATAAATATAATATGTGATCAAATTTTGAGATGATTCTCAAATGATAATTTCCTTATTTGATTTATGAGGTGATGCTCTTACATATTATTGTCTCCAAAATTAATTAGGAAAATTGTTTCCTATAAAGTATATTTCCTTAAATAAGATTTTCATGAAAATAATATGTGGTTGAATTAAGAGAATCTGTCTCTTAATTTAATAAGATTTGATTTAGAGAAATCAAAGTCTTAAACATATTATTTCCGAAATTGATTATGATAATTCAGGAAATTATTTCCCAAAATAATTCCTTGAATAAAGTATGAAATTAGAATTAGGAAATCCGGTTCCTAATTTAATTAATGAGACTTGATAAATTAAGTCACATACATACTTTATTAAGGAAATCGTTTGAACATGACATAATTATATGTCATGAATATACATAAAAGAAAAGGATGAGACCCAAAATCCCTTACAAAATTTTAAGGCCAACACCTTCCATTAATATGGTTAGAATCGGAGTTTTGTTTCTCGTTTGGGTTGATGGACACATCCATGCCCGGCTTGAACCTCAACATGTTCAAACCATGGAATTAGTTTATGATTAATATAGTTGGAGTCAGAGGTCAATCCTTAGTTTTGGTTGTTGGACACATCCAAGCCTGACTAAACGGTTGAATGAGCTCCAACCATATTAAAACTATTTCTTGATTAATGGGTCAGCCTTAAGCTTGGAGCATCGATTTGTTGTGCCACAGCCAAGGTCGATGTAAAGTGAGGTGCAGTTGGGTGCTATGTATATTGTTGCATACTTGTTAATTTAACAACCCAATGATTTATGCAAACATTCAATTAGTTGATAGCATAATGTGATAGTTATGTTAGGATCGATACACCTTGCTAGAGGGGGGGGGTGAATAGCAAATCTCGGCTTGTTCTTCCTACGTTGTTAGTATGCGCAGCGGAAACAATAATAATAAACAATAAAAACAAAGGAACAACGCTAACAAACCGTATTTAGTTGGTATCCACCCCGGCCGGGTGACTAATCCAACAATCCATCGGTGGATCACTCCCCGGATAACCTCCGGCTATCACGTGTCGCTCCTTGTGGGTGGAGAAACCTCCCACAACACCAAACAAAGCTCTGGACACGAAGACTACTAACTTGCCCTTAACCAAGACAAGTTTCGTCAAGAAATTCAGCCACCATGACGTCCTCTTTAAATAGGACTCGGGGCTGATTTCTCGCTACCAGTCGACTGCCCCCAGGGCAGTCGACTGGTCCCAGGGCTGAGACCTTTCTGTGAGTTTCATCAGTCGACTGCCCCCAGGCCAGTCGACTGGTCTACTCACCCACCTAAGGTTACCCATCCTGAGTACATCCCACTCCGCACTCAAACCCTAGGATTTACCCAGTACAATCACACTGCACTCATACCCTCACGACTCGACTGACTCCTCCTCCGCAGCCTCGACTGTTGCCTTCGCGCCCTCTTCATCTTCGGCTCCCATCCCTCGGATGCACGCAAGCCTCCAACTTGCCTCCATGCCATCCTTCACGCATGCCTCGAAGTTCACGCTCATCAGCTCATCGTCCCTGCTCACCAAGGTCCCTCGGATGCGCACACAAGCCTCCAGCTTGCCTCCATGCCATCCTTCACCATACCAAGGCCGTCTAGTCAAGTCCATATGTGTAACCTGTACAACCTGCACACTGAACATACACATATAAGAACACAAGGGTAATCCTAACTTAAACCCTTTGCACAAACATCAAAACACTTGGTCACTCCGGACCACAGATTGCCTCAACAATCTCCCCCTTTTTGATGTTTGGCAATACGTTTAAGTTAGGGAAACAAGATAGTAGTCAAATAGCGATATAATGCATATGCAATGCATAAATGGATCCTATCCAAAGGCATCTCACACCTAACCCTCCAAGTTAGGACTTTTTCACACCTAACCCTCCAAGTTAGAACTTTTCACCAAAACGGGCTTTTTAAAGCTTCTCCAAGGCTCCCCCTACATTGGACTTACAAAAGCTTTTTAAGAACGTCTCCAAGGTTCCCTTTACGCCAAGAATGGAGCAACCATGCTCCCCCTTAATCTTAGCTCCCCCTAAACCTAGGGTTTCTAGCAAAGGTGTGTTTGGTTTCCCAACTTAAACCTAACACTTCTCCCCCTTTGCCTAACATCAAAAAGAACCCAACAATACCCCAATTATCGGTTCTTTTGATCCCCAATGATCATAAACAATGTGTAATAGCCCCCCATACACTTGTTTTGCATCATTTGGACCCCAAACCAGCTGTTGATACAAAAATTGGCCTTGACCAGTCGACTGCCAAAATGGCAGTCGACTGATACTCTGAAAGTCTGAAATTTCAGCATTTCTGACGAAATTCATAAATGCGCCAAAAATTTCACAAATCTCCAAATATTCCCAAATTTTGTGGAGAGGTTTGTGGTACCCATATCTACTTGGGAAAAATACATTCCAAAATGTATCTATCACCATTCCCATGTTTGACATAAAACCCAAAACTAGTCAAAAACTTCAATCAAACCTTGACCTAAAGTCCTAGTTTTGGTTTCCTCTTGATGTCTTTGCCCATGCCACCCCACAATGCATCCCTAGCATTGATTTACATGGCAATTACACACCAAAAATCAATTTTCATGCAATATGACCCCAATGTCATATTTTCATGCATGAAACTCAAAAACACCGTGCCAAAACCCAAGAATTGAGACTCAAGTCCGTCTCCAATTCTTTTGGTACACTCCATGGTTCATCTAGACCACTAGGAGCACCCCTCCTAAGGTTAATTCACCATATATCCCAAAGGCTTCTAGAGCTCTCCCTTGAGCTCTTAGCCCTAGCCACCTCCCTAGGTGACTCAACAAATGCTAAACCACACCGGTGAACCTCCGGTGACTCTTGGCCTACGAACTCAACCCTCTTAACCTCAGACCCCTTATCCTTAGTTAAGACCTTTTCCTTTCCTTTTGATGGCATTCCCTTGCCATTCTTGCACTCCCCCTACTTGCCATAATCATATGCTACCCTAGCATATCTCTTTTCCTTGGCATGGGAGACCCTAGATCGATATCCTAGACCCGATCTATCATTGTTGGGTTTTAGACCACCCAACACCATATCCAAACCCTTAGATCCAATAGTGAATCTCTCTAGGGTTTTCTCTAACCTCTCAAGCTTTTCCCTTAAAGCTTGATTTTCCCATTCTAGGTTCCTAAACCTAGAATCCACATGCCCATTTTGGATATTCCTAGAACTACCCATTTTCTTAGACATTTGTTTCCCTCCCTTGGGATTAATGCCTTTAGCCTTGGATACACAGGTCTTAGATTTACCATGATGCATGCTTTTCTTAGGATATGTATCTACCTTGTTATCCTTATTCCTATCATGATATTTAAAACCATGGTTATGCACAAAAAGATAATTTTCATGAAATCTAGCATGCATGGTTGAGTGATTTGCATTATTTCTAATATTCATGGATGGGTAATCGGCATGATTCTTAGCATTCATGGAGGAACTTAAATATGAATGGCAATTTAATCTAGGGTTAGGAATTACCTCCCTTACCCTTGTAGTCCCTCCTTGATGTGGGATTCTCTTCTTCCTTTGCTCTTTCTCCCATCTCCTCAAGTGCTCCATCTTCTTGAGCTCTCCACTCTTTGGGCACTTGGTGTGGTAGTGCCCTAGCTAACCACACGTGAAGCATCTAATCTCCTTTTTCTTTTCTTGGGCTCCTCCAATCCTACAACCCATGTTAGATTTAAATCGAATGGACTCGAGTTTAGTTTTTACCTCCTTCTTACCTTTTGGGCACTTGTCCTTGTAGTGCCCCTTTTCGTTGCAACCAAAGCATGTGATGTGCTCCTTCAATTTAGCTTTGGTGGAGGTGGAGACTAGGTTGACTTCTTCTTCAATCTTGGATGATGTGGATGCTTCCTCTTGCTCCGATATCGATGACGGTCTCTCCTCCCCCTCAATCCTTGAGGTGGAGACCTCTTCCTTTTCTTCTCTTGAGGTGGTTGAAGATCTCTCACTCTCTTCTTCCACTTCACTTGGGGATGTAGATAACTTAATTCTCTCCTCTTCTTGAATCATGGGGCTTTTCTCCTTAGGCTCTTGAGTTTGTGTAGGAGTTTCATGATATCTTTTCAATTTATCCCATAATTCACATGCATTTTCATATTTTCCTACAACACTCAAAATATTGTTAGGCAAAAGATTTATCAAAGTGCTAATTACCTTCTCGTTTGCTTTCGCTTGATCTTGTTGTTCTTGACTCCAATATCTAGGCCTAAGCCTCTTCCCGTGCTTATCCTTTGGAGTCTCATATGGCACTTCAAGCGCGATTCGAAGTTCCCACTCCATTCCAAACCAAGTTTCAATCCTCGCCCTCCAAAAGTTGAAATCTTGATAATCGTAGGGCGGTGGAGTGTAGATGTCTTCCCCCAACTTATCTTCCATGATTTCTTCCTCTAGCGTGTGCTCCCTCGGCGGTTAGTCCGATCAAGAGCGGTCCTTCACTCTGATACCAATTGTTAGGATCGATACACCTTGCTAGAGGGGGGTGAATAGCAAATCTCGACTTGTTCTTCCTACGTTGTTAGTATGCGCAGCGGAAACAATAATAATAAACAATAAAAACAAAGGAACAACGCTAACAAACCGTATTTAGTTGGTATCCACCCCGGCCGGATGACTAATCCAACAATCCGTCGGTGGATCACTCCCCGGATAACCTCCGGCTATCACGTGTCGCTCCTTGTGGGTGGAGAAACCTCCCACAACACCAAACAAAGCTCTGGACACGAAGACTACTAACTTGCCCTTAACCAAGACAAGTTTCGTCAAGAAACTCAGCCACCATGACGCCCTCTTTAAATAGGACTCGGGGCTGATTTCTCGCTACCAGTCGACTGCCCCCAGGGCAGTCGACTGGTCCCAGGGCTGAGACCTTTCTGTGAGTTTCATCAGTCGACTGCCCCCAGGCCAGTCGGCTGGTCTACTCACCCACCTAAGGTTACCCATCCTGAGTACATCCCACTCCGCACTCAAACCCTAGGATTTACCGAGTACAATCACACTGCACTCATACCCTCACGACTCGACTGACTCCTCCTCCGCAGCCTCGACTGTTGCCTTCGCGCCCTCTTCATCTTCGGCTCCCATCCCTCGGATGCACGCAAGCCTCCAACTTGCCTCCATGCCATCCTTCACGCATGCCTCGAAGTTCGCGCCCATCAGCTCATCGTCCCTGCTCACCAAGGTCCCTCGGATGCGCACACAAGCCTCCAGCTTGCCTCCATGCCATCCTTCACCATACCAAGGCCGTCCAGTCAAGTCCATATGTGTAACCTGTACAACCTGCACACTCAACATACACATATAAGAACACAAGGGTAATCCTAACTTAAACCCTTTGCACAAACATCAAAACACTTGGTCACTCCAGACCACAAATTGCCTCAACAAGTTATATATGTATAATATGTAATCGGTATAATTACCTACCTTCATAGCTAAGAATAACTTGATGGACTCTAGCCATGGTTGTTCTTATCTATGGTTGGATATCAACCTATTTGGAGATGTTCCTACGATCTCCCATATTGATAAAAAGAGTTATTCAATTCGAAAAATAAATAGGATTTAATTAATGTATATTGATGCATTCTTTATCATTCTCATCACATAACCTCAATTTGTATTTCTAGGATAATCACCTGATCATGTCTTCTCTGAATTTGCGTTCTATTTTGGACACCAATAAGTTGACTGGGCCAAACTTCATGGACTGGCTTCGAAACCTGAGGATAGTCCTCAAGGCAGAAAAGTTTGCTTATGTCCTTGAAGAACAACTTCCCAACCATCCTCCTGAAAATAGAACTCCAGACCAGTTAGTGGCCTATCATAAACATGTGGCCAATTCTGAACTTGCGAGTTGCATCATACTGGCCGCTATGGTACCTGAGCTACAAAAGCAGCATGAGCATATGGATGCGCATACCATCGTCTTCCATCTTCATGAGCTGTTTGACGAGCAGGCGAGATCCGAAAGGTTTGAGGTCTCCAGACTCCTCTTCACCTCTAAGATGTAGGAAGGCACTTATGTTTCACAGTTTGTGTTGAAGATGTTGGGGTACATTGAGCGACTAGGCACACTCGGATTTGCAATGGATCACAAACTAAGTATTGACTTAATTTTGTATTGTTTGCCCAAGAGTTACTCACAGTTTGTGATGAACTATCGGATGAACAAACTGGAGACTACCATTCCTGAGTTGCTTAACCTGCTAAAGACTGTAGAGCCTTCTGTAAAGCAGGATCAGAAGACGGTACTGTTAGTTGGTTCCTCAAAGAAAGGCTTTAAGAGGAAGCCCAAAGAATAAAATAAGGGAAGGAAGGAAAAGGCCAAAAAGATTGAAAAGGCACCAAAAGACACTTGCCATCACTGCGGCAAGGAGGGCCACTGGCGAAGAAACTGCAATGTTTATCTTGAGTCCCTGAAAAAGAAGGCATCCGATGCCCCATCCTCTTCAGGTATCTTCGTTATTGGATGTCACTCTATTTCCTCGAACACCTGGGTACTTGATACTGGGTGTAGCTCACATATATGTAATGACATACAGGGGCTAAGGAATAGAAGAAGACTCGTCAAGGGAGAAGCGAATTTGCGAGTTGGAAATGGAGCAAAGATTGCTGCTGTTGCCATCGGAAGATATTTGCTAAAGCTCCCTACTGGACTTGTCTTAGAATTGGATAATTGTTATTTTGTTCCTTCGTTAATAAAGAACATTGTATCTATTTCATGCTTGAATGAAAAGGGCTATTATTTAACTTTTAGTAACAATTGCTGTTACATAACTTTAAATGGTGTTCTTTATAGGACCGAAACTTTATGTAATGGTATCTACACGTTAGATTTATCCGGTGACGTTTTCAATATCGAAGTTAGCAACAAACATGCTCGAATATATAATCAAATAGACTCCTATATGTGGCATTGTCGTCTTGGCCATGTAAGCAAGAAACGCATGACCAAATTACTCCGATGTGGAATTCTGGAATCATTTGAACCTGGTTCATTTGATACATGCGAATCATGCTTAAAAGGCAAGATGACCAAATTACCCTTTTCCGAAAAAGGTAAACCAGTGGGAGAATTGCTTAGTCTAATACATACTGATGTATGTGGACTAATGTCAACTCTTGCACAAGGAGGCTATAGCTACTTCATTACCTTTATCGATGATCACTCACGATTCGGGTATGTGTTCTTAATGAAACACAAATCTGAAGCTTTTGAGAAATTCAAAGAGTTCAGAAGTGAAGTAGAGAAACAGCTTAGCAAAAGTATTAAGATACTTCGATTCGATCGGGGTGGTGAATACTTAAGTCAAGAGTTTCAAGATTATCTTAGGGACAGTGGGATATTGTCTCAATGGACTCCGCCATATACACCACAGCTTAATGGTGTATCTGAGAGGCGTAACCGAACCTTGATGGACATGGTTAGATCTAAGATGAATCATGCAACTCTTCCAAAATCCTTTTGGGGCTATGCGCTTAAGACAGCTGTTTACTTACTAAATAGAGTCCCGACCAAGGTAGTCTCTACTACTCCATATGAGACGTGGAATAGTAAGAAACCTCATTTATCTCACCTAAATATATGGGGTTGCCCTGCTTATGTAAAGCGGACTGTATCAGACAAATTGGATGCTAAGTCTGATAAATGTCTATTTATTGGATACCCTAAGGAAACGAAAGGTTATCAATTCTATCATCCCTTGGAACAAAAGGTGTTTGTTTCAAGGCATGCTGTATTTCTAGACAAAGAATTTCTTTTACAAGAAAACAGTGGGAGTAGCATTGAACTTGAAGAAGTTCAAGAAACTCCAATAGACATTACAGAGACACCTAGTCTAGACCCACAACCAATAACTCATAATGACGAGCTATCAGTTGTGTTGGGACCGGGTGCATGTCGACAAGGATACGAGTTCGTAAAATTTAAAATTTTTACGTGCAGCGGAAGAGTCTGCATAAAATAATTTCCTAAATTATTTTAACTTCGTATCTAACATGCAACCTTATAATGTATCGACATAATCATAAAATAAAAGTTTACGAAAAGTAAACTAATTTACCAAGTATCTCGCGTAACTCGAAGTAAGGGACGAGATCCAACCGTAGCGTCCCTTGGAAGCTTCGCCTCTATTCGCGTCCACGCCGAGTTCTCTTCGGGATGACTTCGCAAAGTCACGAGTTTTGTGCCGACGAGAACTACTAGATTCTCGGAAGGCACAACTAGAAGGATAAGAGAAAATAATGAAAAACTAACCAACGAAGTAACGGAATCAAATTCCGGGAAGAGAGGAATCGCTATCCGCTTCTTCTTCTTCGCGTTCGGGTTCTTCTTCTTCTTCTTGAAGCTCACGCCAACCTCAACTAAGGGAGGAGTTGCGCCGGCCCTAAGTCACCAAGTGGGCGCCGGCCCTAGGCTCCAAGTGGGCGCCGGCCCTAGGCAAGAGAGGGAGAGGGAGAAGAGAAGAGAAGAGATTAAGAGAGAGAGGGAGAGCTCTATGATTCAATTACTTGAATTGGAATTAAGGGCTAGCCTTTGGTTCCTTTATATAGTAGCAACTTCTTTGCTAAGTCTCCCTCTAAACCGAATTAACGGAATTAACGGAATTAGTTATAAGAAATTTATCTTATAAATTTTCTTATTGCTTATTCCGTTTAAGCCTAGTCTTATTATAACCATTTATAATAAAACAAATTAGTTATCATAAGAAATTTATTCTATAAATTTTCTTATGAATTTTATTATAACTAACTTTATAATAAAACTAATTATTTATCATAAGAAATTTATCCTATAAATTCTTATGAATTAATTCCGTTTAAACCAAGTCTTTATTATAAACTAATTTATAATAAAAACTAATTCTTCTTCTCTTTAAATTATGGAATAAATTTTATAAGAAATTTATAAACTTTCTTATTATGGAAAAATCAATTCATAATTGATTTTATAAAATTAAAATAAACCCAATTCATGGATTATTTTAATCTTCCATAAAAGAATAAATTTCTATAAATTTATTTATATAAATTTCTTTATACAAATTTATTTATCCATAATTCATAAAATAAATCGTGCTTGATTTATCTTATTAATTAAACCAAATAAATTGATTTAATTCCCTTTAATGGCCGGCCACCACAAGGAGGGTTAATACCCTCTTTGGCCGGCCAAAACCGACCCGAACCGATCGCGAATTAAACTCATTTAATTCGCCCAAAAAGCCTTCAAAAGACTTAGCCATTTTAGTTTCCATTGCGCCTCTGATTAACTCAGATTCGACTTATTTCTCTTGATCGGAAAATCCAATTTTCAACTCATTTTAAATCCCTCGGATTACTCGTAGTGCGTGTGACTAAATAGGCTTTCGATTTATGTTGGCCGTCTATAATTAACTAATTATAGAACGATCATGAGTGGCACCTAGTAGTACATCATGATCCCCAATTAATCGAAAGATCAACGGTTTGACCTCAGAAGAAATTATTCTGAAACCCTTCAGCAGCTCTAATGAATCGTGCCCCATTCCCTTCACCACCTTATACCCACTTGGTTCAGGACACGGTCAATGGTGTCAGTCCCCACTAGGCTGACTACGTCACGCCTAGCCCAAGTAATGTCTTACTCGTCCTTTGGATTTCTAATTACTCTCATGTATTTTAGAGACTCTCACTCTAAACATGATATGCTCTGGCCAGAGGCTTTGAGTAACAATCCGACGATAGGCCTGGGTATACATCTCCTCGCAAGGAGTGGTGAATCCTTTGTAGGCTGTTCAAACATCTTCGGGCACTTCGGCTTATACCCGATCATCCTGGGTCCACACCTCCTTGGAGATGCTTGCTTAAGATGTCAAAGTATAAGTCTCCATGACCAAGATGACTTGAACACCGCAAGTCAAAGGAACATCGCACTTAAGCCGCAGTAAGATCTTCATTGACATATCTACATATAGATTCCCATATGAAGTCTTACAGCTAGTCACTCCAATGAACTAGTTCCCTTAACTAGCATCCATGTTTATCTCCGGACATCCCAATGTCACCAGCCAGTGAGAATCAGCTGATTAGAGAATAACCCATGCTAGTCTCAACAGAATTGATAGTGTCCGTTTTTATCAATTCATCGACTAGGGATATTTTCAATACTTCACATTTGTGCATTTAGAGATAATCACTAGTTGTGATCTCATCACAAATTCTCTTATGCTGTGAGTTGTATTGCGGGCATTCAGTAGATGAGTTTAAGATCTCAATCAAATACACAAGCATGTATACTCAAATAGTGAATTATCATTTATTAATATAAATGTTTTACAATCATAAGGCGATTGCCTTAGGACACTTCTCTCATATCACTAACAAACTCCCACTTGGCCTAATGCCAATCGCTACGGTATCCAATACCACAGGCTCTAACATGACCCTCAAACTTGCTTTGAGGCAAGACCTTAGTTAAAGGATCCGCTATATTCCTTTCAGTGGGAACTCTCTCAATTTGTATGTCATTCCTACTTATAATCTCTCTGATCAGATGATGGCGGCGAAGCACGTGTTTGGATCGCTGATGAGACCTTGGTTCCTTTGCTTGTGCAATAGCTCCATTGTTGTCGCAGTAAACCGGTACTGCTTCATCAATGGTTGGAACCACGCCAAGTTCAGAGACGAACTGCTTGATCCAAACTGCTTCCTTTGCTGCTTCCGAAGCTGCGATATATTCCACTTCCGTGGTAGAATCCACTACGGTGTCTTGTTTGGAACTTTTCCAACTTACTGCGCCTCCATTCAAAGTAAATACGTATCCAGAATGTGATTTGGAGTCATCCTTATCTGTCTGGAAACTGGCATCTGTATACCCACGTATTACCATATCTCCTTCTCCATATATTAGGAACACATCCTTAGTTCTTCTTAAGTACTTAAGGATTGTCTTGACAGCCGCCCAGTGATCCATTCCTGGATCCGACTGGTATCTGCTTGTGACGCTCAAAGCATACGATACATCAGGCCTAGTACATAACATAGCATACATGATAGATCCTATCGCGGATGCATAGGGAATCTTATTCATGCAAATCCTCTCGTCTTCTGTGCGCGGACACATGGACTTTGAAAGGTTGATCCCATGCCTAATGGGAAGGTAACCTTTCTTGGATTCCGACATGCTAAACCTTTTTAGCACTCGGTCTATATATGTAGACTGCGAAAGACCAAGCAACCGTTTTGATCTATCTCTATAGATTCTAATCCCAAGGATATAGGTTGTTTCTCCCAGGTCTTTCATGGAGAAATTTTTTGATAACCAAATTTTAACTGTCTGTAAGACTGAAATATCGCTTCCTATAAGTAAGATGTCGTCGACATATAATACTAGGAATATGACTGCACTCCCACTAACCTTCTTGTACAGACAGGGTTCGTCAGGATTTTGTGAGAAATCAAATTTTTTGATTGTCTCATCAAAACGGATATTCCAGCTCCTAGATGCTTGCTTCAGTCCATATATAGATCATCGAAGCTTGCATACCTTGGTTTTATCAACCGATGTGAAACCTTCAGGCTGTATCATGTATACGTCCTCAAGCAGGTTTCCGTTAAGGAAAGCTGTTTTCACATCCATTTGCCATATCTCATAATCATAATGAGCTGCTATGGCTAGGAGCATCCGAATGGATTTAAGAATAGCTACTGGCGAATAGGTTTCGTCATAATCATTCCTTGTTTCTGACGATATCCTTTTGCCACTAATCTAGCCTTAAAGGTAACAACATTACCTTCCATGTCGATTTTCTTTTTGAAAACCCACTTGCACCCTATGGGTTTAATCCCTTCAGGTGGGTTAACCAAGTCCCATACTTGACTTTCGTACATGGAATCCATTTCCGACTTCATGGCTTCAAGCCATTGGTCCCTTTCTGAACTTTTCAGAACATCTTCATAACTGATAGGTTCATCATCTCCAATGAGCAACACGTCGTTCGATTCACTTACGAGAAATCCGTATCTCTCTGGAATGTTGCGTGTCCTATCAGACCTACGAAGAGGTGGTGTAGTTTTAGGTTCAACTGATAGCTCATCATTATGAATTATCGGTTGTGGGCCTAGACTCGGTGTCTCTGTAATGTCTATTGGAGTTTCTTGAACTTCATCAAGTTCAATGCCACTCCCACTGTTTTCTTGTAAAAGAAATTCTTTTCTAGAAATACGGCATGCCTTGAAACAAACACCTTTTGTTCCAAGGGATGATAGAATTGGTAACCCTTCGTTTCCTTAGGTG